>CM053509.1:93892949-93918834 GCA_028627145.1 Eidolon dupreanum | reverse complement strand
TGCCACTCATCTGGAGTGAACTCCACAGTCACGTCTTCGAATGACACTGATCCCTGCAATAATACATTTTGTTGAAAGTTCAGAATTAGGTGACAAAGAAAATACCTTTGAGAACTACTATTTTCCTCTTTACTCTTAAGGCTCTAAAACAAATATATATAAAGACTATCTATTTGTTCCCTAATTTGTCTTTAACTTTGGAGTTACTCAATTAGTTAAAAGGGTTTTTAATGTACTATAATTCATTCATATATTTTTATGAAAAATTTCAGTGTAAACAATTCCTACAACTCTTCTACATCCCAAGGGATTACCCTGGGTAGTCTAGAGAATTCTAGAGAATCCTAGGATGTTCAATACCATAAATAATGGGAGCCAAGGAAACAGTACATGTAAGTTGTGGAGATCCCAGACATGATTGAACTTATGTGTAAATAAATGTATAAAGATATATAAATCTAGAGCTCATAGAGAACAAAGGATGACTTATGTAGGAGATGGAATAAAACAGACTAGTATGAGAACACCACCTACACTGAAGTAACAGCAATGAATATAAATATAGGGATCTAATCAGAGAGCAGAAGCAGCAACCAATTATCTACCCAATCTAGCAATATGAGCAGTTTCTTGAATGCTGGTGCCAAATACCGATATTTAAGACATACAAAAAAAGAATATCTTAGAAGTTTTCATGAGACAGACCTGTTCATGTTGCTACTGACGGGTCTGTGGAACAAAAAGCTGGAACTGTCCCTTAAACTACGCATGGTTTTAGAACACAGAAGGGTGGTCTAGGACAAAGACATGCATTAAGGAGATAATAGCAATTTAGGTGGTAACTGAAATTAGCAGAAGCAGTCAGACAGCACCTTGAGCACATAGGGATTGGACAAAAAAAAAGTACCAGAAACAGCATCTGAGGAGCCATGAATATTAAGGAGGCTGGTAGAAAAAGTACAGGCCACAAAGCCAGAGAAGAACTTTTCTGAAGGTAATAATGGAATCATGAGAGGACAGAGTATTGAAAACTGAAAAAAGAGAAAGTTTCCACAACAAAGACTTCAAAGGGGGTGGGAGGAGGGAGACGTGGGAGTTGCTGTTCAATGAGTTTAAAGTTTCACTTGTGCAAAATACTAAGTTCTAGAGATCAGCTGCACAACGTGACACCACTAGTGAACGATACAGCACCGTACACGTAAAAATTTGTCAGGAGGGTAGATCCCATGTAAGTGTTCTTATCTCAAGTAAACAGTAGAAAGGGAAGTAGATTAAGAGGCAAGAGGACAGAAACACCTTTTTTCCCTGTATTATGTATCTAATTATATCCTCACTCATGTCTTCAGTATGACTGAGTGAATACTTTCTCTGTGTGAAACTCAGTGCCAGTAGCTGAGAACTAAAACAAATGAATAAAAGAACAGGAACTCCACTCATCAAGTTTATTTCAATGTACAAAAAATAAAATAAAATAAAATTTAACTGTATTTTCCAAAACTAAAAAATTAGTGAGAGAACTGTTGTTTTTTATTCATTTCTCCAATCTCTTTAATATGTGACTTTATAAACAGCTGGATAAAAAAAAATTAAGCTAACAAGTGACAGAAGTACAAATGATGAAGTAGGAATCCCAGAAAATTCTCTCTTCCACAAAAACAATGAAAAAACTGGCAAAAATTATATAAGTTAACAAAGACAATCTCTGGAAGCATACAAGAAAACTGGCTGAATCACTCTAAGTAAAGCGATGTTGTGTCATTTTAATATGCCCTGTTCTCATCCCTCTCAAACTCTGCTATAGTTTGAGAATCCACAGGCTCCAACCTGCAGCCTGGCAACTACATGACGGGCAGAACTGGGTTGGAGTTCCATCAAAGTATCATTCCCAGAAAACTGTCATCATTTGGCCTGTTTGGTAGTTCAATGAATGACCACACTACAAGTATATCTTTATGTGCGCTAACTTGGAGCTCATATAATGTGAAAAGTCTTATCCTCAGAAGCATCTGGCCAAACATTTAAAGGCATTTGTTTAACTTAGTGGCTACTTGAAGTGGTGGATAACAGCAGGGGCAAACAATTGCCTGATCAAGAAGCTTAAAATAGGAAATGCTGAAGAATGAGATGACAAAAAAGTTTTTGAAAATCTCTGATATACTCCTGAGAATCTAGAAGACTACTCACATGCATAGAGCTGTGTATAGGCCCAGGGCTGACAGCATACTCAGAAAAGAAAGCCCTAAGTTATCACCTCTAGGTGACTATGAGGTTTGGCATAAGAAGGAATAAAGGCTACTGCAGCCTTGTAAACTGCCTAACTGAACGCTGAAGGGATGCCCTCTCATGCACAGAGCCCTTAAGGAAAGACTGGGAGACTTACTAATTTAAGGAAATTTCTGAAAAAAATTTCTACTGCTATATACAAGAAATACAGGTTCTATAGAATTAGTTCATAAAAGTCATTAAACAAATTTCAAGAATGACCCCTGTGGAGGAGAGACATTCTGATTTCTAGAGTTGCCAGTTACACTATTTTGTTTAAAATGTCCACTTATCAACAACAACAAAAAACCCTGCTAATCAAGGGAAAAAAAAAAAAGCAAGATCCATAAGCAGGAAAAAGTGTACTCAACAGAAACTGCTACTGAGAAAGCAGATGTTGGACTTACTAAGTAACAACTTTAAATCAGCTGTTTTAAAATAGTCAAGAATTGGAAGAAAGAACATCTAAAGACTAAAGGAAAGTGTAAGAACAATATTTCACTAAGTAAAATGTATGAATAAAAGAAACTAAACAGAAATTCAAGAGTTGAAAAGTACAACTGAAACAAAACTTTTCACTAGAAGAGTTCAACAACAGATCTGAGCAAGTGGCAGAAAGAATGAAAAACTGTATAATATGGCCAATGAAATTCTGCAGTGTGATAAATAAACAGAAAGAAAATATGATAAAAAAAAAAAAACTACTAGATAGCGTCAAGTTTACAAATATATGAATAACGAGAGGAGAAATAGTCTGAAAGAATATTAAAGAAATAACAGCCAAGTCTCCAAATTTGATGAAAAACATTAATCTACACATCCCAAAACTCAACAAACTTCAACTAGGATAAACATGGAGTAAAAACGCCATACCTGGACAAATGATAATCCAACTGTCAAAAAGACAAAGACATTCTCAAAAATAGAAAGAAAGAAGTGACTCATCACGTACAATAGCACTAACAGCTGGTTACTAATCAGGAACCATGGAGGAGGCAGTGGAATGTCATATTAAAAGTGCTGAAAGAAAAAGGTTGTCAACCAAGAATTCAATACCCAACAAAAATGTAAAAATTAAAACGTTTTGAGATAAACAAAAACAAAATGTGCCAAAAGCAAAACTGCCCTGCCAGAAATAATATAGGAGGTGGTTCAGCAAATCTTTGCAGACTGAAAGTAGATTAGTGGTTGCTTGAGGCTTGGGGGGCGGGGGTGGGGGGTGGAGAATGAGATAATGAGATGCGATAAAACCTACACACTTTTTTTTTTTAAGGTGATGAAAAGGACCTATTTTCACTATAATGATGCTTGCCCATATTTGCAAATATACCTTAAAAAATCATTGTATTTAACACTTTAAATGGGTGACTAGCATGATACATGATTTCAATCGCAATAAAGCTGTTTTAAAATAAAAAATGAAAGAGAACGAAATCATTACAAAACATTAGAAAAGATTTAAGGGCCAAGGATGAAAATGGGGATAAAGGAAAGAAGGTGATTCTATGAAGATAGCACCAAGGGAAAGACAGAGCCAGTGGAGGTGCCACAGACACTAAAAGAGAAACTTTCCAGAAGGACAGAGTGAGAAGTAGAGGCACGAGACACAGTACAGTCAAGTACAGAAAGGATGAGAAGAGACCCAGTGAATTTGATTATAATCAAGTCTGTGGTCATGAGGACACAGGCAACTGGGCTTCAAGCAGAGGTTTGAAGTATGAATGTAAAGTGTTGAAATATTTGAAAGAGAATAGCATTTTAAACTGCTGAGCAAGTTGAATACCACAGGTATTCAAAATATTTATGTAATTTTAAGGATATTCAGTTTATTCTTCAGAAAATGTCTTAATTCAACCCCTATGTCTGAGTTCCTGAAAAATAGTATTGACCAAGTTCACATTCAGCATTAAGCCTTCTGCTTTTATTGCAGAACAAGTAGAGGCAACATTCTATATTATTTTAAGATTATTACTGAAAAGTTAACTAGAACACCTACTTGAAAAGAACAAATATTTTTTCTCATCAATCTCTTTACATTCTATGAAGACACTTTGCTTTATCTTCTCACTAATGTCGGCCTTTAAAGAAATATTGTCTGACACTGACACGGATATCATAAACTACAGAGATAAATTTGGAGCTCCAATTTGGTGATTCCTCACTGAATTCTTTCCTATAAGACCAGAGAATCTGCATAGATTCACATACCACCACCCTTGCCCTGCTATTCATCTATATTTCTACATCTTCTCTGAATGCATCTGATCCATTTCTATTTCTACTTTTCAATGTTAACAAAGAAACACTTAAGTCCTTATAAAATCCATTGTAAAATAAATGGGTTATTAAACTGTACTCACCTGAGCTATGTTCATTTTCTGCTGCTCCTGGAAGAAGGTTAAAAACTATAAAGGTTCCACTAGGAAGGAAGAAAAAGAAATGGGGTCATGAGAAACCTGGTCTGCCTTACAACTCCTATATTCATGGCCTTGAATATCTTGTAATACCAGCAGGAGAAAAGGCTTCCCTACAGAATAATGTCCCCTTGAGAAGGAACAGAAAGAACCACACAGAGGCAGCACTATCTGAACATGTGCATGTCTGATATGATTATGTGGGCTTAACCTTGCATTTTCAGAATAAGGTAAACTGCTTTTTGTCAATGATATAATAATGTATGCCCTCTTATGACCAATTAAAACAAATAAAATTTTTTTAATATGTAACTAAAATAAAGGATTAGTTTTAAAAAAATTCAGGTACCACAGAGGTGAAACCCTCTAACTTCATTAAAACTAATGTCAAAAAACTACCTATGCTGGATTATTCATAAAGTTCTTATTGTCTTTACTCCTTAAGAATTTTCACAGAAAACCCTGAAATTAAGATGGGATGCTTTATGCAAGAAATATATTTTTTAACTTTTTGTTCCAAGTTGGTTGCAGTTTTCTAAAAAAGATCTCTTAATAAGATGTTTATAGTACTTACCTGTGTGAGTAAACAGCACTGTGCTGCTATTTGGTTCTATCCAAAAATCATTCCTTTTTGGCCCAATATTTTTGGGCTCCGAAAGGTGTCCCATATAGAAAACTTTTCTTCTACTATCACTTTGTCATCTCCATGTTCAGGAAAGAGGGAGCATCGGCATAACTCTAAATGTCACATGTGGTGATGGACATGGTATGAGAGCAGCTCAGAATCTGGAAGAGTGGGGACAGAAACAAAGAAAACATGGTGGTGTTTAGGATTTCATCAGCTCTGCTGGTTACATCTTCCCTGGACATCATCCTCACTAGCCATCCATTGGAGCGCTTTTCTCTGCAGCCTGACAGTCACCCATCCCTCTCAACCCCAAGTTGGTCCACAGATTCCACTGTCACCCAGTCTGTGGTGGCTTCTGGATACAGAGGCTTCTGGACGTGGAGGCATCACCAGGTTTTACTCATGCTACTCAGGGATCAAAACCTGCTTCTGGTGTTGCAAACCAGGACCTGCTCCTTTCCAGCAGGGATGAAGGGTTGTTCTTCCAAGTGGCAGTTCCTAAGGCTCCTCTTTCTCAACTTAAAAGAGTTACTCTGCACCACGGGGGGTGGGATCTGAGCCTGAGAAACAAATTCACTTTATTTGAAACCTTCATCCAACACTCTAAACCTGACCTTTTGGAATGCACCAGAAATGTACTATCCAGTACTCTAGCCATTAGCTGCATGCAACTATTACACCTGAAGTGTAGCTAGTGTCACAAATCAAAACAATATTTTGAATGTACTGAATTTAATACATCAGTAAAATTAACTTCACCTCCTTTTATTTTTACTGTTGCTACTGAAAATTTTTTAATTATATTTTTTTGTATTACATTTGTATTATCCTTCTGTTGGCCCAAAACTGCATAAGAATATCAGACTGAGACTTTGAGGATGAAGACAGCCTGGACAGCGCAGGAAGGAGCAAGAAGCTCAGTATGACCCAGAAGCTATGGAGAAAACCCACAAATCCCAGGATATACTTACCACGTGATTAGATTCTGTCCGCATTCATGTCACAATCATATCTCTGGGAATTTGAGGGCAGACTATTCGGTTAACTGCTCCAAGGGTTGCAACTCTAGATTTGGGTCAGGGAGGATATTAGTAAGAGCAAGAGATAGTAAAATCTATATTTGCGTCCTACCTCTGCCACCCACCAGCTTGTGCCCTGCGGTATAAGATTCCGCCCCATGAAGGTCCTTTCACCTGAGGAATGGCACGTTTATACCGACAAGTAGGCTTTTGTGAGGGTTAAATGAAATCAATGAAGGGAACAAAGTGTCTTCTGATAGCCGCTTGCACAGTGATTATAAGCATTTGACAAAATGTTTTGCAGATGATACCTTAATTCTCAGAAGAACTACACGAATCACCATTGGTAAGTAGCATCACGTTCATCGTGAACGTCCTAAAAATGCATTCTACTCCCGCCACCTGCACTCCCAGCACCAGGCCTCAAGGAGCACCCTCTCCAGACCAGGACTCAGCCCCACCGGCGCCGCGGGATCTGGAGGGGCAGACCCCGTACGCACGCGACTCGGGGAAGGGAGGGCCTACCTGACCGTCCGCCGGATTTCCCGCTCCTGCACCCCAGACAGATGCCTACCGCACACACTCAGCAATGCTGTGACCGCGCGTCTCTCAAAACAGTCTGAGCGGACCGAAGGACCCGGGACCGGTAAGCACATGCGCAGAGTGAGAGCTGAAAAAAAATGTTCCCAGAGGGCTCCGCGATAGCCCCACTCCTTCAAGACTACATTTCCCATGAAGCCTTGGGAGTCTGGGACGTAATTTTTGAAGCGTTTTCGCTTCGTTAGCCCGTTGGAAGGCGTGAAAATTGGACTTGACCCCTGGAAACTCTTGAATATCAGAGATTTAAGTTTAAAATTCAACATTAGAGCCAAAAAACACATTGCAAAACGTGGTTATGGATCGGATCCCCATTAGAAAAACAACAGTTACAAGAGACAATTGGGGAAATATGACGATAAACTAGATATTAGGAATATTAAAGAAAATTACCATTACCTTGGTTAGTAAGATAATATTTGGAGGTATAGGAAATTATTTATGATATCTAATGAGATAGTTAAAATTATGAAATCACGTATTCGTAATTTATTTTTAAAAATTAACCGAAAGAACAAGAGAAAGCAAATAGGGCTTAATCATTAAATCTGTGTAATATGTGTGTATGATGCTCATTTTACTATGTCAGCTATTCGGAGTATTTGAATTTATTTTTAATCCATAATAAAAGACGTGTGATGGGTGGGGAAGGGTGGAGGGAGGTTAGGGAATTTAATGTGGCTCCAGAAGTGTACCTTTTAAAATCAAGTTGCCAAAAGAAGTAAAGGTGCACACAAGTGTCTCTTTCATAGCTATGAAATAGTACACATACTACAATGTGGAACCAGCATTAACATTAAAAGAGGAGCATCTGTGACCAGCAGGGTGGAGGAGACAATAATCTACTTTGGTTCAAATTATACATGTCATACATGAAAACATATACAATCTCAAATAAGAAAAAAAATATTATGTATCAATTTTGCATTTCCATAGGTAAACTTTCCTTGAAAGTTAATGTGTACACACATCAAATTAGAGACACATGGACAATAACATAATTATGCTTTCTAGTAGACTTTTCGAGAAGTTTTAAGCTTACAGAATAATTGAGCAGAAAGCACAGAGTTCCCATGTACCCCTCTCATCACCCCACACAGTTTCTCCTGTTAATATTTACGTTAGTGTGTTATGTTTGGAAAAAGTAATAGATGATATACTATTACTAGCTAAAGCCCATAGTTTACATTAGCAATCATTCTGTTGTACAGTTTTATGAGTTTTATCAAATGCATAATGTCATCTGGTATAATATCCAGCGTTACGTTATCATACGGAATAGTTTCACTGCCTTCAAATCTCCTATGCTCTTTATTCAACCTCTCCCCTCTTGCTTTCCCATCCTGAACTCCTGGTAGCCACTCACATTTTTACTGCCTCAACAGTTTTACCTACTTAGAATCATATACTAAGTAGCCTTTTAAGAGCGACTTCTTTCACTTAGAAAATGCATTTAAGTTTTTTTTATGTCTTTTCGTGGCTCTTTTTTTATTCTATGAAACATAGTCCATTGTATGGATGTACAAAGTTCTGTTTATTTGCTCATCTATTGAAGGACATCTTGGTTGCTGCCAAGTGTTTCCAATTGTGAATAAAACTATCAACATTTTTGCATAAGTTTTCAAAACAATTGAGTTATTACCAAGGAGTGCAATTGCTTGATTGTGTAGTAGAAACTAGGTTTAGCTTTATAAGAAAGTGCCACACTGTCTTCCAAAAGTGAATGTATCATTTTGCATTCTCACCAGTAATGGAAGAGAGGTCTCCTGCTATATAACCTCACCAGCATTAAGTGTTACCAAGTGTTTTGGACTTTGGCCATTCTAGTATCTACTGGTATCTACTGGTATCTCCTAATTTGCAATTCTCTAATGACATCTGATGCTGGGCTTCTTTTCACAGGCCTATTTGCCATAAACGTATTTCTTTTGTGAACTGTCTGTTCAACTCTTTCACCCAGTTTTTATAGAATCGCTCATTTCCTTATTGTTGAATTTTAAGAGTTATTTGTATGTTTTGGATAAAATTCCTTTATCAAATATGTCTCCTGCAAATATTTTCTCTTGGTCTCTGACTGTCTTTTCATTTTCTTGACATTCTTCCATAGAGCAGAAGTTTTTAATTCTGGTGAAGTGAAATTGATCAGTTTATTCATTCATGGATTACACTTTTGATATTATGTAAAACATTGCCAAGCTCAAGGCTACCTAGGTCTTCTTCTATGTCATCTGCTAGAAGTTTTATACTTTTCCATTTTATTTCTAAGTTTCTTGTGGTCTATTTTGAGTTTATTTTTGTGAATGCGTAAGGTCTGTTTCTATGTTTATTTTTCTTTGCTTTAATCTTTTTAACTCAAGGAACTGCCTTAAACTCTCATCGAATATTCTCGTTTCTCAGCAAAATATAAATGCTATGTCTATTTTGCAATTATATTACAACTATTTCATGAGTTCTACTTCCCATATATTTCTATTACCATTGGAATTGTAATAAAATATCCAAAATAGCCACACACTCTTCACTTAATATGTCATATTAAAATATTTTTGTATGTATTCTTCATAAATTTGGTAATTTATTATTAAACAGAGATATAATCCTATTGAAAATTAATTGTATCCTCTTTAGATAATATATCCAAGGTATTTAGCATATTCCCCATCATTAAATGTTATTAATAATATGAATAATATTTATAATAAATAAACATATATTTATCTTTGCATTTCAGCTTACCACATAGGACAATAAATAAAATAATTCCCTCAATATGAACATAATATTTTTACTGACAAAATTAAATATTGCTTGAAGTAAGACATCTGAGTGCAGCAGAGACAAAGGTTGAAGTTCTAGCCTGTCTCAGTGAACATGAGAAAGTTATTTAAATTATTTGAGCCTCATTTTCCATGTTTGGTCAGTGAAGGAACTGGTCTGGTTGGTATTTAAAGTCTGACAGTCTATTACTTCAGCCAGTTTAATCTTGGTTCTTAGATTTTCAAGCCAGTATCCAGGCATAGCTATTATCCTGACCTTTTACTGAAATTCCATTTTTCTTTTCAACAAGACTATTCACCCTGATCACTGGCAAATACATATCATCTGAGAAACAGCTTAAGACATGCTATGTAGCTTATGAATGAGCAAGGAAATAATCCTGCTTGAAGCATTTGTATTTTTTTCTTTTTGGAGAAATCAATAGGGATTTCCCATTGCCGGACATACAAGATTTAGGGCTTATTTTCCCCTGAACTCTATAGAAGAGTAAGCCAGAGCAATGTCCACAGCGGGAGAAGAAGAAACTTTACAAATAAAGGGCATCATGTTCGACAATCACGGAAGAGTAGATCATATACGTGTTTCCTGAGAGATTCTAACTTTCAAAATTATGTTGACTTAAACAAGCAACTGTTTCGTAATGGAAATTACCACAAACCATGAATACACTGGTGCTATACATATTTGACAATCTCATGTTTACAAAGTGAGGTGGAGAATAATTTAATCGTCAACTATCTGTGCAATGAAAGGACCTGTCACAATCAAACCATCTGAAATGTAATATGCTTGTAGGAATGCCTCCCTTCACTTCATCTGGAGATTTTTGCTTGCCTTTACATATATTTCTAGCCAGGTTAATTATCTAAAAGTTATATTACTAATAGCAATCTGTGATCACATAATAATGTGTTATGTTTTGAGTCAGTATCTACCTTATTATATTGCAAGGATTGTGTGTGAAAATAAAGTGTCTGATTATTGACATAACTGAGCACCCTATAAGAATAAAATAAATACATATGGAATGAATTAATGAATAAGAGGATAACTGAAATTGAATAATAAAATGTTTGAAGGAATTGAATAAATTAATTAAAATGTAGCTGCCTAAGTAAACAGGCACAGGAAAACTAGTAAAATAGAGTTAAAATCGAAGGAAATCCATAAAGTATGAAGTAAAAATTAATAGTAGTATAGCCTACTGGTTTGGGTTCTATAGAGCATTTTGTAAATTAATGTTAATTGACTGTGTGGTTAAGGGTCATAATTTATAAGAAACTGAAATTTTTTATATGAAAATTTGAAAAATACAGTTACTTAAGTTGTGTAACATCTTGTTATGACAACAGTGTTTTGAGTAAGAATTTTGAGATAAATGACAGTGTAAATAAATAAAAAAACTGAAGTAACATAATTTTTATTCCACTTTTATAACACAGAAGCCACTTCGTAAAAGGAGAGTTATTTTCTTCGTGATTGTTAAAATATTATCTTAGCATGGAAGAGATGCACATGAGATATTGTAGTAATATATATAGACTTACACAGAATTATGAGCTTTTTCTTTCTGTCTTCATTGAAATATAATAGACAATTAGTTGCTTGTATTTTCATTGTATAATTCAATGAGTTTTATTTCAATTATAGTTGATATACAATAATATGCCAGTTTCAGTTGTATAATATAGTGATCAGAGATTCACATAACTCGCAAAGTGACCACTTCGCTAAATCTAGTATCCCTCTTCCCCCTTACATATTTCTTACATTATTAACCATCTTCCCCATGCTACACTCTACATCTCCATATATATTCTGCAACTATCTCTCAATCCCTTTGCCGTTTTTGTTCCCCCATCCTCCCTCCCATCTAGTAAGCCTCAAAAAATTCTCTGTATCTATGAATTTATTTCCACTTTTATTGCTGCTGGTGTTGATTGCTGTTGTTGATTTTGTTCTTTAGTTTGTAAAATTATTCAATATTTATCTTTCTCTATCTAACTCATTTCATTCAACGAATATCCTCTAGGTCCATCACTGCAATATCTTTCTCCATCTCCTTCCTTTTATTCTGCATGTGTGTCTTTTAATCTGAAGTGAGTCTCTTGTAGACAGCATATATATGGGTCTTGTTTTCTTATCCATTCAGCCGCTCTATCTTTTGGTTGGAGCATCACTTAGTTATTTTCCCTTTGAGGTACTTGTTGATAGGAATGTAGTTATTACCATTCTTTATCCCCATTTTTGATACATGTTTTTCCTTCTTAAAGAAGTCCCTCCAACATTTCCTGTAATCCTGGCTTGATGTTGGTAAATTCCCTTAGCTTATTTTTGTCTGGGAAGCTCTTTATCTGTCCTTCAACTCTAAATGAGAGCTTGGCTGGATAAGGTACTCTTGATTGTAGATCCTGGCTTTTCATCATGTTGAATATTTTGTGCCAAGCCCTTCTGTCCTGCATGGTTTCTTTTGAGAAATCAGCTGCCAGTCTTATGGTTGCTCCCTTGTAGATAACTAACTGCTTTTCCCTTGCTGCTTTTAAGATTCTCTCTTTGTATTTGACCTTGGGCATTTTAATTATGATGTGTCTTGGTGTGGGGCTCTTTGGGTTCATCTTTCTGGGGACTCTCTTAGCTTCCTGGGGTTGAATGTCTATTTTCTTCACCAGGTGAGAGAAGTTTTCCATTATTATTTCTTCAAATAGCACTTCAATGTCTTGTTTTCCTTCAGGCACCCCGAGGACCCGGATATTTTGACCTTTAATAGTGTCCAATAGGCTCCTTAAATTATTATCATAGTCTTGTCTTCTTTTTTCTTGCCATTCTGATTGAGTGTCCTTGGCTTTTCCTCCTCTATATCAGTGGTTCAATCCTCTTCTCCATCCAGTCTGTTTATTCCATCTAATGTACTCTTCATCTCAGATGTGTTCTTCATTTCTGACTGGTTCCCTTTTATAATTTCCATTTCCATTTTATGTTTTTTATCTCTTTGTTGAAGTTCTCACTGAATTCATCTACACTTCCCCTAAGTTCATTGAGCATCTTTATAAACAGTGTTTTGAACTCTGCATCTGTTAGATTGCTTGACTCCATTATTTCTGGATCTCTGTTCTGTTCTCTCATATGGTTTCTGCTTCTTTATCTTCCCCTTTTGGCCACTTTTCTGTGTCTGTTTCTATGTACTAAGCAAAGCTCTTAAGCCTCCTAGTCTTATCAGTGCAGCTTTGAGAGGTAGGTGTCCAGTGGCACAGTCCTGAGAGGGGTTCAGCTGCAGGCCAAACTTAGCCCAAGCCTCTTCCCGCTCCGAGGCCACCTGTTAAGATTCAGCAAGCAATCCCCAGACCTGTGCTTATAGTTGCCTCAAAAGGCCACACCGGAAACCGAGGCTAGCTGCCACCAATGTGAGTCTAGGCACTGCTCAGCAAGGGGCACCTGACTAAGCAGGAATACACCTGAATGTGGCTTGGGTGGGGCCACGAGAAGGGGAGGCAGAGTTTCAAGGATTCTGCAACCTCTATTTCCCAGTTTAATGATGTCTCAGATATGGCAGCACTGAGTCTGCACACTGGAGCGGGGAGGACTCAACGGAGGAACAATGGATACTGACAGCACTTCTGTACAGAGTGAATCTCCCTTCAGCCTTACTCCAACAGCTCAGTGTTCCCCTGTAAGTCCCTGGTGCCCCCTGTGCAGTCGAACCAGTGCTCATGCTCAGAGCAAGCATGTCCGTCACTGCAAAAGTCCGCTCGGAGACGCGCCCCTTTAAGAGGCATCTGCCACTTCCTTGGTCCCACTTCTCCACTTGGGTCAGTTAGCCTCGCATCCTCACCCAGTCCTACTTTCTGCTGTTGCAGGGTGATTTCTTAGTTCCTTCCTAGTTGTATGGCTTGTTCATCTAGATCCCAGGAATAGTGTTGGTTGCCACCAGGCATAATAGAAATCCTATGATTAAGAGGGCTTTAGCTAGAGTACTCATAAGAGTATTGTCTCCATAATGGCGAACCACACACCATACAATGTTAAGGCCTTGTTTAACAAATCCTTTTTTTTTTTAAGTTTATTGGGGTAACATTGGTTAATACAATTATATAATTTTCAGCTGTATATTATAATTTGACATCTGTATATTCTATTGTGTGTTTACCACCCAAAGTCCAGTTTCCTTCAGCTATCATATATTTGATCCCCTTTATCCACTTTACCCATGCCTCCTATGTCTACCTCCCTCCACCCCCTATCCTCTGGTAACCACTAGTCCATTGTCCATGTCCATGAGTCTCTGTTTGTTTGTCCTGTTCATTTGTTGCTTTTAGGTTTATATCCCACATGTAAGCGATATCATATGATTTTCAGCTTTTTCTGTCTGGCTTATTTTACTTAGCATGATAATCTTGAGGTCCATTCATGTTGTTGCGAATGGCAGTATTTTATCTCTTGTTATGGGTGAGTAATATTCCATTGTATATATGTACCACCGCTTCTTTATCCAATTATCTATTGTAGGACACTTCGGTTGCTTCCATGTCCTAGCCACTGTGAATAATGTTGCTATGAACATTGGTGAGCAAATATCTTTTAGAATATGCATTTTCAAATCTTTGGGGTAAATGCCCAGTTGAGGGATTACTAGGTTATATGGTAGATCAACTCTTAGTTTTCTGAGGAAACTCCATACTGTTTTCCATAGTGGCTGTTCCAGTTTGTAGTCCCATCAGCAGTGTATGAGGGTTTCTTTTTCTCTACATCCTCTCCAACATTTGTTCTTATTTGTCCTGTGGATTATAGCTATTCTAACAGGTGTGAGATGGTATCTCATTGTGGTTTTGATTTGCATTTCCCTAAAACTAGCAATGTTGAGCATCTTTTCATATATTTGTTGGCCATTTGTATGTCCTCTAAGGAGAAGTGTCTATTCAGGTCCTCTGCCCATTTTTTGATTGGATCGTTTGTTTTTTTGCTGTTATTGAGTCGTATGAGTTCTTTGTATATTTTGGATATTAGGCCCTTATCGGAGGCATTGCTTGCAAGTATATATTCCCATTAGGATGGTTGACTCTATATCTTGTTGATGCTTTCTTTTGCTGTGCAGAAGCTTTATAGTTTGATGCAGTCCCATTCACTTATTTTTGCTTTTACTTCCCTTGCCTTTGAGGTCAAATTCATAAAATCTTCTGTAAGTCCAAGGTTCTTGAGTTTAGTTCCTATGTTTTCTTCTATGCATTTTATTGTTTCAAGTCTTATATTCGGGTCTTTAATCCATTTTGAGTTAATTTTGGTGTGTAGTGATAGACAACAGTCTAGTTTCATTCTTTTGCAGGTGGCTTTCCAGTTTTCCCAGCACCATTTATTGAAGAGTCTTTCCATTGTCCACTGTATGTTTTTTATTTGTTGAAAATTATTTGCCCATATAAACATTGGTTTCATTCTGGACCCTTGATTCTGTTCCACTGATTTGTGTGTCTGTTTTTCTGCCAATACCATGCTATTTTGATTATTGTCACTTTGTAGTATAATTTAAAGTCCAATAGAGTGATGTCTCCAGACTCTTTTTTTTTCCCCCTCAGGATGGCTTTGGCAATTTGGGGTCTTTTGTGCTTCCATACAAATCTAATGCTTTTCTGTTCTATTTCTTTAAAACATGACAATGGGATTTTGATGGAGATTGCATTAAATCAGCTATAGGTAATATGATCATTTTAACTATATTGATTCTTCCAACACAACAACGTGGAATATTTTTCCATTTCTTTGTATCTTTGATTTCTTTAATAGGGTTATATAGTTTTAATTATATAGATTCTTCACATGTTTTGCTAGATTTATTCCTAGGTATTATGTTCTTTTTTTTTTCTTTTTGCAATTGCAAAAGGAATTATTTTTCCCAATTCCTTTTCTGATGCTTCCTTATTAGAGTATAGGAATGTTATGAATTTTTGAATATTGATTTTGTATCCAGAAACTTTACAAAATTTGCTTATTGTTTCTAGTAGCATTCTTATAGAGTCTTTAAAGGTTTTCTATATAGAGAATCGTGTCATCCGCAAATAGTGACAGTTTGACTTTGTTTCCTATTTGGATGTCTTTTATATCTTTCTCATGCCTGATTGCATGTGCTAGGACCTCCAATGTTATATTGAATAACAGTGGCAGTAGTGGAAAGACTTGCCTTGTTCCTGATCTTAGAGGGAAGGTTTTTAGTTTTTCACCATTAAGTATAATGTTGGCTGAGGATTTGTCATATATGTGGCCTTTATTATGTTAAGGTACTTTCCTTCTACGCCTATTCTCTTAAGTGTTTTTATTATAAATGGATGCTGTGTCTTGTTGAAGGCTTTTTCTGCATCTATTGATATGATCATATGATTCTTTTTAATTTGTTTATGTGATGTATCACATTAATTGATTTGCATATTTTGAAACATTCCTGTGCCTATGAGATAAAGCCAACTTGATCATGATGTGTAATCTTTTTAATATGTTGCTGTATTCAGTTCCCTAGTATCTTATTGAGGACTTTTGCATCTGTGTTCATGAGAGATATTGTTCTGTAGTTTTCTCTTCTTTTGTACCTTTACCAGGTTTTGGTAACAGGGTAATATTGACCTCATAAGTATTGGCTCCTCTTCAAATTTCTGGAAGAGTTTGAGGAGAATAGGTATTAAATCTTCTTTGAATGTTTGGTAGAATTCACTGGTGAAGCCATCTGGTCCTGGACTTTTATTTTTTGGTAGGTTTTTGATAATTGTTTCAATTTCCATACTGCTGATCAGTCTATTTAGATTTTACAGTTCTTCTTGGTTCAGTCTAAAAAGGTTGTATTTTTCTAAGTACTGGTCCATTTCTGCTAAGTTACTAAATTCAGTGTTATATACTTTTTCATAGTATTCTTCTATGATCCTTTGTATTTCTGCATTGTCTGTCATAATTTCTCCTCTTTCATCCCTGATTTTGTTTCTTTGTATCCTTTCTCTTTTTCCTTTAGTGAGTCTAGCCAGGGGTTTGTCAACTTTATTAACCTTCTCAAAGAACCAGCTTTTTGTTGCATTTATATTTTTCTATTGTTTTTCTTCCTTCTGCTGACTTTAGGCTTCAGTTGTTCTTCCTTTTCTAGTTTTTTAAGATGAAGCAATCAAGCATTAGATTGTTTATTTGGACTTGTTCTTGTTTTTGAAGGTAGGCCTGTAATGGTATGAACTTTCCTCTAATTACAGCTTTTGCCATGTTCCAAAAGGTTAGATATGTTGTACTATCATTATCATTCGTTTCTATGTCTCACTTGATCTCTCTTTTATCTTTGACCCAGTTATTCTTCAGTAGTATGTTGTTTAATCTTCATATATTTGTGGTTCTTCCCACTTTCTTTTTGCAGTTTATCTCTAGTTTCAAAGCATTATGATCGGAGAATATGGTTGGTATGATTTCAACCCTTTTATACTTGTTGAGGCTATGTCTGTGTCCCAG
The DNA here is from genome assembly GCA_028627145.1 of Eidolon dupreanum. Lineage (NCBI taxonomy): Eukaryota > Metazoa > Chordata > Mammalia > Chiroptera > Pteropodidae > Eidolon > Eidolon dupreanum. Next base: position 93,901,675 of record CM053509.1, on the reverse strand, counting down.
TTTGTAGTCAATCCTTGAGAATGTTCCATGTGCACTAGAGAAGAATGTATAAGCAGCTGTTTTTGGATGAAAGGCTCTGAAAATGTCAATTAAATCCAGTTGGACTAAAGTGTCATTTAAGGATCTAATTTCCTTACTGATTTTCTGTTTGGATGATCCATTCATGTCCAACAGAGGAGTATTAATGTCCCCTACTATGATAGTATTTTGGTCTGTTTCTCTCTTTAGTTCTGTTAGTAATTGCTTTATATATTTCAGGGCTCCCTGATTGGGAGCATAGATATTAATAAGTCTATGTCTTCTTGGTGCATGATTCCCTTTATCATTATGAATTATTCCTCACTATCTTTCCTTACCTTTTTTATTTTGAAGTCTATTTCATCTGATATTAGTACCACTACTCTTGCTTTTCTCTGAATGCTATTTGCTTGAAATATTGTTTTCCACCCTTTCACTTTGAGTCTATATTTGTCTTTGGAACTGAGATGTGTCTCCTGGGGACTGCAACCCTTGGTTGACCTCATAGATTGCAAGGACCTTGTCAGTTTAGAATCCCTTATATTGTTATTTTTTATGCCTACAGCACCTGGTCTTCGTAGGTGGTCTTCCATGCAAGTACGAACCAGGCCCAACCCTGCTTAGCTTCCGAGATCAGACGGGATCGGGCTTGTTCAGGGTAGCCTGGCTTTTTGATCCGATCTGTAATTCTGTGCCTTTTTATTGATGAGGTCAATCTATTTATATTTAGGGTGATTATTGAAATATGAGGTCTTCTTATAGTCATTTTATCTTTTGCTTTCTGGTAGCTCAGAGTTTCCATTGCTTCCTTGTCCTTGTGTTTCTGTTTCCTTCATTTTGGTTGGCTTTTGTGAGTTTTCCCTCTGGTTCTTCTTGTTTTATGTAATAATCTTCAGTTCTAAATCTTTGGCATGTGGTTATCATTACAAATATGTGTATATATATGTATATATATATATATGTATATATGCACACATACATATATATACAGTCTGCCATTTTGTTCTGCGCGTGTCTTATCTCCATTCCCCTTTGAATCTGGATCTTTGATGCCTCCACTTTTCAGTCATTGTTGTCTCAATTTGTCCCTATGTATACTGAACGTTCATTACTATCTTGCTATAAAAAAAAATCTCTTCTTATTGTTTAAGTTTATAATGCCTTGTTCTTAGTAAGGGTTGCACTCCTTTGCTTCTATTTGCCTGCTAGTCACTTTACTCCTAATTATGTTTTTTTTTTGTCATTTTCTTTTAGGTGAGCTGACCCTTTTCATCATTTCCTGTAATGCAGGCCTCATAGTGGAGAATTCCCTCAATTTTTGTATGTCTGGAACGGTCTTTATTTCTCCTTCAAATCTAAAGGAGAGCTTTGCTGGATGCATTATTTTTGGCTGGGAATTCCTTTCATTTAATCATTTGAATATTTGACTCCACTCCTTTCTGGCTTGTAAAGTTTGTGCTGAGAAGTCCAAAGATAACCTAATAGGTTTTTTCTTTATAGGTTACTGTCTTCTTTTCCCTGGCTGCCCTGAGAATTCTGTCTTTGTTATTGACTTTCTTTTTAAATGTCTAAGGTTTTTTAAAATTTAGTTTCTATTATACAGTACATTGGTTAGACATCTATATAGTTCATGAAATAATCCCCCCAATTGCTCCCTTCCTCCCCTGACCCTCCACCTAGCCAATGTATTAATGCTAACTGCATTACCTATGCTGTGCTCCCTATCCTCCTAACCATCCATCAGCTACTAATTTGTACTTCTTTAACCCTTCTGCCCATTCTCGCAGCCCCCCAAACCCCCCTCCTCTCTCTCTGAGACCAAATTGTCCACTATATTTGTGAGTCTGTTTTTGATTAGTTTGTTCTTTTTATTCCTTAGATTCATATGTAAGTAAAATCATACAGTGTTTATCTTTCTCTGTCTGACTTAAACACTTTCTAGGTCCATCAAAGCAATATCTTTTTCCATTCCTTCCTTTTCAAATGTAGGTGTCTTGTTTTCTTATCCTTTTAGCCACTCTATCTTTTGGTTAGAGCACTTAATTCTTTTCCAATTAAGGTACTTATTGAAGGAATGTAGTTCTTACCATTCTTTATTCCTGTTTTTGATATATGTTTTTTCTTCCTAAAGAAGTTTCTCCAACATTTCCTATAATATTGGTTTGGTGGTGACACATTCCTTTAGCTTATTTTTGTCTGGAAAGCTCTTTATCTGTCCTTCAATTCTAAATGATAGCTTTGCTGGATAAAGTATTCTTGGTTGTATATCCTAGGTCTTCATCCTTTTGAATACTTTGTGCCAAGCCCTTCTGTCCTGCATAGTTTCTTTTGAAAAACCAGCTGCCAGTCTAATGGTTGCTCCCTTGTAGATAACTGTTTTTCTCTTGCTGTTTTTAATATTCCTTCTTTGTGTTTTACCTTTGGCATTTTAATTATGATGTGTCTTTGTGTGGGCCTCTTTGGATCCCTGATTTTTGGAGTTCTCTGAGCTTCCTCGGGTTTTATGTCCACTTCCTTCACCAGGTTAGGGAAGTTTTCCATCATTATTTCTTCAAACAGCTGTTTAGCATCTTGATTTTCTTCAGTTATGCTGATTAGATGAATATTTGGAGACTTGATTCATTGGGCATCTTCATAACCAGTATTTTGAACTCTGCATCTGGTAGATTACTTAACTCCATTATATCTGGATCTCTGTTCTGTTCTCTCATATGGTTTCTGCTTCTTTGTCCTCCCATTTTGGCTGCCTTTCCACGTCTGTTTATATGTACTGAGCAAAGCTCCTAAGTTTCCTGGTCTTATTAGTGTGAATTTGTGAAGTAGGTATCCAGTGGCACAATCCTGATTGGGTTTCAGTTACAGGCCAGGCTTAGCCCAAGACATTACCCCTCTGGAGCCACCTGTTAAGGTTCAGCAAGCAATCCCCAGGTGCTGTACTTATAGTTGCCTCAAAAGACCACACCAGAAACCAAGGCTAGGTGTCTCCAGTGCGAGTCTAGGCACTACCCAGCAAGGAGCACCTGACTCACTGAGGATAAAACTGGAAGTGACTTGGGTGGGACCATGAGTTGGGGGAGGTAGGGTTTTAGAGAATCCTCTGGGTGGAGCAACCTCTGTTATCCAGTTTGATGACGTCACAGTTATGGCAGTACTGTGTCTGCACACTGGGAATGCGGAGGGCTCAACAGTGAACAATGGATACCGAAGGCACTTCTGTACAGAGCGAATCTCTCCCCAGACTTCACTCTATCAATGTCTCCCTATAAGTCTCTGGTGTACCCTCACACAGCAGAATCAGCACTGGTGCTCAGAGCGTGCGGGTCTGTCACCGTGAAAATCCACTCACGGACACGACTCCTTTAATAGGCTTCTGCCACTGCCACTGCTGCAGCCCTCATCTCACTCAGCCGCTGGATACCGGGAAGCCCCGCGTCCTCGCCCCATCCTAACTTTTGCCATTGCAGGGTGATTTCCTGGACTTCTCCCTAGTTGTATGGATTGTTCATCTCGATCCCAGGCTATCTTTCCTTGCTGCTTCTCCTTATTATTGTCATAAATCAGATTTGGTCGCCAGAGGGATGAACAAAACCTCTATCATCTATGCCATTTTTTTCTCCTGTCAATGATTTTGATCATTTTAATACAATGTGTCTTGGTGAAGACATTTTGGGATTGAGATAATTGGTGTTCTGTTGACTTCTTGAATTCCAAACTCCAGCTCATTGTTTAGATTTGGTAAGTTCTCACCAACTATTTGTCTGAAAATGCTTTCTAATCCCTGCTCCTTTTCCTGTCTTTTGAGAATGCCCATTATCTTATGTTTCCTCTTCTGATGGCATCAGTTAGTTCTTGTATTTGTCTTTCATTATGTTTCTTCTTTGGTTTCTCTCTTCTTCCTTCTGATTTATTTCTAGATTTCTGTCCTTGATATTATTTATGCTTTCCTCCATTCTGTCAACTCTATTTCCCAAGCTTATATTTTATTTTTCAGCTCTTGTAGTGTGTTCATTTCCTCCAGAAGTTCTATTTGGTTCTTTTTGAGAGTTTCAGTCTCTCCTAAAAATTCATTCTGCTAATCTAGTTGTTTTTTCAGTTCCTAAAATTGTTGATATGACTCGTTTCGGATCTCATTGATTTTTTCAGAAGTGCCATCCTGAATTCTCTATCATTTAAGTCACATATTTCTATGTCTGTAAGCTTATTTTTTGGAGATTTTTCTTTTTTCTTTTTAAGATGCCTTGTCACCTTGGTTGCTCATGGTGTTTAATGGACTATTTCTCTGCCTGGGCATTAATGGAAGTGTATTCTGCTTTTTTCCAGAAAGAAGATTTATTATATAAAGTTCCCTCTAGCTTGTTGCAAAGAAGGTTTTTTTGTGTGTGTTTGTTTGTTTGTTTGTTTGTTTGTTTTTTGGTTTCCAGCAGGTGGCATCTAAACCTCTTAGGTTCCTGCTTTATATAAAGCCTTAATAATGCCTATTTTTTTCTTATACATGTTTAATCACACTCGCTGTCCTCAGTCTCGGTCACTGTCAGTGTCAGTGACAGTTTTGGTAGCATTTGTTCAGATTCCCCTGGGGCTCCACGGTGTTCGATCTTGAAGGATATGGAGGGAGGGACCCTCTGGGTTGGGGGGTGGGGGCTGTGGTTCAGCCTTGGTTTTGCAACAGCAACTGATAAAAATCAATTGTTGTTTCTCTGTCATCCCCACTTCTCTACCCTCCCCTACTTCTCTGCTTTCTGACCTGATCCCTGGGAAATTGCCACTGGCTGTGTGGAGCTCACAGCTTTCTCATGCAGGGCTGTTCAGGGAACTCGCTGCACCTTCGCCCCTCCCCTTCCTCCTTCAGGAGCTCTGGCTGCCAGAGGCAGCTTCTTTGTTTCTCCCAGTCCACCGCCTAACACCCAGGGTTCTGACCTATGATAGCTCTTATGTGCAGATCCCATGCTCAGATGTGCTGGTGTGTAGTTTGGGTGTTTTTTGTTGAGTTTTAGCTGTTCAGGTTATTATTGCCTCAAGGGGAGAAATCTGGGGACATCTCTCAGTCTGCCATGTTTCTGACATCACTCTTGCCTGTAGGATTTGTGCTGAGAATTTCACTTACAGACAAATGAAAGTTTCTTTGTAAATTATGCTCTTTTGTTTTCTGGCAGCCTTTAGTATTTTATATTTATTATTAATTTTTGATACTTTTATTATATTTATCTTGGAGATGGTCTTTCTGCATTAAGATAAAAGAGTGATCTAGTAAGTAATCGAACTTGGAAGTCCAAGTATTCCCTAGTTTGGAGAAATTTTCAGCTATTAGCTGTTCAGTAAATATATGCCCCCTCCTCCCACTTTTCCCTTTATGGAATTTTGATTATTTTGATTATATTATTTGATTATTCAACCTTTTTGGTTGAGTCTTATTAATCAAATGGCTTTTTGCTCATTTTTATTCTTTTCTCTTTGTTCTCTTGTAACTGCGTTTTTCCACAATTCCTGTCCTCTAAGTCATTTATTCCATCTTCTATCTGTTCTACTCTACTTCACATGCTCTCTATTATACTCTTTACCCCATTTATTAAATTCTTCAGCTCCAGAATTTCTGTTTGGTCCTTTTTTTATGATTTCTATCTCTTTTGTAAAGAGCTCATTTAGTCATGTAACCTTTTCCTAGTGAAACTGAACTGTCCTTCTGAGTTTTTTTATAGCATGGTGAGTTTCTTTAATATAGCCATGTTCAATTCTTTATCAGCTAGATTACAGTATTCTATGTCTTTGGATTCAGTTGTTGGAGAATTATTGATATCTTTAGCGGTAATATATTTCCCTGATTTTTAAAGCTTCTCTTATTTTTGCATTGCGGCTTTACATTTAAATTATCTTTACCGGTCATCTTCAGATGTGTCATTATTCCTTGCTGTGGCTTCTCTAGGATTTTCTAGGCTTAGTATAAATAGGCCTGTTTCACTCTTCTTGCTCCTTCTCATGGCAGAATTCCTAACCATGTGTTTTATTCTTATAACCAAGCTGGCTGCAGAAAAACCCTCTTTTGTTTTCCAGAAGATGGCACCATATCTCCAACTTGAGGTTTCTACCTAGTTCACAGACCCTCGTTCTTTTTTTTTTTTTTTTTTTTTTTGAGCATTTTAATCCCCTGACCTGTTCTCACTACCTCACTCAAAAGTGCACATAGGAATTCAAACGCAGTGTGCGGGTAGGTATGGGTTTAGCACTTGGGGCATTGGGGAACCTGAAGACAGGTGGGGAAATCCTTAAGTTGGGTAGACTCAGAGGGTTGTGGGTGGACTTCCTGCTGATATCCTGAAGTTAACAGCAGGAACCATGTTCCATAATGTTCTTTGATATTCTTATCTGCTTCCTTCCTTTTTTCTCCTCCCTTCCCCCAGCCATGAAGGACTGGCTTCAGAAATCAGGGTACCGCTACATAGAGATGGGTTTCTCTGGCCATGACCCACACAAATGGGATAGGCTGGCAGTTACTCACCACTTTCTATCTTCTCCACTGACAAGGTCACCACTTTCACCTCTTCTGTGAGAGAGGTAACCACTGTCACTGCAGGACTGCTTAGCCCCATGAAGTACCACCCTGGAAAGGAGGGCAGCTCTAGAAGAATTCCTACTTTTTCTCTGCATCCACATTTATCTCTACCCCACTCCAGTGGCATGCTGGAATCTCCCCTCAGGCAATTGGACTTCCATGAATTCTCTCTCATGAATGAGTGTCTGCACAGGATGGCACTGTCCAGTTATTCTCCCCATAACCCAACTATGGTGGGTGGGGCAGGTTTGCTTCCTCCTTTTGATCTACAGCCCTTAACAAGTTCTTATTGTTTATTTTCAAATGTACAGTGGGCAAGTTTCTCCTGGTCCTTTGGCATGCAGTGCCAAAGAACTTTTATTCACCTGTAGATGCCTAATTATTTGTTAAATGAAGGAGTGAGAAAGGAGGAATGACTTAACACTGCCAGGATACTGACATCGCTTCCATATTTGACATCTTAAAAATCTTTCTGGCCTGGGAAAACTGGCCCTCCCTCATCCAGGAGCACATCTTTGATATGCAAACTCAATAATCCAGAGTTAAACCTTCTCTCTCTAGACTGCACACAAAAGGAAAGTTGAGATTTACTGGCACTTAATTACCTAGGGCCAGGTGCTTTACAACTAGTTACCACCCTAATAGCCCAAAGCCAGCCAAAATCTCACAACATATAAGTACAATTTCCGATCAATCATGAATCTTACTATAAAGGTTAAATTTTATGAAGTTCCTGAAAGAAACATGGAGACTATCTTCTCGACCTTGAGTTGTCAAGCATTTCTGGCCAGAGAAAGTTCTAATAATAATAAAAATAGGAAGAAGAAATGAGTGTTATTTATAATGTATTATTATTATAAATTATTATTATTATTTAGTATAATAAATTATTATAATAAATTTCAGAAAACACCATCAACATGTCAAATAAGAGTCACAACTGAGAGAAAATATTCACACATATAACTGACAAAGAACTGCTATCCAGAAGAGAGAAATGTTTTACTACTCAATAATAAAAAGAAACACAGCCAAATAAAAAAATAGATAAAAAACTTGAACAAAAACTTATGAAAAAAGTTTTCAAAACATTTTCCTTTAGGAAAACACAAGTGAAAACCTAGTTAGATATGAAAATTTATGCTGAATCACATTGATAAGACTACATAGAATGGCTAAGAGGAAAAAGTATAGGCAATAGTATGGAGCCACTACAACAGTTAAGCACTAATAATGGGAGGCTATAATGGTACAATCATATTGGAAAAAATTTAGTGCTTTCATAAAAATTTAATATACAATAAATTACTAAGGATAAAATGGAAGACAATTTTATAAACACAGATAATTTTTATAAATCTCATAAAAACTACATTGAAGGCATAGGTGAAGTAGAAGAGTAAGTTGTACTGAGGAACAGAAATCATGAAAGCTTATAAACTGAACTTCCCTTTTCCTCATTCTTTGCTCAACATCCAGAATCCTGGCAGTCACTCACTGCAACCAGGCAGGAGACCTCACTATACTCATGTGAGAGATATGGAGATACTCACGTCGATTACCTCCAGGTCCATGTACATCCTCACTTAATCAACCCAGAGAAAAGCACTGAAAGTCACAGGTCACACCCAGGCACACAGAGCTCCCACTCACTTGTTTCTTCCCTACCACACACATAGAATTTGGCAGCCAAAGACCACTTGATATCTGAGGACATCTGCTAGCAGAAAAGAGGAAAAACAGACACATGAGAACAAGGAACCAAAAAATATATATATTTATAGGCATAGGAAATCATCAGATATACATCTATTAATAACTTAAATGTGATTAGAGAAATTGTATCTATTAAGGACTATCTATATAAACACATATGTATGTATGTACATTATAGGTATGTGTATATGTATGTGTATATGTGTATGTATAAGCATTTTTAAGTGCATATATATGTACACATGTATGTATACAAACACATATAATACAGATATGATTATGCCTTACTGTTAAATTGTACACCTGAAACTTACTGGATTTCCTTAACCAATGTCACTAAAAAAACTAAAAGAGAGAAAGAAAGAAAAAGAAAGAAAGAAAGAAAGAAAGAAAGAAAGAAAGAAAGAAAGAAAGAAAGAAAGAAAGAAAGAAAGAAAGAAAGAAA
>CM053509.1:93387186-93892449 GCA_028627145.1 Eidolon dupreanum | reverse complement strand
TGTCACAGGCTATCTCTTCTATTTAATTTCCGTTTTTAAAATCTGCTTTTCTTCCATAAGCTGTCAGCTCCATGAGGACACGAGTTTTCTTGCAAGTCTTCATTGTTCTGTCTATAAGCCAAAGCAGAGTTTTCTTTAAGATTTTTTCAAAGAAATTATTTACCTTCTTATGATGCTATCTCTGTCATTTATCTCCTGTGACTCCCCGCCCCTAGTTATCAAAGCTTCTCTTGTTTTCCTTCCACCATGGCAGCTGCCAGTTTGTACTCATAGCCTGGTAGGGAACATCATTTGTGACAAAAGCTATTAACAGTGCATACTTCAGATTAATTATGGGAGAAAACTCCTGAGATGTCTGTCAGCTTTTCTCTGAGTATAATATCAGCTGGTGAGAGAGAGAGGGACAAGGGGCAGCAATACAGAGCTCCCCAAAATGTCAAAAGGGATTTCTTCTTGGTCAAAAATCTCTCACTGAAAAATTTTTGTAGGGGAAGAAAGCTATCATGCAATAATTCAATATTTATTATTTTAGTATTTAAAGATTATTATATTAATTTATAAATATTAAATAATATAAATTCCTCTTTGAGCATTTCATTTAGCTACATCCCAAAAGACATTTATTCCCTTTTTTAAAAAAGAATACTTACACAAAAACAGGTGCTATTATATATGAGTGGTGAATATTGGGAATGCAACATCATGAAAAGAATATTGCTGTTGACTATTAAAAGTCATTATTGCAAAGCTGCATATATTTTCAAATTAAGATACAATACTTAAGGAGGGAATACAATATAAATGTTCACTTGGAAGGTTAATATGTAAATAATGCCTATAAAACACTGAGAAATGTACTTTGATGAAGATTCAATTTGAGGAAAAGATACATCTCTTAAGTACAGCATTTCATTCATTGCTACTGGAAGACAACCCAAACGTTCTGTGACTATAAAGAAGCCCCCAGTTCTTGGTGTGATCCAGGAAGTCTTCACATTCTTTACATTTGAGGGGATCATCTATGCAGAAGCTGACTGCTGTGTGCAGCGCGTGGAAGAAGAGGAGTTCCAGCCCAGAGAGAGGACTCCCCTGCATGCACTGGTCTCAGGGACTGTCAAGGCAGCCTCGCAGCAGGGGAGGCCTGAGCAGCGAAGAGGGAAGAGTGCTGCTTTACTTTAAGTTAAGACCCAGGCACTCTCCTGGGGACCATCAGGGCTTGGCTCTTGGCCTCTCGGCGGGTTTGGAAAAGCTCCTTGTGAAGTAACGATTTTCACAACTTCTTCCAGGGACTTGAGTATTTTTAGCATCTCCACCATCTCCTCCTCTTGCCATGAGCATTTGGATCTCTCTTCCTCCAGTTCTGGAACCAGGGAAGTATTTTCTTGCCTCAGCAACGAATAGGTTGAGTTTGCCTTTCTCTAAGCGTCAGTGAGGCTGGGTAGGTTTAATGACTCTTTCTTTCACTTTGCAACTTCTAAATATGGCTGGATCCTTGCACACTCCTCTTTCGCTGCACTGAACTTGTCAGTGAGTTTGGCACTTCTCAATCTGTGCAGCCACTGTGTTTGCTACTGTGCTTCAAGTCTTCCGTAGAGTTGATTGTAAGCAGACCGAACAAGTTTGACTATAAATAAGAGACCCACCAAGAAGCTGATGGCAGGTAGATAAGCCACAGTAGCCCACATGGACTGTGAGGCGTGGACAAAGGCCATTGAACAGCACTTCTGCCGCCACCATGCCCAGCTCCCCAAGGATCCACCCAAAGCCCAACTCCTCAGAGGACTCAGCGCCTCCATGGACCATCCATACAAGGACTGCCCCATTGCCATGGAGTCTCCAGGCCACAACAACCCTAAGGACACCCTGACATTCTAACTGGAATTTGGCCAGCAACAGGCGACCAGAACTGATCATCAGTGACATGGTGAGGCTGGATAGAAATTTGTAAATAAAATGTGCTCACCTGTGTTAATATCTATTGATCATTCTCTTTCGTCTCTGTATGTTTTTATATCTGTATAAATGAAAATATAGTTAAAATAGTAACCTTAAGTGTACGACTTGAGTATTTTTAGCAAATTTTTAATACCTTGTACCTCCTCCCTGTGTTATCCAACAATCCTATCTATGCAGGCATACTCGGAGGTATTGTGGGTTCTGTTCTAGATCACAAAATAAAGCCACTGTGGCAATAAAGCAAGTTGTGGTCTTTTTGCCAGTGAACGGTCTTGCTTTCACTTAATGAAAAAAAAAAAAAACAACCTACATCTGCAAAGCACAATAAAACAAACTTCAGTAAAAGGAGGTATGTCTGTATATGGAACTTATCTATTAACACAGGAAATACTGCCATGAAACTTGTCAATCGATACCCACCTTCACGCCCACCACTTGAATTCTCCGATTTGGTTTCTAGTAATATCCATCACCTTGGACAGTTCCTGAACAGTGTAAAATGGAAAAAAAAAAAATCACGATGTGCACTTTGACACCTGTTTCTTTTGCTCAAAATGAGATTTTTTTATTCCACCCATGTTTTTTGCATAGATAAGCAATTCACTCTGTTTAGGTCTGAGTGATTTGAAATTGTTTGAATGTGTCACAAATTCATAGACATTTGTGTTGCTCTACATGTGGGGTATTATGAATAAAGATATGGACATTCATGCACATGCTCTTTTTACACACAGTGTTTTCACTTTCTTTGAAAGGAGAAATGCTAGGTTGCTGTATGCTAAGTACATTTATTTGAAACAGGATTATTGAGGTGTTAACACGTTCATATAATTTACACATATAAAACTCACCCACTTAAAAATCTAATTTCTTGATTTCTTTGTAAATATACAAAGTTGTGCATCTGTTGCCCCAATCCCATTTTAGAACATTTCTATCAGCCTAAAAGGATCTCCCAGACTTTATTGGCTGCATTTGGCATAGTCCATCCTTCTCTTCCTGAAATGCTTCCATCACTTATTTTCCAGCTCAGTACATTCTATAGAATTTTTTTTGTGTGTATGTGTGTATGTGCATATTGTGTTTGTTTTCTGACCTCACTGGATTTCCATGTCTGCCATCATTTTGGTTTCTATTTCTCTCCAATCTGCTTTGACCTAAGACTTAGTTCTTGGACCACTTTGCTTCTTCAGCAACTCATCTCCTTGCTGACTTCACCCAGTCTTGTGGCTTAAATGACATCTATATGTTATGACTTCCACATTTATTTATCTATTCTGAACCATATCATACAGTCTAGACTCTAGATTCACACCCAACTGCCAACATAACATCTCCATGTGGACCTCTAATGTGCCCAAACCAATGAGACTTCCCTCTGAAACTGCCCTTCCTTGGTCTCCTCCTTTTCCAAGACAGCAACTTCATCCTGACAGGTGTTCAGGCCCCAGCTTTGTGGTCTTTCTTGACTTCTCCCCTCTCTCCACCTCAACTCCTCCCATCACCAAAACCTTATATCCAGCTTCAGAATATGCCCTCTTTTGACCCTTTCTTTGCTTCCCCTTATTGTATTTGTTCAGAATTATCATCACCTCTAGACAGTATGACTGTGACTTCTCCTAGCCATGCCCTCCTCTTGTCTTCACCACTGCACTATGCTCTCCACCCTGCACCAGATAATCCAATCAGATCTCTCCTTGGCTCAAATCCCCAATAGCATTCTATTCATCAGAGTTCAAGCTAAAATGTGTGCATCTCCTATAAGTATCACATGACCTTCCCTGTGGTTTCCGACACGGTCTTTTGTTTTCTTGGGGTGGCGGGTGTCCCAAGGTTAACAAGTCTGCCCTTAGTCTTGACTTGTTTCCTATGCCACCTGGAGGGGAGGAGAAGGCCCAAGACCATCTACTTTGTCTCTTCCCCTTGACTTATTTCTCATGCTGGAGCCTCACAGGCTTGCATGCCAGTTCTCAAGTGTGCCAAGATGCTCTTACCCTAGAACCTGACATTTTCTGTTTCTTCACCTTGACTCTCTGTCCATGACACCACACAGTGGTCTCTCTCCTTTTTTTCATGTCTCTGCTCAAATGTCTCCCTGCAATGAGGGCTTCCCAGATCCCTTCCTATAATCACCCAGTAGGAACAGTAATGACTTACCCACACGTCACTTCCTCTACTACCTTCCTGTCCTATTTCTCTTTACAGCTCTAATTATCATTTGACATGCTAAGTTACATCCTTGTTTGTATATTGTCTCCCCTTCCTCACTGCAAGCTTCCTAAAAAAAAAAAGGGATTATTTTTCTACTTTTTCATTATTTTATCTCCAATACCCGTTATACGGTAGGCACACACTGACTACATGACAACAAAGAAACTCTGTTGTATTTTGCTGTAATAAATCTGTGACTTCATCCAAATCTGCATGTAGACCTACATGACAGCTATTTTCAGTTAGTTACTTAATTTTCTAATGTATAATTGAATCCTTATAAGAGCTTCTGAAAAATATCTGTACCGCTAGGAAGTGTTAATAGTAAATAGTAGAGAACACACGAAAAATAAATTAGGTAATGAAATATACCTTCCAGTCAGGCAAACTCACCTCTGGAGAGAACAGAGCAGAGTGAATTTGAAACAATCTAACTTCTTGGAGACTGAATTTGAACTCAGAGTACAGAAGGCCAAAAGCAACACCACATGGACCACAGGTTAGGGCAGTCTGCAGGAAGCAGAAGGCTTGGTTTGTGAAAGCCTGGAAGGTATACAGATCTGGGAAAGATATTACTTACTGAGAAATGTAGTAGAGCAGTTGAGACCCCTAGGAGAAACAGGGGACAGACTCTTACGAACTGAAGGCATTTAAAGGCTGCTGTATATATAAGGTCTAGAGGTAAAACTCAATTTTGCTTGTTGCTTCTACTCTCAATATTCCACTACAATACCACTCACTTCAGAAAACAGATGTGTGGATTTTCCACATTCTAAGCAATTCTGTGACACCAGCTAGGTGTCACATAATTTAACTCAAGTCTACCTGAAGATAGCATCTCAGTTCCATAAGATTGTCCCTCCCTCACTTCAAATGCCAATCATAATATCATGTTGTTATCTGTGCTTCTGATTATTGGGCCATAAATTGGATGTTCTTACAACCCCTTTCTGGGGTTTACTTAATTTCCTAGAAGAGCTCACACAACTCAGGAATACTGTTTACTTCCTATGAGGCAAAAGAGTTAGCCTAGAGAAGTTCCTCCAACCGCTCCAGGATAAGGCTTTGGAATTTTTTTAGTCCCTTATTCAGCCTGTTTCCTGCAGCTCTGGACTTTCTCCCTTGTCCCTTACTCAACCCTCTCCCAGTTTTGACTTCAAGCCTGAGGCTCCAGCAAGAGAAACAAGTCAAAGTGAGGAGACAAGGTAGATGGCCTTGGGCCTCCTCCCCTCCAGGTAGCATAAGAAACAAGCCAAGACCAGGATCGGGCTGGTTAACCTCGGGACACCCCACACCCTCAAGATAACAAAAGCCATAATTAAAGATAACATAATTCAGATAGCTTAGGGTAGACTCTCTCTCTGAGCTCCCTGCACTTTTATCATGTGTGTTCTTAAGCTTTAATAAAACTTGTCCTTTCCTGCTTGTTGTCTGTCGTGTCCTTGAATTCTTTCTCATGGCTTAAGACAAGAACCTGATCACTGGAGCTCCAGGTTGGTGTTGACTCCCACCCTGTCCAGCTCTCCAGTATCATCTACATCACTTTGCCTTATAAAAGAAGTAAATCCTGCCATTTGTGACAATATGGGTGAACCTCAAAGGCATTAAGCTGAACAGAAAAAGCCAGATGGAGACAGACCAACAATGTATGGTATCATTTATATGTGAAATCTTAAAAAAAATGTTGAATTTATAAAGCAAAAAGTAGAATAGTAGTTACCACGATGTGTGTGTATGGGGGAGGGGATATGAAGTAAGTGGGGAGAGATAGATAAAAGGGTGTAAACTTTCAGTTATAAGATGAATAAGTTCTGAGGATCTATTTCATGGTGACTACAGGTGATAATATTGTATAATTAAAATTTGCTAAGAGAGTTGATCTTAAGCATTCCCACCCCGCCTCCGAAAAAAAGGTAACTATTGGAGATGATGGGTGAGATTGTGGAAATCCTTTCACAATACATTATTTTTAGAAATCATCTCACTGTATACTTTAAATATATTACAACTCTATCTGCAATGTTTACTTTAATAAGTGGGAGGAAAAAATTTTAAATAAAAACCACAAAAAAAGAAAAGTTTTGGCAGCCATAGCATTTGAGATAATGGTATCTCCTATTCCAACTATTCTCCTGCTTTTTGATTTAATGTTTTCTCCAGGTTAGACTATTGGCCAAGAACTACTCAGTGATTCTACCTGAAAACAACCAATATTTACGTATTTAAGATTTTCTGAAGAGAGATGAACATTTCAATCTCTTTAAACATCTTCTCTGTAATATTAGCAATTTAATTTCAGAAAAGATCCAATGCTCAAATCTGTGAAAATACTAACCTTTTCATTTGATTTTTGCTGAATTCTTTGTGCTTTGGATTTGAAACTTAATGATCTCTTAGTAAAATTTTAGTGTTGATTTTCTTTTACTACCTATGAAAGATGGAATTTATAGCATAGTGCCAAAAGTGTGTTAATAAAACTTCACTTCTTATTATTTTTAATTTAGATTTTATCGAGCAATTTGGGGGTTAATCTTTTGGCCCTTACACGTGCAAACTCCTTAGAGTTCAGTGTGTGTTGTGTGCATGGAAAAACTTGAAAACTGGGCCTCTCAAATACTCACTTGTATAGCCTTTGCTGAGTTTTCAAAAGGTAGTTTCCCGGATCTCTATTCATTTATACACTGCACCCAGTCTTTCTCTTTGTGAATCTGGACAATTCATACCGCTTCCCTCTCTTTGGTTTCCAGAAGTTCTGGTCTATGAGGCATTGTTGCTTAGCAACAGGTTAACTAGCTCTTCTTTTCTATGGCATATTGCAAAAGAGCTGATCAGAACCTCTTACACACTCTTACTCAGCTAATTACTGCAAATACAGTTTCTGATGCCGTATTAGTAGTAGACTGTGTAATTTGGTTTGTCTTAAAACCACAACAAGACGGAGAGTGTATGTTTTAAAATCAAACATTTCTTATTAAAATTTGCATACTTATTTGATGTGATTTTAAAGCAATCCTTTTGATTGTGAAGATTCTTTATAATTGAAATAAGCTAAACCTTTTTCCTACTTGTAAATCAAAGAAAATAGACATGATTTTAGCTAATTATAAAAACTTCTCCAAAATATTTTTTTCTTAGTAAGGTTTGCTTCGTAAAAATAGTATTTTGAACAGGGTAGTGACAAATTAATCTTCATATATCTTACATCAAATTTAAATACACAGCAGAAGCCAATTTGGGATTCAAAAATGCAGTACTATAATACTTTGAGAAATCAAAAAACTTTTAAAAACATCTTTAAGAAATGCTAAAGTTAAGTTCTGTTAAATTAGGGAGCAAGTGAAGCAAAGGTGCAGTTTGAAAGTTTCTCATTTGGTAAAAAGAAAAAGACCATAATGTATTAGATTCTTCACCTGACAAACAAACTGTTCTGAAATTTCCTGTTGCTAATGAAGGAGACTAAAAAAAAATGCTGAAGCCGCTTGGAAAAAATACTTGATTACCTTAAAAAATAAAATAAAATCAAGCTTACATTGTTTGAGTTTTTGAGGGTTTTTGGACTCCTTGGGTTGGCCAAGACAGAGTCAGCACACTACAGCCTATCTCTCCCACTTATTGCAATTAAAAATTCTGGACAAAATTATCTATCAGCTTCCCGGGAACTCAGAAAAGTAAATAATGGCGGGTACATTGGTTGGGTGGGAGTTTCAAAACCTAAAGAAGT
Source organism: Eidolon dupreanum (assembly GCA_028627145.1). NCBI lineage: Eukaryota > Metazoa > Chordata > Mammalia > Chiroptera > Pteropodidae > Eidolon > Eidolon dupreanum. Next base: position 93,884,561 of record CM053509.1, on the reverse strand, counting down.
ATATGAACAGAAATGAGTTTTTTCGGTTTTTATTCTCTTAACTTTCCCAACTTTGAGATGAAAATGGCCCCAGTCACAGAACTTCCCAGTTGGCTCATGCAACAAAAACTCCCAGAAAAGCCCTTTTTTCCTGGCCAGAAGATCAGGACATTGAGTCTCTAGGAGCCAGGGAGATTGCAGAAGGAAATCCCTGTGTATTCTCTCTCTCTCTCTCTCTCTCAATAGTTACACAGATGATAGATATAGGTGTAGATATACACCTATACTTTGCTTTTTTTTCTTTCCCAGCCCTTCTTGAAGGAGAACCCAGTCTTTGTACAATGAAAAGGCAGTATGGGCAACAAAAACTCCAAGAAGTTCCTGTGAGTCAGTGTGCACTGCGGAATCTTAGAGAAGAGAGAGCTTAAGAAGTGTACACCTGACTGCATAAAAATGGTGCAAGTTCTAGGCTCAGGCCTAAGCTGCTCATGCATGGGTAGACCGAAAGAAGTAAACAAAAGTTTTGAAACTTGAGCTGCTGTTGGAATCACCACCCACAGAAGGAGAGACAGAATTTGCAGTCTCCAACTAACTGGGTTTATTGCCTGCTTAAAATTGATATTCTTCAGAGCATTTTAAGAGGTTGCAATTTCACAACATATTCAAAATGTCAAGGATACAATACAAAATTACTCGACACACAAGGAACCAGGAATATATTCATGAGGGATAAGATAATCAACACATGTCCAGCCAAAAATGACCCAAATGTTGGATCATCAGACAAAATCTTGAAAACAGCTATTATAATCACTTTCTTAAGACAAATACAGGCATCTTTCATTTTGTTGTACTTCACTTTATTGTGCTTCACAGATGTTGTGGTTTTTACAAAAGGAAAGCAATACCCTCTACAAGCAAAAAGATTACAACTTGGTTTATTGTGATATTTGTTTTATTACCGTGGTCTGGAACTGAACCCTGCCATATCTCTGAGGTATCCCTAGAGAATCAGAAATTCTTGACAGACACATAAGAAGCTATAAAAATTCTAGATGGGAACTCCAGAAATAAAAAATATCATTTCTGAAATTTTTAAGAAATGGGATGGGTAGACTTCCTAGTAGAATAAAAATAACAGAAGAAAGAGTCAGGAAATTGAATTCAGATCAATAGAAATTAACCATTCTGAAGAACACTAAGAAAAAGGATAAAACAAAATGAACAGAGTCAGGAACCTATGAGACAATATCAAAAGGCCTAATATTTTGTCATTGAAGTTCCAGAAAGCAAGGGAAAAAACAGCTCAAAAAAAAGGAGTTTTGAAGAAATAAAAGCTCAAAACTTCCTCAGTTTCATGTACAATATAAATATATTGGTTCAAGAAACTCAGCAAAATCTAAACAGGTTGCCTAGTATGTCAAAATCAAACTACTGAAAACCAAAGATAAAAAAAATCTTGAAATCAGCCAGAGAAAAACAACATTTTTGATACAGGAAACAACAATTTGAATTGTGGATATCCACAGATATCTAATCAAGAATCTTGTCAGCCAAAATGTGGTGAAATTGTATTTTTAAAGTATTAATAGAAAAGAACCATCAACCCAGAATTTTATATTGTGTGAAACTGTTTTTAGGAATGTGGTAATTCTAAAATACATCCACAAATCCGTTGACAATCCTCTGTTCATAAGTTGAATCCTAATTTCTGTCCCTTTGGAAGTAAGCCAGAATTAGTGGTTAACATCCAATAAATAGAGTATGGTAGTGACTTTGGTCATTCTGAGATTTCAGTTACCACAGTTTAGTTGACACCAGTGCCCTAACACCATAGTTCAAATTTCAGTTACCCCAGTATGTTAACTGTGAGTAATCGCATAAAGTGCAAACTTACTGCTAGCTCCTTAGTCCAACAATCACTACATAAATAACAGATAGCATCATGCTCAGTGGTCAGTGACGTTCCTTCTTGCAGAGTCTGTTGATGAATGGTCACAAGCATCTCTTAGTAAACACACAGACAGCAAAGCATGTTATTGTGTCACCCCCTTTTCTTCCAGTGATAAACCCACATGACTTTACAAAACTGTATAATTGAAGAAGGGAATTGGCGAACAAAGATAACAGTATAACAAAGAAATGATCTCTGAGAACAGTGAAAGGGAAATTGAAAATGAAATTCAAGTTAAACATAAATGGCATCATCAAATAGCTGACTGTGGGGATGTCAACTTTGCTGCCATTCCGGACACTCGGACATGAAACCATAGGGACTTAGCAAAGGTGAAGTTATCAAATACATGAGGAAATTGCTTGTGATGAAAAGGACGAAGATGTCCCAGCGTAAGAGACACTAGCAAAAAAACTCACATTAAAGGAACTTAGAGATCTTTGACGACATTAAAAACACGAAGGAGAAAATGTTGGAAGCTGATCCAAACTTAGAAAGGAATATGACAAATGTTTTCAAATAAGTTATACAACTTAAGAAGGTAAGCACTATTCAAACGACTATTGATAAATGTTTTTATAAAGACAAAAAAAAACCATTTTAATTCTCAGTGTTGCTAACGTTTTTAATTACCGTGTACAAAATTTAATATTAGTTTTACTATCTTGTTCATTTCTATATGAATTTACAACTGGCAACATGAGTTTTTAATGTTTTGATGACAATTTCTAATAGTCACAGAAAATCATATTTTTACCCATTGATTATCAAGATAGCGCAGCACAGTTTTAGCTTGCATGGCCATTTTTTTTTTTATGGTTCTGTACTGCTGTGCAAAACAACAACTGTTTAATGTTGGGAGACTGTGTGCAAAAATGCCCAAAAAAGTTCCCTGGAGAATTTTGATTTTCCTGTTTTAGGAGGCAATCACCATGGTTAGCCTCAGACCACAAATCCTGCCCTGTTCTCTGTTGGTTGAAATTCTAATGTTAGTTCATTTTCAAAGTGCTGTACAGGTTTCGGTTGAGCACAGAAATGTGTCTGCTCATACACAGAATTGAAAAGGCCCCTTTCCAGGTGTCTCTTTTCCAGGATGCCCTCTAGACTCTCTGGCTCCCAGGGGTTTCTTTTCCTGGTGCTCCAGCTAAAAAGATGGGGTTTCTTTCTGTTACATGCCAACATGCCCCATGATTTTGCCAAGAGGAACTGCCTTCAGGCAAAGAGAGAAAAGAAAACAGAAAAAATAAACGTGAATTTCTTCCACATTCTTCAGACCACAGGGTTACTTGTTCCTGCTTCCCCTGGCTAGAAAGACAGGTTTTCTCTCAGGGTTGAGTTGACTGTGTCATTGTGTTGGCTTCTGCAGTGCTTCTTGGTGAGGCCAGTAGGCTTCTGAGAGGAAAAAAATAGAAAAACAAACAGGGATTTCTACCATACTCTCTGGCTTGCAGGGGCCCCATTTACTAGAATTTTTTTTTTTTTAAGTTTTATTTTTCAATTAGAGTTGACATTCAATATGATTTGCCAGATCTTTTAAAGAAAGCTCCGGACTGTTTTCTTATCAGCAGTGTGAGAGTTTCACTTCCTCTACATCTTTGTTAGCACTTAGTAATAGGCATTCTTAATTTTAGCCATTCTAATAGGTGTGTGGTAGGTTTTCACTGTGATTTTTTAAAAGCTTTGTTGACATACAATTCACATACTGTTCACGCATTTAAAGTGTACAATTTAGTGGGTTTTGGTATATTACAATGCTAACTTTTTTAATTGTGAAAATTCCTACTTAGCCATTTTAAGTGTACATTTAAATTTAATTAAATTTAGAAAGTTTCACTTGCTTGAGGGGATATGTGCAAAAAAATATCACTTATAAAAAAGAGTATACTGCCTATTTCTTCAAGGAGTTTTATGATTTCTAATCTTAAATTTAAGTCTTTAATCCATTTTGAGTTTGTTTTTGTATTTTGTGTGAGAGAGTGGTCCAGTTTCAATTTTTTTGCATGAGTCTCTCCAGTTTTCCCAGAACTTATTAAAGAGACTGTTATTTCTCCAGTGTTTTTTCTTACCTCTTTTGTCATAGATTAATTAACCATAAAATTGAGGGTTGTTTTCTGAGCTCTCTATTCTGTTCCATTGATCTATGTGTCTGTTTTTATGCCAGAACCATACTGTTTTTTATTATTATAGCTTTGTAATATAGTTTGAAAAATGAGAGCGTGATCCCTCTAACTTTGTTCTTCTTTCTCAAGATCGCTTTGGCTATTCATGGTTTTTTGTGGATCCATATAAATTTTAGGATTACTTTTTTTAGACCTGAAAAAAGTGTGTTTGGTATTTTGATAGGTATTGCACTGAATATGTAGATTACTTTGCATAATATGGACATTTTAGTAATATTAATACTTCCAATCCATACCCATAGTATATTTTTCCATTTATTTGTGTCTTCTTTCTTCATCAGCTTATAGTTTTCAGAGTGCAGGCCTTTTATCTTCTTCATTAAATTTAATTTTGGATTTTTAAAAATGTGATTATAAATGGGATTGTGTTCTTAATTCCTCTTTTTTATCATTCATTATTAGTGTATAAAACATGACAAATTTCTTCTGTACATTAATTTTGTAACCTGCTGCTTTACTGAATTTATCTAATAATTCTAATACTTTTTTGGTAGTCTTTATGGTTTTGTAATATAGTATCATGTCATCTGCATATAGTGACAGTTTTACTTCTTCCTTTTCTATTGGAATGTGTTTTATTTCTTTTCCTGATTGCCCCAGCTCAGCCTTCTAATACAATGTTGAATAGAAATGGTGAAAGTGGACACCACTGTCTTGTTCCTAATATTAGAGAAAAGATTTGTCTTTCACCATTGAGTATGATATTAGCTGTGGTATTTTCATATATGGCCTTTATCATATTTAGGAAGTTCCTTTTTAGTCTTAGTTTATTAAGTATTTTTAACAGAAAAATGTGTTTAATTTTTCTAAAGCTATTCCTGCATCGTGATAATCCTGTGGGTTATCTCCCTCTTTGTTCTATTAACGTGGTATATTACATTGTTGATTTTTAATGTTGAACCACCTTGAACCATTCTGGGAATAAATCCCATATAGTCCTGATATAAAATCCTTTTAATATACTACTGAATTCAGTTTGCCTATAATTTATTGAGGACTTCTGCATTTATATACAAAAGAGAAATTGATATGTGTGTGTGTGTGTGTGTGTGTGTGTGTGTGTGTGTGTGTGTATATATATATATATATACACACACACATATATATTTTGTAGTATCTTTGTCTGATTTTGGTATCAAGGCAATTCTGGCTTCAGAATGAGTTTGAAAGTTTTCTCTTCTTTTTAATATTTTAATGATTTTAAGAATGATTGGTGTTAAATTTGTCTTTAAATGTTTGGTAGAATTCACATTGAAGCCATCTAGTCATGGACTTTCTTTTTTGGCAGGTTTATATTTACTGAATTGATCTTTATACTAGATGTAGGTTTACCGAGATTTTTTATTTCTTTATGATTCAGTCTTGGTAAATTGTGTTTCTATAAATTTTTCCATTTTAATCAAGGCTATCCAACTTGTTCATGTACAAATATTAATAGTATTCTCTTATTATCCTTTTTATTTCTTAAAATTGGTAGTAATGTCTCCACTTTCATTTCTGATTTTAGCAATTTTAGTTTTTTTCTTTTTTTCCTAGCCAATCAGGTGTTGTTGTTGATCTTTTTAAAGAACCAACTTTTGGTTTTGTTGATTTTCTCTATTGCTTTTCTATTCTCTACTTTATTTATCTCTGCTCTAACCTTTATTATTTCGTTTTATTATGCTAGCTTTGGGTTTAGTTTGTCTTATTTCTAGTTTCTTAAGCTGTACAGTTAGGTTATTAATTTGAGATATTTTTCCTTTTTTAACATGTGTTTAGAACTATAAATATTTCCATCTTAGCACTATTTTTGCTGCATCCCATGAGTTTTTGTATATTGTTCTTATTTTCATTTGTCTCAAGGTATTTTCTCATTTTCCTTGTGATTTCTTCTTTGACTTATTGTTTGTGTAACAATATGTTGTTTATTTTCCACATATTTGTGAATTTTCCAGTTTACCTCTGTTATTTACTTCTAATTTCATTCCATTATGATCCGAAGAGATACTTGATTTCAGTCTTTTTAATGCGGCCTAAAATATAATATACCCGGAGAATGTACCAGGTACATGTGAGAAAAATGTGTACTCTTCTGTCGTTGGGTTGCGTATTCTGCATGTCTGCTTTGTTTAATTGGTTTAAAGTGTTGTATAAGTCACAGTTTCTTATTGATCATCTGCTTGTTTTTTCCATACATTATTGAAGTAGTATATTTTCCAACTATTATTATAAAACCATTTCTCTTTTCAGTCTGTCAGTTTTTGCTTTATATGTTTTGGGGTTTCTTTTGCATGTGAAGTAGTGCGGTATCACTTGAAGATAAATAGAAATGAATTAAAGATGTACACTATAACCCTAAAGCAACCACTAAAATAAACAAAAAATATTAATGGCTACTAAAACAGCAAAGGAGATTACATAGAATTATACAGAATATTCAATTGATCTAAACGAAGATTCAAAAAAGAAGATAAAGGGAACAAAGGGCATATGGAACAAATAGAAAACAAATAGAAAGGGGTAGATTTCTGTTTATAACTGTTACATCTTTTTGCTGCGTTAAATCTTTTATTACTATATAACGTCCTTTTTACCTTTTGTAACTTTTATTATTTTAAACTATATTTTGTCTGACAATAATATAGCCATTTCAGCTCCCTTTTGGTTACTATTTTCATGGAATACATTTTTCTATACTTTAACAATAAATGTATTTTTATCCTTACACCTAAAGTGAATATCTTGTAAACGTAAGAGTGATGAATCCAGGTTTTTAAAATCTGATCTTCCAAATCTGTATTTTGAGAGATTCATCCTTTTACATTTAATGTGATTATTGGTAAATAAGGATTTGGTTATCTGTCTTCTATGATTTCAAACTTCAATCTTCCATTATTGACTTTTTGGAGAGATTAAAATTAACATATTAAATTTATAACAACATAGTCTGAATAATACATAATTAGTTTTAATAGTTCATAAAAACTCTGCTCTGAAACATCTTCATTTCTCCCCCTTTCTGTTGTTAGTGTCACAGATTACCTCCTTGTGCATTGTAGTCCCCTTAACATTAATTTACAATTATTGTTTATGCACTTGACATTTAATTTATATAGAAGAGAGATGTTACAAATAAAAAGTACAATATTGGATTTTACCTACAAAGTTGACTTTATTATTGTTTATTATTTTTTCTTGTGGCTGTTACTGTCTAGTGTCCTTTTATTTTAGCCTAAAGAATTCTCTTTAGCATTTCTTGTGAATCTACTGGTAATGGAACCCCTCAGCCTTGGCTACCTGAGATTGTCCTAAATTCTCTTTCATTCCTGAAGGATAGCTTTGCCAAATACAAAAATCTTGGTTAACAGGTTTTTTCTTTCAGGATGTTAAACATGTCATCTTACTGCCTTCTGGTATATGGGGAGAAATCAGCTGTTAATCTTATTGAGGACCCCTTATATATGAATTTGTCACTTCTCTTTCTGTTTTACAGATCCTTTCTTTATCTTTGGGTTTTGACAAAAAAAAAAAATTGATAATAATGTGACTAGGTGTTGATCTCTGAGTTTACAGAGCTTGAAGTTGGATAGTTTTTGGCCACTATTTCTTCAAATACATTTTTCTACTTTTTCTCAATCTGTTCTCCTTCTGGTTTTCCCATTATGCATATGTTGGTCCATTATATGATATCCTACAAGTCTTTCAGACTTTGTTCATTTTTCTTCATTTTTCTCTCTTTCTTACCTCTGATTTTATTATTTCAATTGTCCTTATCTTCAGCTCATCCTTTCTCCTATCTGCTCAAATCTGATGTTGATTGCCTTCAGTGAATTTTTCTGTTATTTCACTTTCTGGCTCCAGAATTTCTATTCATTTAACAAATTATTTCTATTTATTGTTTATTTTAATTTATTCTCATTTAATTTATTCTCATTTGGTACTGATACTGTTTTTCTGATTTCCTTTGGTTCTTTGTTTATGATTTCCTTTAACTGATTTAACATATTTAAGAAAGTTGATTTAATGTTTTTGACTAATAAATTAAAAGTATGGGCTTCCTCAGGGATGGTTTCTGTTAAATTCTTTTGTTTCTTAAAGATGCTACACTTTATTAATTTTTTTGTATGTTTTATAATTTTTGTTAAAAACTGGACATTTTGAGTTGTGGTAACCTAAATTATAATGGTGTTGAAATTCTGGAATTCTAATTCTCCTCATCAGAGATTGCCAGGTTTTGCTTGTTGAAGGCTGAAGCCATTCAATTGTAACTTTTCCAAACTATTTTTGGGAAGCACATGTTCCTTTTTCCATGGTCACTGATGTTTTTGTTCCATTTTTCTTGTAGTCAATGAGTGACCCGACAAAGATTTCCTTAAACATCTGACTCCAAAAGGGGGAAAATATAGGTACTGTCTCTTTACATTTTCTGCTAGCCAGGAAGACACTTCAGCCTTTTGGGGTTGTGACAATAGTTGTGACGATGGCTGATTTCTATACCAGTCCCTCAGTGATCTAAAGCAAACCCATAATCCCAGTTTTTGGAAAACAAGGTCCTTATTCTCAACTCTAGTGCTAGCAAGCTGCACCATGAACTGGGCAGCTGACTACTGGAGTGCTGGCGTATGAGGTATAATAGCCACTTCCATGCAATAGCTGAAATTCATCAAAATTAATGAAATTTACCAAGCACTTCATTAAGTAATCCTCTGGATGCTGCAAGAGTTCTATTAGACCCAAACTGCAAAACAGGTGCTCAGATAGTTCCTGCCAGCTAACATGTTGTTTCTGTGGAGAAATGAATTCCTCAAGCTTTTTGCTTTGCCATCTTCCCAGGCATTGCCTGATTATGTTTAAAATTTGCATGTCCCTAATAACTGACAATGTTGAGTATCATTTCATGTGCTTATTTGTCACCTGTATGTTTTCTTTGGTAATGAGTCTGATCAAATTATTTACCCAAATTATATATTGTGTTGGTTTTTGCTTATTATTAAATTTTGAGAGTTTTATTATCGACATAAATGCAAGTGCTTTATCATATGTATGATTCGCAAATATTTTCTACCACTGTAACTTGTCTTAACAGTGTATTTCTAAGAGAGTAAGTTCTTAATTTTGATGAAGTTCAATTTTCCAATTTTTCTTTAATGGATCATGCTTTTGGCATAATTTAAAATGTCTCTAACCAAAGATCACAAAGATTTTCTCCTATGTCTCTAGACATTTTATAGTTCTAGGTTGTACATTTAGATATATCACCTATTTCGAGTTAATTTTTATACGCTGTATGAAGTATGGATCAAATGTATTTGTTTTACTCACACTTGAATATTCAATTATATAAATACCACTTCTTGAAAAGATTATCTTTCTCAAAAAATTGAATTCGTATCTTCATTGAAAATCACTCAACTCCAAATGTACAGGCCTATGTCTGGACTCCTTATTTTGTTACACCGATCCTTTTCTCTATCAGGATGCCAGTACCGCACTGCCTTAATTACTTTAGTTTTATACTGTCTTTAAATTAGATAATGTGAGCTTTCTATCTTAGCTCTTTTTTTTTTTTAGTTTTTTCTTTTTTTTGACTACTGTAGGTTCTTTGCATTTCCATATGAATATGGTATATCTCTGCTTATTTAGATTTTTTTCATAACTTTATAAGCATTTTGAAATTTTGAGAATATAGCTTTCATACATGATGTTATATTTACACCTAAGTATTTTATTTTTGTGAGTAATTGTAAATGGCATTTTATTTTTAATTTTGATGTCTACATGTTTATTGCTAATACATGAAAATACACTTTTGTATCCTGATTTTGTATTCTGTGACCTTGCTGAACTCACTTTTTAGTTCTAGGTGATTTTAAAAGATTCTTTAGTTTTTCCTATGTAAACAATCATTTTATCTGCAAACAAGAACAATTTTGTTTCTTCTTTCACATCTGTATGACTTTTATTTCCTATATTGCATTATAGTGCTGGCTAGAACTTCCAGTGTTTTGTTTAATAGCAGTGGTGAGAATGAATATATTTGCCTTGTTCTCAATCTTAAGGCAAAAGCATTCAGTCTTTCACCATTAGGTACAGTGTTAACTGTAGGGTTTATTTGTTTGTTTTGTAAATGATCTTTATCAGGCCAAGGAAATTTCCTGCTATTCCTACTTTTCTGATGAATTAGGGCTTAATTTTGTCAAATTTTTTTTTCGCACCTACTTATGTGATTATGTACTTTTTCTTTTTTAGCTTAATTTTTATTTCCCAATATTGAATCAGTCTTCTATTTCTGGAACAAACTCCACTTGGTAATGGTGTGTAATTCTTTTTTATATTGTCAATTTCTATTTGTAAATATTTTGTTAAGTACTTTTGTGTCTATATTCATGAGTTATATTGGTCTGTGATTTTTTATTTTTTGTACTTTCTTTGGTTTCTCTTATCATAATCATAGTTGGTTATAAAACTAATTAGGAAGATGCCCCTGCTTTTCTATGCTCTGGAAAAGATTGTGTGAATTGATGTTACTTGCTTTTTAAATGTGTGGTAGAATTCTATGGTTAAATCATCTGGGCCTGCAGATTTCATCATTCACAACTTTTAAAGTTATCCCAAATAGTTGTTAGGCTATTCAAATTATGTTTCACAGTGGGTGAGATGTGATAGTTCATGTCTTTCAAGACTGCATCTAAGATTTCACAGTTTTTATAGAAGTCCTTTGTGTCCCTTTGATGTGTATAGAGACTGTAATGATAACCCATTTCATTTACAATACTGGTAATTTTTGTCTTCTCTCTTGTTCAACTTATTAGAAATTTGTCAAATGTGTCAACTGATCTTTTTAAAATAATCAGTTTTTGTTGTACTGATTATCTCCATTTTTCTTTTTTTCCTGTTGTCGATATCAATGCTTTCTGTTCTTTATTATTTCTCTCTTCCTACTACTCTGGATTTATTTAGCTTTAGTTTTTTTTTTTTTAAGTTCCTTGACATTTGAGTTTTGATTTGAGAACTTTCCTTTTTCCTAATGCCAGAATTTAGTGTTATAAATTCCCTTTCAGCACTGCCCTGGCTGATTCTAATAAATTTTGATGTGTCATGTTTTCCTTTTCATTTGGTTCAATGTATTTTTAAATCTCCTTTGGGACTTCTTTATTGACCCATGGATTATTTAAAATATCATGTTCAATTTTCAAGTGTATAGTGATTTTTCTGTTTTCTGTATGTTATTAATTTCTAGTTTTATTCCATTGTCCTCACAGAGCACATTCTATGAGTTTCATTTCTCTTAAATTGTTGAGGTTTGTTTTATGGCCCAGGATATGCCTGATTTAGGTATAGATTCTGTGAGTACTTGAAAAGAATGTATATTCTGTTGTTATAGAGGAGAGTGTTCAATAAATGTTGATTAGATCTTGTTGTTTGATGGTGGTATTTTTCTATATCCTTGCTGATTTTCTGTCTTATCTATCAGTTGTTTAGAGGTTTTGTAGTCTCTAACTATAATTCTATATTTGTCTATTTCTCCATTCAGTTCTATCAGTTTGGGGGTCACATATTTTGTAGCTCTGTTGTTCATTTGTACATCATATTTAGGATTGGTATGTCTTCATGATGGGTTGACTTTATATAATGTCTTTATATAAAGACATAGCTTTATATAATGTCTATTTCTCTGGAAATTTTATTTCTAAAATCTACTTTGATATTGAAATAGCAACTCTTGCTTTATTTGATTCCATCCTTTAACTTTCACCCAACATACATTATAATTGATAGAGTTTCTCTTAGGTAGCAGATAGTTGGGTCATTTTATTTAAACTACCCTGCCAATCTTTTAATTGGTATATTTAGACCCTTCATATATAATGTAATTATATATGTAAGTTATCAAGAGGAGTTTTCTAAAGTATGTTTAATGGTGAAATAAAAATGATAACATGGATGATGGTAGTTTTCAGTATATGTAGAGAAAATATTTAAGACAATAATATTATAAATAGTGGAGGGTAAAGGGACATAAAAGTAGGTAAGGCCTCTACATTTTATTTTAATAAGTAAAATGTTGATACCAGTAGATAGTGATAACTTACATATATGTAATTTAATGCTGCAACCAGTAAAGAAAATATACAGGGATAAACTAAAAACACCTTAGATAAATCAAAATAAAATTCTAAAACTTGTCAGATAACACATGGGAAGGCAGGGAAAATAAAATAGAAAAACAAAAATCTGAACAAACAAAACAAAAAATAAAATGGATAACCCCCATACTGATATATCTCCTTGGGAAGGTGAGGATGCGGAGAAAAGGGAACCCTTGTGCACTGTTGGTGGGACTGCAATTTCTTATAGCCACTGCGGAAAACAGTTTGGACGGTCCTCAAAAAATTAAAAATAGAACTACCAGCAATTCCACTTCTGGGTATTTATCTGAAGAAATTCAAAACACTAATTCGAAAAGATATATGTACCCCTAAGTTCACTGCAGCACTATTTATAATAGCCAAGAAATGGAAGCAACCTAAGTGCATATTAATAATGATTGAATAAAGAAGGTATGGTACATATATACAATGGACTATTACTCAGTCATAAAAAATGAAATCTTACCATTTGCAATAGATGAATGGACCTAGAGGGAATTATGCTAAGTGAAATAAGTGAGATGGAGAAAGACAAATACCATTTGATCCGACTTATATGTGGAATCTAAAGAACGAAATAAACAAACAAAACAGAAACAGACTCATAGATACAAAGAACAAACTGATGGTTACCAGATGGGAGGGGATTTGGGGGGCTAGGTGAAAAAAAGTGAAGTGATTAAGAAGTATAGTGGGTAATTACAAAGTAGTCAGGGGGATGTGAAACACAGCATAGGGAATGTAATCAATAATATTGTAATGTAACTATGTATAGTACCAGGTAGGTACTAGAATATTTGGGGGGGGGACCCTTTTGTAAATTACACAAATGCCTAACCACACCTGAAAGTAGTATAATACTGAACGTCAACTGTAATTGAAAAATAAGAATTAAAAAAAAAAGAAAGAAAATGGAAAAAAAGTACATTGTTATAAGGTTCTTCTACTATTTGTGAAGTAGTACTATATTACTTGAAAGTAGATTGAGATGAGTTAAAGATGTACATTATAACCCTAATGCATCCACTAGAATATACAACAAAGAGTAATAACTACTAAAACAACAAAGGAGATTAAACAGAATTCTACAAATATTCATTTGATCCAAACAAAGGTAGAAAAAAAGAGATAAAAAGAAAGACTATATGGAACAGAAAACAAATAGCAAGATTATAGATTTAAATCAAACCATGTCAATAATCACCTTGACTATAAATGGTTTAGGACATTTACTTCAAGAAAAATGAAGTAAAAGTACTTTTCCTTATTCCTCCTGCTAAATAGAACAAATTTCCAAATATTACAAATAGAAAAAGCATAAGAAACCTCTGAAAAATGGGAGAAAAAGAAAGACTGACTAGGGATCTCCCACCCTAAGAACAACATGGAGTAAGATCCATGAGTTTTTTGTTCATAAATCCAAGACTTATTAGGGAATCTGGCAACAGGGAAACACCAAGAGGCATAGGCCAAAAAATTTTAAAAGCCTCAGTGGAGGGCAACATTCTCAGTAACCAAAATACCAGAAAAGGGGAAGCCTAGAAAAATCAAAAACTTTTAAACAATAACTGCTCTACTCAAGGCAAATAGCACAGTGAAAATGATAGCCTGAACTCCAACCCCACCAGCAAAGGCTGAGAGTGGAACTTCATCTTCCACCTTTGTCAGGCATTAAAGAGGATCCCCAAGTTCCCTATAAAATGGTTTTAGAGCAACCCAAGTAGAGCCAGGACTTTCATCCCTGCTAGGAAGTACTGAGGTCTGTCCTATGGTATCACACGAGACTACGTGGGGAGCCTGGACTTGGCCTCAACCCAATAGTAATGAGGAAACTCTCACCCTCCATGCTGGGGTGGAGTCAGAAGAGGCCTATTGGAGAATCATCACTCATGAAAATGAGTCCACTGTTCTTCTGTGTCAGTAGAGGCCATGCAAGGAGCAGTAAGGAAGTAATCCTGCCCCTAGTAGGAAAGGTTGTATCAGAGGAGACCTAGTGTGGAGCTGAGATTCTCACACATTCCTATTATAGCAAAGAAGCTGAGAGGGGAACTTGGACTTTTACCCCATGTGGAAGTAAAGGCAGAGCTCCACCCCACCTCTGCCAAAGAAGTGTCAAAAGAAGCCAACTAAGAGAAGACTTAAATGAGACCCAGCATTTTGTAATACAATTTCAAAAATGTCCAGGTTTCAATGAAATACTACTCATTATGCCAAGATATAGGAAAATCTCAACTTTCATGAAGAAAAGTTAATCAAGAGATGCCAACACCAAAATAACAGAAATATTATAATTATTTGATGTGAATATCAAGCAGCCATCATGAAAATGCTTCAGTAATTTGAGCATTCTTAAAAACAAATAAAAAACAGAAATCTCATCAAAGAAATAGAAAATCTGAAGAACGAAATGAAATATTTAGAACAGAGAAACATAATAAAGAAAACAAAAAACTCACTAGATGAACACAATATCAAAATGGAGGAGAGAGAGAAAAGAACAGTGAATTTGAGGTCAGAACAACAGAAATTACCCAAAATGATGAATAAAAAGAAAATAGACTATCTAACAAAAAAAGAACAGAGCCCCAGAGCCCAGTAGGACCATTACAAAATATCTAATTTATATCATTGGACTCCCAGAAAGGAGAAACTGAGTAGGACCAGAGTAGTACAAGAATAAATAGTAGATGAAAACTTCACAAATTTGGCAAATGACATAAACCTACAGACTGAAGAAGCTGAGTAAATCTCAAATATGATAAACCCAAAGAAATCTATGACAAGACACAGCATAGTTAAACTTCTAAAAGCAAAGGAAAAAGGAAAAAAATCTTGAAAGCAGTGAGAGAGAAATGACATTTTACCTACAGAGGAAAAACAATTAAAATGATAGAGTACTTCTCATTAGAAATCATGGAGGCCAAGAGGAAGTGACAAAATATTTTTCAAATGCAAAACAAAAGAATGGTCAACCCAGAATTCAATGTACTTCAGGAATAAAAGAAGAATCAAGGCATTCTCATACAAAGAAAAATGAAGAGCTTTTGTTGGCAGCAGATCTACCCGAAAAGAATAGCTAAAGTAATTTCTCTAAACAGAAAGGAAATAATAAAAGAGGAAGCCACAGAACATTACAGATGAAGGAATAAAAGTAAAACTAAAAAATGTGTGTGGTTTTAAACAATTTGATTGTATTGTGTGATTGTATGGTGTAGCTTTCTGCAGTTTTTATGTTTGGGATTTGTTTAGTTTCTGGAATCTGTGGGTTTCTAATTTTCATCATATTTGAAAAATTATTTCTTTAAATATTCTTTCAGTACATCCCGAGTCCAGTTGCATATATATATTTATCAACTTGATATTGCTTCACACATTGATTTTATGTTAATTTTTTTTCTAATCATTTTATGCTGTTTCACTTTGGAGAGTTTCTATTGCAGTGCAGTGTCTCCAAGTTTCGAAATGCCTAATTCATTAATCTCATCCAGTGTATTTTTTATTTTACACATTGTAGTTTTCATCCCTAGAAGTTTAATTGGATTTTTTATATCTTCCAACTTTCCATTTAATATGCTTAATGTTTACACTACCATTCCAAACATATAGAATACAATCATAATAACTATCATCAATTTCTTTGTTTATTAATTCTATCATCTATTCCATTTCTGAGTCAGTGGTATTGCTTAATTTTTCTCCTGGTGGTAGGTAATGCCCCCTACCAAAGATGTCCATGTCTTTATCCTCTGAACCTGTGGATATGTTACTTTACATAGCAAAAATAATTTTGAAGATTCAATTAAGGATCTTGAGATGGGAAGATTATCCTGTGCTATCTGAGTGGACCATATGTAATCACGAGGATTTTTATAAGAGGGAGGCAGGAGGGTCAGAGTCAGAGTAAGAGAGGTTATGATAGAAAGAGGAGTAAGAATAATGTGGAGCCATAAGCCAAGAAATGTGGGCAGCTTCTAGAACCTAGAAAAGACAAGGAAACATAATCTCACCTAGAGCCTCCAGAAGGAATGCAGCCCTGATGACCCAGTGTGTAGACTTCTGATCTTGAGAATTATAAAATAATAAACTATTGTTTTAAGCAACTAAGTTTGTGGGAATTTGTTATAAAAGTGATGTGAAACTAACACATTCCTCATTAAGAATGTGTTTTCAAGCTTCTTCACATGCCTGGTAATTTTTGATTGGATGACAGACATTAAGTATTTTATGTTGTTGGGTGTCACATATTCTTGTTTGTTATTAGGCTTGGTTAGGCAGGTCCAGAGCCGTGTCTTGCCTAGGATTGATTTTGTTTTATTGTCAAAATACACATAATATAAAACTTGCCATTTTAACTATTTTTAAGTGTACAGTTCAGTCATATTTAATACAGTTACATTGTTGTGCCACCATCACTACTATGTATCCCCATAACTCTTCATCTTGCAAAACTGAAATCTTTATTATCTATTAAACAATAACTCTCCTTCCCCCATATACTAGAAACCACCATTATACTTTGTCTCTATGATTTTGACTATTCTAAGTACCTCATATAAGTGAAATCATATAGTATGTCTTTTGCGACTAGCTTATTTCACTTAGCATTATGTTCTCAATGTTCATCCATGTTGTTGCATATTGCAGTAGTTCCTATCTTGCTAGGCTAAATAATATTCTATTGTATGTATATACCATAATTTGCTTATTCATTTATCCATAATGGACACTTTAATTGCTTCCACATTTTAGCTATTGTGAATAATGAATAACACTGCTATGAACATAGGTGTACAAATATCTATTCAAGACCCTGCTTTCAATTCTTTGGGTATATACTCAAAATTGAAATTTTTGGGTCATATGATAATGCTATTTTTAACTTTTTGAGGGAAGTCCATGCTATTATCCACAGTAGCTGTACCATTTTACATTCCCACTAACAGTACACAAGGGTTCCAATTTCTCCATGTCTGCACCAATATTTGTTGATTTCTGTCGTTCTGATAGTAGACATCCTAATGGGTATGAAGTGGTACCTCACTGTAGTATTTCGAAAACAGGAAGTGAGAGTCCTCCAGTTTTGCTCTTGCTCAGAATTGTTTTTGGTTATTCAGGGTCCCTTAAGAAGCCGTATGAATTTTAGGATGGGTTTTTCTATTTCTGCAAAAAAAAAAAAAAAATCTCTTGGGACTTGGATAGGGGTTGCATTGAAACTGTATATCACTTTGCGTAATATCGACATTTTAACAATACTAAGTCTTCCAGTCATGAATATCAGGTGTGTTTCCATTTAGTAACGTCTAATTTATTTTGGCAATGTTTTGTAGCTTTCATTGTACAAGTCGTTTATCTCCTTGTTTAAGTCCTAAGTACTTTATTTTTTTATGCTATTGTAAATGGAAATTTTTTTGTAATTTCCACTTCAGACTGTTCATTGTTTTTGTACAGAAATACACCTGAGTTTTGTGTGTTGACTTTGTATGCTGCTACTTTGCTGAATTCGTTTATTAGCTCTAACAGCTTTTGTGTGTGTGTGTGGAGTCTTTAGGATGTTCTTCATATAAGATTATATTTGCAAATAGAGATAACTTTATTTGTTCCTTTCCAATTTGAATGCCTTTTCTTTCTTTCTCCTATCTATATTGCTCTGGCTAGAACTTCCAGGAATATGTTGAATATATGTGGTGAAAAGGGGCATCCTTGCCTTCTTCTTCTTAGAGAAAGAGCTTTCAGTTTTTCATCATTGAGTGTTACGTTTATTGTAGATTTTTGAATATATGGCTTTTATTATGTAGAGATAGTTTCTTTCTATTATTTTGTTGTTGTTTTTTATCATGAAAGGATGTTAGATTATGTTAAATGATTTTTCTGCATCAATTGAGATGATCATGTTTTTTTTGCCTTCTTTTTGTTGGTTTGATATATTACATTGATCCATTTTCATATAAACGTTGAACAAATTCCTGGCATTCCAGAAATAAATCCCACTTTATCATGGTGTATAACCCTGCTTTATTCTGTTTGCTATATTTTATTGACAAATTTTCCATCAGTATTCATAGGGATATTGGTCTTTGGTTTTCTCGTAGTGTCTTTATCTGAGTTATGCTGGCCTCAGAGAATGAGTTAGAAAGTGTCCCTTCTTCTTCAATTTTTGGAAGAAGTTTGAGAAGTATTGGTATTAGTTCTTTAAATGTTTGGTAGAATTAACCAGTAAAGCCATCACATCAGGTGCTTTTCTTTAGGGGAGATTTCTGATAACTGATTCAGCATCTTTCTAGTTATAGGTCTATTTATATTTTCTATCAGTTTATGATTTAGTCTTGGTAAATTTGGTGTTTCTAGGAATCTGTCCATCTCATCTAAGTTATCCTTTTTCTTTTTTTAGTGTACAGTCATTCATAGTAATCTCCCATGATGCTTTTTATTTCTGCAGAATCAGTATAAAGTCCTTTCATTTCTGATTTTAGTAATTTGAGTCTTCTCTTTTTTATTCTTAATCCAACTAGCTAAATATTTGTCAATTATGGTAATCTTTTCAAAGCACCAATTTTTGGTTTCATTAATTTTTCTCTATTGGTTTTCTAATTTCTTTTTTTCTGTGCTCTAATCTTTATTACTTTTTTTTTAACCTTTTGCAAGTTTCGGGGTTAGTTTGTTCTTCTTTTTCTAGTTCCTTAAATTAGGTTGTTAACTTGAGATCTTTCTTATTTTCTACTGTCAGCATTTATAGCTATAAAGTTCCCCCTAAGTACCACTTTCGCTGTGCCCCATAAGTTTTAGTGTATTGTGTTTCCATTTTCATTCGTATGTATTTTCTAATTTCCCTTGTGACTTCTTCTTTGATCCATTGGTTGCTTAAAAGTATGTTGTTTTATTTCAAAAATTTTGTGAATTTTCCAGTTTTTCTTATGTTATTGATTTCTAATTTCATCCAGTTGTGGTCAGAGAAGATACCTTGCATAATATTTATCTTTTAAAATCTATTGAGAATTTATTAACTAACATATGGTCTGTCCTGGAAAATGTCCCATGTTCACCTGGGAAGAATGTATATGCTATTGTTCTTGGGTGGAGTGTTCTGCATGTGTCTATTAGATATAGTTGGTTCACTATGTTAAAGCCGCTATTTCCGCACTTATTTTCTTTCTGGTTGTGTCCATTATTGTGAGTGATGCACTGAAGTCTCCAACTAGTATTGTAGAACTCTGTATTTATTCCTTCAGTTCTGTCAATTTTTGTTCCATGTATTTTGATGTTCTGTCATTAGTTACGTAAATGTTTATAATTGTTATATCTTCTTGCTATGTTGAACCTTTTATTAGTATATAATGACCTCCTTCATCTTTTTTAAACTTTTGACTCAAAGTCTATTTTGTCTGATATTAATATATCCAGTCCTGCTCTCATTTGGTTATTATTGCAAAAAATGTCTTGTTCCATCCTCTCACTTTTAACTTGTTTGTGTCTTTGGATCTCAAGTGATTCTCTGTAGACAGACATGCTATATTTGGATCATGAGTTTTTATCCGTCTTGCCAATCTTCATCTTTTGATGGAAGAGCTTAATCCATTTACATTTTAAATAATCACTGATAAGAAGAGACTTACACCTGTCATTGTGTTGTTTCTAGATGTTCTATAGGTTTTTTTTTCTGTTATTTTCTGCATGCCTGCCTTCTTTTGTGTTTAGTTTGTCTTTGTAGTAAAATGTTTATATTTATTCCTAATTTCTTTTTGTCTATATTCTACAGCTATTTTCTTTGTGGTTACCATTAAGATTACATTGAACATCCTAAAGTTTTAACATTCTAATTTAAATTCATAGCAGTTTAATTTTTAGTAACATACAAAAACTCTGCTCCTTTATGGCTCCATTCCTCCCCTTTTAGTTGTCATGTCACAAAGTTACATCTTTATACACTGTGTGCCCCAAAACAAACTAATACTTCTTTTAAATGCATTAGTCTCTTAAATTATGTAGAAAATAAGATTTGGAGTTACAAGACTATGTTGTTGTAATGTTAGCTTTCACACTAAAAATTTTTTTAATGTGTTAGTCTCTTAAATAATGCAGAAAACAAAATGTACAGTTAAATAATACTAGCTTTAAAATTGCCCATATGTTTATCTTTATTGAGATCTCTTTTTCTGTGTAAGGCTTCAAATTTCTCTTGACTGTCCTTTCATTTCACTTTGCAGAACTCCTTTGAGCAGTTCTTGCAAGGAAGTTTCCAGTGGTCACAAAGTCTTTCAGCTTTTGTTTAGTTGAGAATTTCTTGATTTCTTCTTCACTTTTGAAGGACAGTTTTGCTGGATTTTGGATTCTTGGTTGACAGTTGCTTTCTTTTAGCACTTTAAATATATTTGCCCACTTTCTTCTGGCCTCTAAAATTTTTGATGAGAGATTTTCAGATAATCTTATTGAAGACCTATTTTTGTGATAATGTGCTTCTCTTTTGCTGCTTTCAAGATTCACTCATAGTCTGTCTTTTGAAAGTTTGATTATAATATATCTCAGTGTGCATCTCTTTGAGTTCCTCTTAGTTGGAGTTTGTTGAGCTTCTTGATGTTTATGCCATTCATCAAATTTGGGAAGTTTTCAGCCACTATTTCTTCAAATGTTCTCAGGGTCCCCTTCTCTTTCTCTTCTCCTTCTGGGACTCCCATGATAAGTACGCTGGTGTGTTTTATGGTGTCCCACATTTCTCTTAGCTTCCATTCTTTTTCTTCATTTTTTTTTCTTCTGTCATCAGCTTGGATAATATCCATTGTCCTATCTTCAGGTTCATTGATTATTTCATTTTCCTGCTCATATCTGTCTTTGAATTCCTATAGTGGGTTTCTCATTTCAATTATTGTACTTTTCTGCTCCAGATTTTGTTGTTGTTGTTGTTGTTGTTATCTATTTCTTTATTGCTATTTCCATTTTATTCGCATCTCATTTTCTTGACTTTGTCCACATCTTCCTATATAGTTCTTTGAGCACCTTAAGACAGCTGTTTTAAGGACTTTGGTACTGTGTCTTCCATTAAGCCTATTTCAGGTACAGATTGTTTTCTTTGACTGAGCTATACTTTCTTTACTCTTTGTATGTCTTGTGTGATTTTTTGTTGTTGTTGTTGTTGAACACTGGACATTTGAATCTAATAATATGGTAACTCTGGAAATCAGATTCTCCCCATTCCCCAGGGTTTGCTGTTTTTTCATTATTGTTTTTTATTGTTTTTTGATTGTTGTAGGCTGTCTCTGTGTCAAGGATCAGCATGAAAATGTAAATGTAATGTCTTCTTAGGCCTTTTTTGAGCCTATCCTTGGGCATATGCAGTCACTTTCTAATTTTCCCCAGATATGCAGTTGTTTTGAAATGTCCTAGTCTTTAATGTCTGACTTCTGAAGGGGGAAAAGAGAATAAATGAAGGCAGGCAAAAATAGCACTGGCCCTTTAAGTCTCTTGGAAGTCAGTTCAGTCAGAAGGGGAGGGGCTTCCAACAATAGGGTGGAGGGAAGGGGGAGATAACAACAACAATGGCTACCTGCCTATCTGTCTGTACCTCTGTGATAAGAAGCAGCAATCAGTGAATGCGAATCCCCAATATTTGGAAGAAAGTGCCCTTTTTGCCCACCCTGGATCCTGCAAGCTGTGTGTAAGCTGCTCCAGGAACACATGCACAGCTGCCTGCCATATGGCTAGGGGTAGGGATGGGTAGCTGCTACTGTGCTAAGAGCTGAAATTGACTAAAATTACCAGATTAACTCAAGCCTTCCCCCTGGAACTTACAAACCTTCCACAGACTCTAAAGTTCTAAAATAATTACATCAGACAGATTCTATTCTGCCAGTGCCATTGCTGTCTAGGTAGGAGACAGATTCCAAGTGCTTCCAATTCCATCATCTCTCTAGAATCCTTGTCTAGGGTTAATTTTATCTCACTATTGAAGGGAAAAACTCCTTTATAGTACTCTAGCTGATGACTTTTAAATTATATGATTTTCCAATATGTTCAGAACAGTCACTACTTCTGGCCTCATGTTGAGTTTCAGGCACTGTACCCTCTCATCTTTCCCAATGTTTTTTCCCTCTGCCTTGGGTAGCTTGATCACATGCATGCACTAATCAATTCTCAGCTCAATATTTGAGGAGAATTTGCAGACCTCTGGAGTCCTACCTCTGTACAGCATTCCTCTCTCTAGTACTCTGACCTGTGAATCCAAGCCACCTTGCTCTATCCAGATTTCCAGTTTCATCCCCTCAACTTGCAGAGACTGATAGGTTCTGTGTGTTCCCTTCCTCACATCGTGGCCTAGGAACCTTTACTAGGCAGTGAGCTGAGTCAGTTGTAGGGCTCACCTCCTTTGTTTCCCATCTCTTAGGGATTTCAGTGTCATTGACTGATGTACAATGTCTTAAGAATTATTGTTTCACATATTTTGTCTAGATTTGTTGTTGTTGCAAGTGAGAAGGTAATCAGTCCCTGTTACTACATCTTGACTGAAATTGAAAGGTGCTAAAGCTCTGATTTAAAATTAACTTTTTTCTCATATGATCATTTATAACATATTCTCTAATCTCATTTGTATTAATCAATCTCTCTCTTAGTAATACAAATTATATATGTACATATTTTATCTTTTCTTGGTAGACTGTGAGCTTCTGGAGAGTAAGATATAAATCTGAGTCACAATATATACTTTATGAATATGAAAAACATGAATGCTTAGTCAGCACCTACTAAATGTATTAATTATTAATACATTATTAATATCATTGATAGCTGTAAGGAGTTCTATGATGTTTCTTATGAGAACCTGTGTGGTAAGATACAGATTTTGGTTTCTTGTAGTAGTTAAGTGAATATGTGGTGAGTTAAATAAATGCAAAAAAAAAAAAAAAGGCAAATGGATCAAATTAAAACAGGACAGGTCTTTAGACATGTGGCTCAGCTGTGATTCAGTATATGATTAATGGCTTAAGATTTAGAAGGCATGTCTTGATAGTGTCTATATTTTTAAGGACAGGGTATAGGAAGGGTCTAATGTATATATTATATACATATGTCTGTATGGACATTTGACATTCCTCTTCTCTTCCTAAAGGTATTCAGATATCTTTCTCAGAAGTCATATATAGTTTGGTGAGATGGTCAATCCAGGTACTCACTTTCTCATACAAAAACTAAAGGAGCCATATTTTTCTCATGGTGCAGTTGGAGATATCTTACCTAAGTTTGGTCCATTCAACTCCTTTTGCCATGACTCTGAATCTTGAGCAAGTAACCACAGAATAAGGAAAGACTGGAGTTCATTTATGTCCCAAGTCATGCTTTTTTCTCTACTAGTGCCTGTTATTCCTTGTTCCCACCCATTTCTAATTTGTTCACCATCTTTTATAAATTGACTTATGAGTTCCTAATATCCTTGTAATAAATGCCTTTTTACTTATTTTAGAGCATTGTTTCAGTTGCTTGTGACATAAAAGCCCAAACTGATACAGTATAAAATGCTATCTTCCCTGTCCTGGTGTGAGGTTTTACATGGTCTTTTCAATTGACCTGTTTAGTTGACTACTAGTCAATGTGAGCAATCTGTGAGAGATATCTGCCACAATGGTTAACATAGGCTTGAACTGCACTCAGACCTACTCAGATCTCAGGAAGTCAGTCTTAATGTACACATTGCTGATCAAGCAACAACTTTCATATGGTATCTGGTGTGAGCAAAGTATTCTTTAGACCACTGACAAACTGGAGAAGCCCCTGGTAGTATTATGTCCTAAGTAGTGAGAACTCTACACACTATGCGATAGAAATAGTGTAGGCTGAAAAATTTTAAATATAGGGAAGTAGCATTATTTTATAATTTCTACAAGCAGCTGGCCATCCATTAGAGAGCTTAATAGATTTTTGAAGAAAAGGCAATTTATAAACTATAAACTGTACAAATGTGATGTTATATTGTATTATTAAGTAACTTATTGGATAAATTACATCAAATGTAATTTAATATGAGGCTAGGCTGATGCAATTGCTCAGCTTTTTAGGAATTAAGAGCTTTCAAAATAGTAGCCACTAGCCACATGTAGCTATTTAAATTAAAATTAAATGAAATAAAAAATTTTTTGACATTCAGTATTATTTTATTTATTTATTTTTATGGTGACATTGGTTAATGAAATCCAATAAATTTCAGCTGTACACTTTAAAAGTAAGGCATATATATGTTTACACTGTGTGTTCACCTCCTATGGTTAGATTTCTTTCCATCACCATATATTTGACCCTCTTTACTCTATCTTCCCTCTCCCCGCATCTCCTACCCTCTGGTAACCACTAGTCTACAGTCCATGTCCATGAGATTCTGTTAAATAAAATAAAAAATTAAATCCTCAGTTGTATACATCAAGTACTCAAGAGCCACATTTGGCTAGTGACTACCATATTTGACAGTACAGCTAACTTCCCTCATCAAAAAGTTCTAGAAGACAGTGAGGCTCAAGAAAAGTAAATGTTAGGATGAGACTGAGTCTATAATCTTTTCCTTTTTGGTGGCATAGAAATTTTTATTTTAAAATATAATGCTTCCCAGTTTATCAAAATTGGAGGTATCTGTCATAAGATGGACTACAGGTAATGTTTCATGGTTGTGCTGAAACCCTTTCTCCTGATTGCATTGACCTGGTAGATGGACACTCCAGCCCCCAACCTGAGACTGCAGGGGAAGAAGGGTGGGGAGGAGGCAGTGGTGAGCAGGGGAGGAGAGTATTCAGTTCTTTCCCTGGCTCAGGCTACTGGTCCACCACCTTGAGGGCATCTGCATTTAAGGCAGAACTTTCTCTTCCTGCCTTTCAGAGGCACTTGCTTTCTCCTTGTTATGCAGGCATCCCTGACCTGTATCCTTTGGCAGCAGAGTCTATGCAGGGAGCCTCAGTTCAGTTTCCAGAAGATGACTGTGTGCTCCCACTTGTGTCTGAGGCCCCAGACCCCCTGGAGGAAGTCAGATTCATGTGTTCCAGCCTGGTCAGGCCTGGGTTCTTTTCATTTTTTGGTGTGCAAAAATTGCTTCTTCCAGAAATATTTTTATGGTTTGCTCAAATGTAATAGACCATTTAATAATATGTCTAATGATTAAATCTTAGAATGGTTTTGTACTTATAAATGGGAATTCCTGGCTTTAAAAAATAAATTTCTCATTTGATTTGCATCATATTTAAAAATAAAAGTTCACTAAAAAAATAATTTTGAGGATTTCATCAGGCACTATTTAAAGAATGACTATAAAGTTTTCTACCCAAATATGACAGAATATATGCCCAACTGAATAAGCATTGTCTTTCAAAGCATCCCTGTCAGTGTCCCCTGGCTCCTCAGCAGCTCCCAGTGGTAAAGGTACAAGTCAAGATAGAGAGCCTGATGCCTGAGTATCTTGTCAGTAAGAACAGATATAGGGAGGAAGAGGTCTTGGATGCCCAGGAAATGTTGGGAGGGCCTCTGGGCATTCCAACAAGTGGTGGAGAGGGAACACACAGTTCTTTACAGGCTTCAGAAAGAATGGGTGTGAAAGAGCCCCCAACTGTTTTAAGTAGGGAAGGGAAAAGTACAGAGATCAAGGAGTGTAGCAACCCTTCAGCTGAGATGGTAACCAATTGATTATAGAGAATATTTGCAGCCATGCATTTGGGAGCTTCCTTTATTCTTGAAGAGTCCCAGAAATGTGAATTTATATAAATTTGCTTATATTTTCCCATTGATTTACAGTTTAAAACTTTAACTGTATACTTTTTTGAAAAATAAAATGAATTCACACCTGTGAAGAATAGGACTTCTAATCAACATAACTAAAGACAAGAAGAAGCACTTTCTAATTCCAGAATACCACCGTGCTCTTCCTGGTAATTTAAGTTGACAGTCAATTAACAGATTAGAGCCTACCTCTAGGTAAACAATACAGTTTCAAATCCCAAGCAGGGATTAATTTGCTCACTTCCAAGGTCATAGATTCCAAGTTTGGCCCCAGCTTGCTGTTCTCTCCAATATACGCTAAGGATAATATGGGTCAGAGCAGTGTCTCTATCACCTTACTTGAAACAATGAAAACTTACCTTACTTGCTGGTGGAGAGAAGCCTCAATTAAGTAAAATATTAACTAATGGTATCATTCTACTATGAAACACTTTATTTAGTTTAAGTAGAATCACATAAGAGTATTTTCCTATTTTGGGCTACATATAAATTGATCAAATACAAATTGGTTAAAATGAGAGAGCTGAAAATAAGTATTTCTGTTCTTGATTTTCCACACATTGGTCATTTCTGCATACCATGGGCTGGCTTTCTTTGTCTATTAATCATAACTTGTTTTCTGAAATTCTTTTTTATAACTTTTGTGAAGCATGGGGCCATGTTCTTTTTAGCATTTTTATTTATTTTTCAGAATTTTTTTTTCTTGCTTCTATGGCAATCTCTTGGTGAAATTTTCTCACATGCTCTAAGTGAACTGTCCAAAGATAAAGTGGTTGGAAATGAAAGTCCGCAACCATTAATTATCAGATGTCAAGAACCCAAGAAAATATTGTAAGTTTTAATTAAATTTTAAATACAAATGTTTACATTTACCTTGAAATTTTAAAAATTTAACTTCAACCAATCCCTGAATTTGAACTAAAGATGTAGATTATATAAAGTATTTCTCAGCCAAACATTTTGCCAGCCATTAATAATGTTGGTCAAAAAATAAAAGGATTAGTTTTTTAAGGCGAACACAGTTAAATAAGTAGGCATAAATATTGTTTTATAGTTACTAAAATGAATTTTAAAGTTTCAAAAAGTAAAATAACAGGTCCATAATCTCAAGCCTATACAACTATAGTATGTGAAAGTAATAATTACAGAAGCTAATATTTACTGAGCATTTGCTATGTGGTAAGCACACAAATTATCTCATTTAATCTTTAAAACAATCTGGAAGGTAAGTACTGTTACTGTCCTCATTGTACTGATGATAAAAACCAAGGTTTTAAAAGGTTAATTTTTGCAAGGGAACAGAGGTAGATTTAGACAAATTTGTCATCTGACATCAGGACCTTAGTACTCTATACTGCTTTAAGGTAAAAATAAATTATTTTTAGAATCCCAGATACTGGCATTAAAAAGCATTTAAAACATTAAAACCAAACACATTTAAGAGAAATAAAAACAATATATAGCAAAGGTAAATGTATGCAACAAATGCTATAAATTAAACTAAAATAAATGATTAAAACTACTACCCTTAATCTTGTGAACCCGCAGTGGGTTATAGAAAGAAGATTGGATATTTCTGGGGTGGCTTTAAATGACTAATTGTATTTCTATATAACATAACCCTGGCTTCATCATTAATTTTGTGCATGAGTAAGTGGCTTAATTTGCCAGTTTGTTTTTTAAAAATTAAACATATCAAAATACCAAGAGCATTTTATTTATGTATATATCACACTGGCCTGGATTTGAGATGATGTTATAAAAAACTAAAAAACTCAACTTGCCTTTTCAGAGAGAAAGAGGGTATGGGGGCCTCTTGTAGCCTACACCAGCATAGGCTCCACCTGCTTTGCACCTGCTGAGCCCACTCCTCTATAAAGGTTTCTCCAGAAAAAGAACAAATGGGAGGCCTAGAGGTAAGTGAAAAAAAAAGCCAATTCCAAACTCTTGAGAGTTTTGAGTTTCCAAATGCTTCATTCTGCAAGACATTAATCTGTTCTTATAAACATTTATTGAAGCGTACTATATTCACAGTATTAACCTCTTTAAAAGCAATTACCGCGGTGCTCTGGGACAGAAGCCATGAAAGAGTTTCGTCCCAGAAGGTGTGACCAGAGCAACAGGATTTAAATTTCCTTAGGAGGCGCTGAACACCTTCAAGAAAGGGAGTTAAGGTGGGCTTTCACTGTGGGAACGAAAGAGAAAGGAGGCACTTCACAGACCTGTTAACAGACCTGTAACAGACCTGTTTTTAAAGTCTCTTTGGTGATTATCTGACCCAGGTTACGTGTATACTCAGACATTATAGTATGTCTGTCATTTCAGGGTCTGGGCCAGGAAATCCGTCGCCGATGCGAAAACAATGATAAAGGGAAGCCTTGCGCTCCTTCCTGCAGTAAAACTACTTTGAGCGGCTTCGGAGTCAGTACAACCTGTAAGGGAACCTTGCCCCAGGTCCCTATTTCTCCCAAGAGCGCCATAAACTCAGTGTATTTGGGCCTATCTGACACCTTTTCAATTTCCTCAGAATTAGGACTCTACTTGTGAACGACTGCAAGTCTGGAGAATATTTCCTAAATTAACCAGATACCATCTCGATTGAGAGAGCAGGTGATCGCTTTCTAAAACTCAGTACCTACACCCAGGGACACAGCGCAGCGACAGGATTCCTTTCTCCACCTGAGACAGTGGCATCTGCTCGCTCCTCTCTTTCAAGGGCACCCCGATTTCCAAGCTCCTGCCCACCTGTTCTTCTGCAGCCATCCCGGCCAGAGCACTAGTCCCGCCTTGGGGTGACCGGCTTCCTCGGGATGATCAGATCACGGGGACAAGACTGAGCCTTCTCAGGTTGACCAGAAAACGGACATGACCTCCTCCGGGTGACCGAACCTAGGGAGGGACGGGGCGCCCCGGGAAGGGACACAGTCTCCTTGGGATGACCGAACCCTGGGGACAGGACGGGCCTTTTGGGGTGGCCAGACCCTGGGGACAGGAAAGGAGTTCCTCGGGGTGACCGGCTCCCGGATACGGGCCTCCTCAGGATGACCAGATCCGGGAGCTGGATGTAGCTTCCTCGGGGTGAATAGATCCGGGGACAGGAAGGCCCATTTGGGCTGACTGGATCCCTGGGACAGGATGGGGCCTCCTAGGGTGACTGGACCCTGGGGACGGGACGTGGTCCACTGAAATGACCAGACCCGAGGAAGGGTTCCTTGTGGTGGCCGGCTCCCGGGTGGGGATGCGACAGGGAGGCCTGACGAGATCCGAGGCCTGGGGACCCAGCCGCCGCCCCGAGGCGTGCCCGGCACCCTCTTCCCGGAGCCCGGCCGAGCAGCCTCTCATCCCGGTGCCGTCCTTCTCCACCCGGACACCGAATCCGAGTGCCAGGTCTGGGGTCCCGTCTCGCAGGCCGCGGTACCGCCTCTTCCGCCAGCCGCGTACGTCAGCTCGCACCGCCCCGCCCCGCCGCTGCCGCCGCCCGCCCGCCCGCGCGAGGCCGCCTCTGCCTGGCCTGGGCCTGGAGCGGCGCACGGCGCAGGTCCCTCCCCGCCATGGCCCTGGGAGGCGGCAGCACATGGCGGCCGCAGCGGCCATGAGCGCGCCCGCGGCCCGCCCCGGCCCCCCCTAGAGCCCGCTGCCGCCCGGCCGCGCCACGGCCCCGCCACCCCCGGCCCCGCCGCCCCCGGCCCCGCCGCCCCGCCGCCCTGCGCCCGCCGCCGCCGCCATGGGCGTGCAGGGCTTCCAGGACTACATCGAGAAGCACTGCCCGAGCGCCGTGGTGCCGGTGGAGCTGCAGAAGCTGGCCCGGGGCAGCCTGGTGGGCGGCGGGCGGCAGCGGCCCCCGCACACGCCGCTGCGTCTGCTGGTGGACGCCGACAACTGCCTGCATCGCCTCTACGGCGGCTTCTACACCGACTGGGTGAGCGGCGGCCAGTGGAACCACATGCTCGGCTACCTGGCAGCGTTGGCCAAGGCCTGCTTCGGCGGCAACATCGAGCTCTTCGTCTTCTTCAACGGCGCGCTGGAGAAGGCGCGGCTGCACGAGTGGGTCAAGCGGCAGGGCAACGAGCGCCAGACGGCGCAGCAGATCGTCAGCCATGTCCAGAACAAGGGCACCCCGCCGCCCAAGGTCTGGTTCCTACCGCCCGTCTGCATGGCGCACTGCATCCGCCTGGCGCTCATCCGCTTCCACGTCAAGGTGCGGCCGGCCAGCGGGCGCGCGGCGGGGGCTGGGGTCAGAGGGTCGGGGGTCGGGGTCCGGGCTGGGCTAGGCTGTGATCAGGGAGGGCCGGGATCGGGACTGGGGTCTGTTGGATTGGGGTCTGGGAGACCCGGGACGGAGCGGACAGGGACCAGGGATCCGGGAGTAGGGTCGGGACGGGGGTCAGGGATCGGCAAAGGATTCGGAGTCAGGGGAAAACAGGGTCAGAGTGTGCTGTGGCCAGGGTCGAGGTGGGCCAGGGTTGCTTGGACCTGGGGTCTAGGCCGCAGTCGCCGCTCTACCTTCCCGGTTCGCCGGCCGCAAGATGGACGCGCGGCCTGGAGCACGGCCGCCGGCTGCGAGTTCACAGGGGCCCAGGAGTGCCACTGCCCAGGCCGTTCGAGACTCTCATGACTGGCGGGTAGGTGCAGACCAGGCTTGCAGGGTGCAGCGCACCCCACTCTGAGACCCCCGAGTGCTCCCCCACTCTTTGAGGCGGGCTGATAACTGACCTGAACTTTGACGAGGTACCCGTTTTCTAATAGCAGTGCTAGGACTGCAACAGGTTTCGGTGGGGACAGGTGGGCTACATGGCGACAGGAAGAGGTCCTCAGCCAGTGGAGGTGGGTGGAAACTGCCTGCTGCTGTCACCACGTCTCAGCTGGGCAATGACCTGGCTAAGGCCTGAGGAATTGGCCTGGCCCCCTTCTAGAACGCTGGGTCGTATCCAGGTTCCCTGCAAGAATGACAGTTTTAGAGAAATCGTCTGATTTTTGTGTGTTAGATTTCAATGAATCGTATCATTTGACACGATGGAATTTTGTCAGTTCTGTGACACAGAGTCTCTGTGAACAAAGTCTTGGTTTGTTTGTGTGTCATGAAAGGAGTAGTTCAGAGTCAGGGAGAAGAGCATGTGAATCGTTTCCAGGATTTATTTCTCTCTGCCCAGTGGGGACTCCTCCACTTTGGGCTGTGCACCCAGGTAATAAGATCTTCCTTGTGGCTGCTCTCCTGTCCCTTTGGCTGAGGGTTCCTCGCTGAACCTGGGCCATGTAGAGCTTTAGGATCAGCAGTGAGGACAGAGAGAACATGCAAATCACTGACCCTTGACTTGAAGTTTGATTGCTTATTTTTTCACCGTTTTTGTTTAAAATTTGGAAGGGGGTCTGTGTTGGTTTTCTGGCTCTTGCCACTCTGTCATCCAATTTGTCCTTCCTTTATTTCTGCTTGAAACTGCTTGAAGCCCAAAGTTTGTGAAATTAAAACTTCCTGACTGCCCCTACTGCCTGCTCTGAGATGGTGGTGGTTAAGCCTAAAGTGATAGCGGAAGTCCCACCCCGATCCTGTTGCAATTGGTGACAGGGTTTCTAACTCTGCGGGTCGAGGCTGCTGGCAGAGCAGTGATTGGTCTGTGAGCATGGCACAGACGCGCGTGCATTCCCTGGGGAAGTTCAGGTGAGAGCCAGGGGCTGCTGCTGGCATTTTGTGCCATGGAGCCTGGGAACTCTGGCAAGTAAAGCAGTGTGGATTCCCAGAGGTGATCCACCTTTAGAAGATGTCATAAAGAGTGAACAGTTTTATCCTGTTCAGAGATGGAAGCTACTTCTGAAAAAACAAAATGAGCTTTCTAGTCAAGCTACTTTCAAAGGAACACTAAATATTAGGATTAGAATCAGTGTGTACAGTCAGTATCTTTTGAAAGAACTGAATTCTTTTTCAGTCGTAAAATTTTTTTTATATTTATCTTCATGCCACTGTGAATGTCTAACTTACCTCCTTCCTATGCGCCCAGAATTTTGACCAATATAAGTGTTTGGAAACTAGATTTAAACTAGATTTAAGATAATTTCTTCTACTTAGGTTTCTGGACACAAAATAACTTTGTCTATTATTATTTCACTTTAGATAAACTTCTGAGATAGAATCATGGTATAGTGCTAATTGCGCAGATTAATGTAGTAATGGTTCTATTACCTAGTGGCCACTTCTCTGACAGCCTCACCTTTTTGGAAAATGCCTAAGAAGTTTAGCTACTAGAAATTTCTCAGTAGCCACTGGAGAGGTCAGGAAGTTTTGGTACAGTGAGCTAGAAAAAAAAAAAAGCTTTCTCTTTCCTCATTGAAGAATCAAGTTCTATCCCTCATAGATTTCCCTGTCCTTTTCAGATCTAATTCTGATAAACTTAGTTATCTATTTCTAAACTCAGCTTGGAAAAAGGGTGCAGAGGAAAGTCTGCCAGAAGCAGGAGCACCATTAATAGCAAGAAGTGACACTTGACAAAGGAGAAGATAAAAAAAAATAAAAGCTATAAAAAGCAGATGTAATTCTGGGGCTACTTTAGAAAAAGGAAACAACCCTACCCTGAGGGTGGTACAGTGTTTATTCTATAAGGATGATTTTGAGTCAGAAGAATTTATGTTCAGCCTTTTCTAAGGGAGTGAAGCAGTACATACTGTTTTTAAAAGATGCCCATTAAAATGGTTAAGTAAATTAAACCCATGATGACATATCATTACATACCTGTTAGAATGGCTAAAATAAACAACACTGAAAACCAAGTGATAACAAGAACACTGAGCAGCTAGAATCATCCTATGTGGCTGGTGGGAATGCAAGAAGAGGGTATCGCCAGCTTGGAGAACAGCTCACTGGTTTCTTATTGAGTTGAACATGTATTTACAAATGATCCAGCAGTCCTACCTCTGGATATTTACCTAATGAAACTTTTGTTCACACAAAAACCATATATGAATGTTCATAGTAGTTTTATTTATAATAGCCCAAATTTGAAACAAGCATAATACCTTTAATAGGTGAATAGTTAAACTGTGGTATATCTGAACCATGCAATTACACTGAGCAATAAAAAGGGAAGAACTGTTGATACATGCAGCAACTTGGGTGAAGCTTTAAGGTTCTTTATTGAGTAAAAGAAGTGAGGCTCAAAAGGTATGATTTGATTCTATTTATATGACATTCTGGTGAGGATATGACTATAGTGATGGGGACAGATTAGTGTTTGCCTGAGGAGGACAAAGGAGAGTGTGAATATAAAGGGTAGTAGTAGGGGAGCTTTTTGGGGGGATGGAACTGTTCTGTATCCTGATGGTGTCAACTATATATTAAAAGTAAAAAAATTTACTATATAATAATTGTTACTTTTTTAAGGAGGAAAAAAAGTTAAATCAAAATTGACAAAGGAATTGACATGAACACCTCACTGTAATGTTGGGCATCTAAGTGAGGCATTTCTTTGATAAAAATCCACTGTCTTATTGGCTGTTAAGCTTCTGTAAACTGGTAGAAAGAGTTAATTTCCTGTAAGCATTGCTTAGAGAAATCTTTTTTGGCTTAGAAGAGTATGTCTTCAATAGAATAATAATTGTAATTTTTGGATATAGTAATAATTTTACTTCTTTAACCATTAAAAATTGGCCTGCACATCACCTAATTTTGTTCAAGTCACCAAACTGCTTGGCCTGAACTTGGCTTTTTTCTACTAGTTACTAGGAGCATTTCCTCTTGTGTGCCTTGAGTCATCATAACCTTTGACACTTAGTGAGATACTGATGTTTATTTTACAATCTTAGTAACATTAAATCCCTGGAGCTTTTCTAAATGTTCCTGTCACAAGACTTGTGGTGACAGTGTGCAAGTTTATGATGAATTTCTTCAGATCTCATTCCGAATCAGTGCTCTGATGTATTTACTTAGATCTTACATAAAGCAGTGCTCATGTTTTAAGTCAGTGGAAGAATGTGACGTTCGAATGAGGCCCAAGATTTTGGGATGATGATCTCCTTCCCTCTGTTCTTCATGGGGGACGGAGACTGACTTGTAGGGTTCCAGGCCCTTGCTAGGTCCTCTCTCACAGCTCTGTTTTATTTAGCCCTCAGCATTTTATTACCCCATTTTATATGGGGGAGAACAGGCTTGCCGATAAAGTGACACCCAGGGACAGGTAACCAGTAACCTCGTCTAGAGGGAGGTGCCCTGCCGAAGTCCAAAGTTCAGTTTCATTGTGTAAGAATGCTTTGCAGATGTGCCTACCTGCAGTTCACTTTCAGGTCAGATCTGATAACAAAATGCTTCTACTGCTTTTTCCAGTTAGAATGGGAGGAGTGACATAGTTTCTATCCAGGAGACAATGAAAACTAGAAATATACTTTATTCTTAAAAACTTCGAATTGACCAAAGAAAATTTGACCACATTATATAACTCAAGCCATTCATCTATTTTAATACTTTTAAAAAATATTTATTTTCTTCCAGTGTACCAGTTTTGTGACTGACTTATTTCAGTTAGTTTAGTGTTTTCAAGGTTCACCCATGTTGTAATGTGTCAGAATTTCCTTCCTTTTTAAGGCTTAATACTTCATTGTATGGACAAACCACATTTGGTTTATCCATCCATCCCTCTGTGGATGCTTGGGTTGTTTCCTTTTGCTTTTGTGAATAATGAATAATGCTGCTGTGAATATGGGTGCACAAAAATCTTTTTGAGTGCCTGCGTTCAGTTCTTTTGGGTATATACCTAGAAGTGTAATTGCTGGGTTATATGGGTTATTTAAGGAATCACTATACTGTTCTCCATAGCAGCTGCCTGCATATACGTTACATTATACTTTACATGATATATTATTACTATAGAGTTTTAATTTTTAAGATTAATGTGATTGCACAATACTTTATTCAGCAACTTGCCCTTTTTAGTATGTAAAAAAAAAAAAATTTCCATGTCTAATTCATTTTAATGCCTGCATAGTGTTCCATAATTAATCAAACCCCTCCAGATGGTACACACACGCACATACTTGATAGACCCAAGAATGTGCACATTTTAGAAGCCTTACAGGACTATAGAGCTAACATTGCCAGATCTTCAGATTTTTTAAGAAAGCCAGAAATCCAGATTTTTATTTGAAATTCTCTCATTTAAAAAATACTGTTTAGGCCAAGCAAAATAGACTCCAGGCTAGATCCAGCTCTTAAACCATCAGTTTTTGATTTTAGCAGTGATAGCTAAATCTTTCCCCCCACACCCCTTCTTTTTTTAATTTTAAAGTTAGACTGATCAAAGTCCACTCATCTCTTCCCATCTGCCTTGTTGAATTCTTTTTGATTATCAAAGTGCTTCCATTTCCTGGGGTTACTGAAAATAGGACTTTACATAAATGTCATAGTTCTCTGGACCTTCTCCATTATACACTCTTCTTTCTCATAATCCCCAGTATTCTCTCTTTTGAGGTTAATGCTATCCATACATTCATTCAACATCTGATGATTTCCAGGGCATACTTTTACTGTCCTCAAAGACTTGAGCAGCTAGTTTTAGGTACTTAGAGTTCATTTCTGTCATATTCTGTCCAACACACATTCTCATCCCTAAACTGGCTTCAGATTCCTCAGCTCAGGTGACTACTATGTTTTCATTTTAGCTACCCCATAGTTTGGACCCTATAATCAGTAGAAAAAGTAATACCTCCTTTAAGACTTTAAACTCCATGTCCCCTGTGCAGCCTGGCCCTTGACCCCAGTCTTTATTTCCCCTTTTCTTTACACCATCCTTTCTCCCAGTCTGTTCTAGTTTTAACTGGTTTGAGTCTTGTGGTCAACTACAACATTACATTCACTACCACCCTAGAGTTATCCTAATCATTTCATCATCCCATTTTGCCAGTCCCTACAGGGTGTCATGTCAGTTCTAGCCCAGCAGTCTCTGTTATCCTCTTCCTCATTTCTAGTACCCCCAACGTATGAACTCACCAAGTTTACCTAAAAGGTCGAACAAGTGCTTTGCAAAACATTGGTGGGTTACCAAATCATTGGATGTTTACTAGCATTTAGAAAAAATGATAAAGAATAAAACAGAACAAAAAGTTGAATGTAAGACATGTATACTAAGGGTAAACACCATTTTGTTAAACTGTGTCTTTCTGTAGGGAATAATTAGAATTGCCCCTCGATCTTACGGGGCTCCCACACCCAGTGTCTCACCAGTAGACCTCATCCCAAATGGGTTACTCTCTTGCCAACGACTTAAACAAAACCATGAATCCAAACTCCTTATTCAGGCTTTTAGACACCTCCCCCCCCCGCCCACCAATCTGAACTCATTCCACCCTCCTTCACGTTTCACAATCCTTTTATGATTTAAATGCTCCTAGCCACACTCCTCACGGATTCTCCAAGAAATGTCCAACTTTCCAACTTCTGCTTATGTTGCTCCCTTCCCTACTAACTGTAAGCTACTCGAGGTCAGGAACTAATTTTATTCCTTTTGTATCTCTTATATGTTTACTATAAGCACTCAACTTTTTAATCATATTTTGCTTTGTTCTATTTATATAGCCAGATAAATTTCTTTCAACATCTAAGTCAGTGGCCATTTAGTTTCTTATCTTAAATTTTTTATACTCTCTTTTCTGACTGGTTCCCAGGGATGATTCATTCTCCCTTTAGCAAACATTGAAGGTCTTTTATTGGCCATACATGAGGAGTGACTATAACAGAAAAGAACGGACTCCTTCAAAGAGCTTAGTCTACAAGGGGAGAGGGACTTGTTTATGTCATTTTCCCATGCCACGGGACAGTCTAATCATCGAAGACCAGTGAGTGGTTCTCACTGGGTACTGGTTGCAGCAATGTCTAGATACATTTTTAGCGTTCACGGCTAAGTGCGTGCTGACTGCAGGCATGTGGTGGGCAGAGGCCCAGGATGCTGGTGAACGTCCTACAATACATCAGACAGCCCCACAGCAAAGAATTGTTTTTCCCTGGATACCAGTAGTGCCAAAGCTAGGAAATCATTGCGTGAATAAATCAAAGAATTCTAAGCGTTGGGTCTTTAGTAGAGCCATATAAATGTTTGCAAGAAATCTGTAAGTATACCAGGAAGAGAAATAATAAAAAATATAACTTAGTTTTCTAAATTAAAAATACACACATGTACATATCCTGTTTCTGACATGTTTCTAGACCCATACTGCTCTTTGTTTTGTACAGTGGGACTTTATATAATGGAAAGAAACTAATTAGTACATACTGCACATTCCAGCCTTAGTTAGCAATTAACCATAGGAATAAATGCCAAATACCATGTAATATGAAGAGGAGGTACTTTATTTAAATTTTTTTTAAATTAAGATATAATTGGTGTATAACATACTACTTTCAGGTATACAACATAATGATTCGATATTTCTATATATTGTGAAATGATTACCACAATAAGTTAACATCTATTACCTCACATAGTTGCAAAGTTTTCTTGTGTTGAGAACTTTTAAGATCTCACTTAATAACTTTGAAATACGTAGTACACTGTTGTTAACAGTCGCCATGCTATACGGTACATCCCAGATTTATTTATTTTATAACTGGAAATTTGTACCTTTTGAACACTTTCACCCATTTTGCCCACCCCCTACCCTGAAAAAGAGATAACTTTAAAATTTGAAAAATTAGATTTGTTTTCCACTGGATTTATAGACAGTTTTCTAAATAGAACAATTAGATATAAATGAATCATTTCAGATAAATATTCTAAAATTCTCCACATGCCTCTGTATAGCTGGCATCATATTTTATTTTTAATTATGTTTATGTTTTCTGTGGAAAGTAAGCCCTGTGATGACCTTGCCTGTTATCTAGCTTTTAGTACGTTACCTGCTGTGTAGCAGGTCTTTAAAATAAATGATAAATGGATACATAAATCAATTCCAGGCTTACCAAGCTACTCAGTCCACTTGCACAAGGCAATATTATGGCAGAAAGATAGTAGAAAGTTTAAGTGTTCAAACCCACTCAAGCCAGTTACACACATAAGTAGTTCAACCTGGCCACCTGGCACAGAGGCTTTATTTTTGAATAAGCCCTTTATGCTTCTTAGGAGCTGTGTTGAAGACATAAAAGGGCTAACCGCTTAGAGAAGTTGGCTGAAATTTAGCCATCTCTTCTCCCTTGTTGTACCTGGTTCTATCAAACAGTGTTTCTAGGCATCTTAGGGCCAATATAGAGTTTAACTTGACACACTGAGTTATCTGCAAAAGTGATGGTAAATCTGCAGTAGTTCAGGATCTGTGATCTAGAAATCCTTTTGTGCTCTAGTCACTTGGCATTTCCCACTGTCATTGGAATAAATTGACTTCTTTGGAAAGACCAAACCTACAACACTGCTGTTGGTTATTTTGCCAGTTTGTATAGGAAAGTGTATGGAGAGTGTGTTGCTGGAGTGTTGACTTTTTGTAGGTCTGCAGTTCATCTCAGGAGCAAGAATGTGATCAGTCCAGACTGGAGGGGTCTCACTACACTTTTTGGATGAGCACAGGCACTATGGTTTTTCAATCACCTGCACCTATGTGAGCCAGAAATAATTTCACTAAAGAGTTTGTAAGTGTCACAATCTTGAAATAAATTGTATCAATCTGAAATTCATGTTCCTAAATTCTGAAACTTAAATTTTAATGTATTTTAGAATTAGATTTTTAACAAGAATGATATCGGGGTGGCTCCATAGTGTAGTGGTTAGCACATCTGCTTTACATGCAGAAGGTCCTGGGTTTGCGCCCCAGGTGGAGCCCCAAGTCATACCCTGAGTGTGCCAGGCCCCCCCTGGTGCGCCTGGCCCGGGGTGTTCCAGGCCCCTGGTGCACACCTCGAGCGTGAGGGAGGAGACGCCCTGCCTTCAGAGATCCAGTTCTTAAGGGGAAACGGCAACATCCATAGGTCAGGTGTGAGGCGGGGGGACAGAATTAAAGAGAGGGGGGAAAAAAAGAATGATATTGCCAGGAGTTAGCCGAGTTATTAGGAAATTAATATAGTAGGCTAAGTAGACATTGAATACAAATACCGTTGGTGTTTCCTTCTACTTTTATCATTTTATATGTTTTTTACCTTTAAAGTTTATAAAATTTAGTTTTCATTTCTTTTATGACATCTACTGTCTTATTTATTTTTTTAGCAGAGAGGATAAAAACAATTTTATTATTGAATAAGTATTGAACCAGAGTACAATCACATTACAGACAATCTGCTAAAGACATTACAAAGAAAAAAATCTCACCCTTTTATATAGCTTGACAGATACAATCCATTACATACATACCAATGTCATTATCCAAAGAGAAAATAAAACTTCTGTTTTTGACAAGTTGGATGTTACTTCAGGGAGCCAAGTCCCTGGGATTCCTGAGAAGATGGGGAGACTGGGTGCCATGCTTTTCATTATTATAAATTTTTACTTTTTTAATTGTGGTAAATTATACATAACAAAAATTTTACCATTTTAACCATTGTTAGGTATACAGTTAAGTGGAAATGAAGTAAATGCACAGTGTTGTGCAACCATTACCACCATCGTCTCCAGAACTTACTTATCTTACCAAACCGAAACTCTGTGTTCATTAAAAACTAACTTTTCATTCCTCCTCACCTAGACCCTGGCACCCATCATTCTACCTTCTGTTTCTAGGAATTTGACAACTCTACGTCCTTCATATAAGTGGAATCACACAGTATTTGTCTTTTGTGACAGGCTTATTTCACTTAGTATAATGTCTTCAAAGTGCATCCATTGGTAGCATATGTCAGATTTTCCTTCCTTTTCAAGGCTAGATAACATTCTGTTGAATGTATACACTACATTTTTTTTAATCCATTCATCTGTCAATGTATACTTGTGTTACTGCCACCTTTTGGCTATTGTGAATAATATTCCTATGAAAATGGTGTTGCAAATATCTGTTTGAGTTCCTTCTTTCATTTCTTTTGTGTATATATCCAGAAATGGAATTGATGGATCATATAATTCTGTTTAATTTTTTTGAGGAAGCACCATACTACTTTCTGTGGCAGCTGCACCATTTTACAGCAATGTGTGAGCGTCCCACTTCAAGGGACGCTTATTTTGTTGTTGTTGTTTTTACAGCAGCTATCCTAATAGGTGTGAAATGGTATCACATTGTGGTTTTGATTTTTCTTTTATGATTAATGAAGCTGAGAATCTTTTCTTGTATCACTCCTTTATTTTAAAAGAAGTTATTTTTCCTTGCTTTTAAGAGCACTGCAACCACTTCTTATAACTTAGCTATGATTTCAGATTTCCTGAGGGGAAGAGATTTTCTTTTACAGACATAGCTAATATAGGTCATAACATTTAAATTGCTCTTTTAAAGTAAGCAACCACAATAAACATTGTCTACCAAGTTAGAGATGACTTTTATTATTTCATGCTTCTGCTGGACTTGACTATGGAGTAAATAGCCTAATTGTACCCACTTAATATCCAGTGAGTACAGTTCAGCTGGATAAAGGTAAAAGCCTGATTTTTTTTTCTTAAAAACCGAAGAATTTAGGTCAGCTCATATCCTCTTGTGTTCAGATTGACATATCTTTTATTTTTTATTTTATTATTTTATTATTATTTTTTAATGCCTATAGCACCCAGTATTCCTAG
The DNA here is from genome assembly GCA_028627145.1 of Eidolon dupreanum. Lineage (NCBI taxonomy): Eukaryota > Metazoa > Chordata > Mammalia > Chiroptera > Pteropodidae > Eidolon > Eidolon dupreanum. The sequence goes on along the minus strand of CM053509.1, from coordinate 93,843,925 downwards.
GTGGTCTCCCATCCAAGTACTAACCAGGCCTGACCCTGCTTAGCTTCTGAGATCTGATGAGGTCAGGTACATACAGGGGGGCATGGCCATAGACTTGACTTATATCTTTTAAATCTGGTAGCTGGCTGATGTGTCATATTATTCCCTTAGCTGATATAAAATTATCCTAAAGAAAAACCACATATAGTATTTTTTTTCTTTGTGTCAGAAAATCTATTTATGACAATGGATAGTGTTTCAGGTCCTACATGAAGAGTATGAAGCAGATCCTTTTTCACATAGCTTACTTAAAAATAAATAGTAGCTGACATTTATCAAGTGCTTTGTATTTATGAATGATTCTGAGCTACTAAATGTAGTAACTTATTTAATCATCACAGCTACCCTATGAGGCAGGGGAATACTATTATTTTTGCAGATGAAGAAATGGAAGTACAGAAAGTATTAAAATAGGCAGTGGAGTTCACCAACCTGGTGCCAGAGACAAAAACCTCATTGTACAAGTGCCTCTTCACTGGAGATTAGGAGTAAGTAACCATGTTACCTTTTTATTCTTATGGGATGGTCCCCATAGCTGCTTAATAAATAATTATTACACTTGCAAAGTAAGCTTGGGGATTTTTAAGTCATTCTTCCTTGTAAAAATAAAAGTTTTGTTGTATCTGCCTTTTTAATGATGAAACTTAAAACTATTTAGATAAAAAGATTTACGTAGGATTCTGTGGTAAATATATAGTAGCATAAAATTATCTCCAGCTAATGCAAAATACTTCATTGGGACCCAAAATGGGGCATTTTGCCAGCTACTTAAGCTCTTCATTGCTGAATGCTTCCACCATATTTCTTGTGGATGGATGGGTGGAGATGGGAGGCAAGGTGTTTGGTAGTTCCTGGTCTGGTCATAATTCCTGTAGCATGTAGCAAGAGCAGTGCTCCATGCTCTGCACGCAGGAGCTATAGGATTTCACCTCCTTGATCTGAAGCTGCATTTTGATACGGTATGATGGCAACCACAGCAAAAATAAATCATGGCCTTGTGCCTTTAAAGTGGTGAGTGGTCTCTGGTTACTAGCCTGAGGTTTTCTATAAGGAGGCCACACATGATTCTGAGTCTGGCTCCCTCTGTGGGTAGGAGGCTTTGCCCCCTTCTGTTAACACCTGTAAGTAGGTAAGTCTCGGGGTTTAATTTTTTAGCTTGCTTTATATTTTTTGAGAGTTCAAATTGAAATAATATTTTCAACATTGTATTTAATAGTTTTATTCACTTCTAAAATTAAAATTAAAAATTAGACAACCCAATTTCACTGTGTTGTGCCCAGTTCAAGCTAAGAGCTGGAAGGCCAGGAAATTGGAGAAACAGACCACAGATCATAGATTAGACATGAGATGAGAAATAGGAGTGAAAGGCATTCAGACCAGAAGAAAAGACACACTTGAAGGAAAAAGAACAGCTGATGCCCTGTCAGACCCTGCTTGCCGAAATTTAACCTCTATTTTCAATTTTTATTTTTAATTAAATAATTGCCTCAAGTTCTATTTTGATGCAATCCAGACATTTTTCCTATCTCCACCCAAACTGTGTATTAAGTCTTTTCACCTTAACCAGTCTTTTGCACCCAACTCTTTATCAAGCTCTTTGACTCTTGGTTGTTGGATTTCATTCATTCATTCATTCATTCATTCATTCACAGGTGTGTGGTTAACCTAGTTCTATCTGTGGGAGGCCTACCTTTCTCAGTTGGATTGTCCGGGGAGAATTGCGTTTTCTATAAAAGACTATTGGAAACATTGCCCATTCATCTAGTGACCAAAGCTGTCTTTCAGGTGGTGTCTTATAAACAACTGACTTTTTTCTTTTTAAAATAAAGTTCTTTGGAATAATTTTAGGTTTATAGAAAAGTTTGTAAAGATGGTTTGGACAGTTCTCGAATATTCTTCACTCAGCTTCTATGGATGTTAGCATCCCAGGAGCAGGTATAATCATCAAAATTGAGAAATTAGTGTTGGTGCTGTACCATTAACTACATTATGTAATTTATTCAGATTTCATCCATTTTCCACCCATATCCTTTTCGGCTCCAGGACCCAATCCCAGGTGCCCTGTTGTCTAACGGTGTCTTGTCTCATAGGTCTCCCCTGTTATGGAACAGCTCAGTCTCTGCTTCTCTCCGATGACTTTGACACTTTAGAGATATTTTGTAGGCTGGCCTCCAATTCAAGCTGTTCTATGTTTTCTTATGATTTGGGGAGAATGCTCCAGAGGTCTTATCACATTGTACTATGGGGTGCATGATGTCAACAGCACTTGGTTGACTGTGACCCCAGTGACTTGGTGAAGGTGATATCTTGCCAGGCACTATTCTATGATGTGACCATTATCTCCTTTGCTGGTTTGGTTCTTGGAAGCCATCATTCAGTCCAGCCCACATTCAGGGGTGGGGAGAAGGTTTTACATTATTATTTGAATTCTTTAGGGAAGATTTATGTCTTCTCCCTTTATTTCATCATTTATTTATATCAGTATAGGCTCGTGTATTCATTTTGTACTTTGGTTTATAACCCAATACATGTAATTTATTTTGTTGCACAAATTGTTCCACCTTTGGCCATTGAGTGTCTTTTAGGTGGGCTCATATGTCTCTTTGACACACCCAACACTGCCTTCCTTTCTGGCACCACAAGGTAAACGCTCTGGGCTCACCTTGAATTTCCCTGTCCCGGCATCACCTATTTTCCTCAAGGGCCTTGGTCCCTTTTAGTAGAGAAAGGTATTTAGAAACCAGATGTGACAGTTTGATATATTTATCAGTCTGCACTCTGTCCTGGCACCCCTGACATCCTGGTGGATTTTTAAGAAATTTGTGTACATTAAAGTTCATTCCTTGAGATGTACAGTTGTCTGAGTTTGGACAAAGAGTCATGATGTGTTCACTACCTAGACTGTTAGCTCTTAACTCTTTCATTCAGGATTTGGGTGGTTTTCTTTTTTTCTCCTGAGTACTGCTACACCCCACTTCCATTGTTCGTTTGCCCGTTGGGAAGGATTGTATCTCTGTTACTTGTGGTTTTTAATGCTTTGTTGCCTTTTCTTGTATAAAAACATGAATAATGGATTCTAACAATAGGGTAGAATATTAGAATTAAAATATTAGAATTATAATTTTACATTCTTAGCTGTGCAAGTTAGGCATCAAGCCAGAACCATAACCTAGACATTTTGGTTCTCCCCATCACTGTCACTCTGTTGCCTGAGATAGGAAAGGGCATAGAGTGCCTTACTTTGCTTTAATTTAGGTTTGAAGTCTGTGCTTATGAATGTGGTTCCTTTATTTTTTGTTTTGGGTAGTTAATTCTAGCAGGCAACTATTTAATGTTGGGTGAGCTTTTGGGGAGGATTTAAGGTATTGTTAATCATTGGCAAATTAATATTGTAGTGCATATTAATTGTTCATTCACTTTACTTTTTAATGCCAATCTGAAACCCAATGTTCTGAATGAACAAGGAATTGTGTGAGGCTACGGAAGGAAGTGATTGTGGAGTGCTGCATGTTCCACTCTCCAGAGGCAAATGAAAACTCTCTAGAAGTGTCAACTGGATATTGGCTTCTACTGGACAGAGTACATCTTATTCATCTTTATAGGTAGTTTAAAGATTCTTTGGGGGCTTTTGAAATAGGACCCCTAGTGTTTCTCATTTTTTCTTTGCTTACCATGTGCCAAGCACCAAGCTAAACCCTTGATACACAGAGGAGTGAGCTTCGCATCTTGGCATCTGGCAAGAAAGGAGCGTGTGAAAGGCAGGGCATTTATCCCCAGTGTGGTGGCACAGAGTTGGCCAATGTAGGCATGGTATATACTAGTGCTGCTTCAATTTTTCATTCAGTTATTTTCTTTTAAAAAAGTCTTTTATAAGCATAATTGCACCAACCTGATGCAAATATGGTATTTTTTGCCTTTTCTCTTCAGGTCTTCTTTCATAGACAGTTTTACTTGGCTATATATACAGGATATTGTATTCTGAAACGGTTTTGTTTAGTATTTTGTTGTAAGCTTTTCTCAAGTTTCTCCACAACAGCATGTAGCTGCTGTATTTACCCTGCTCCTTAATGTTAGCTCATTTGTTCCCCACAGGAGCCTACCCTGAAACCTTTTTATGTTCCCAGCGTTTTTTATCGGGTGTGTTGGTTTCTTAGGCTCTATTTCCTGGAGTAAGATTACTGGGTCAGAGAGCATGACCATTTTACAACTCTAGAAATATATTGCCTATTGTTTTACAACACAACAGCCTTCCTTGAAACCCTGCCAGGTCAAACCAATCCCTACCTACTCTGCCTCCTTCACCTACAGCTTTCCTCTGGGTCAGCAGGGTGGGGCTGCACACATACCACACTCACCTCTGGGCGTCGCACCTGGCTCTGCCCCATGGAACTGCATTCTGAGTGATCCCAGCAGGGCTGGCCATTCTCTTGCCTCTGGGTGGTTGTGAGGATAATGTGGTAATAATTCCATGAGGCACACTGCTCAGTGGGTGTTTGGGGAAGATGAGCCATGTCATCTCTGGACTGCTCTTCTCCTGGGAGGTGTGCAGGACCAGGCTCTGAACTGCTCTCAGCCTCAGTTTCCTGGAAGAATGGGTTAGTAAACTGTCTTGTAAAATGTAAATATTGAGTATACAGTACTCATCTCCTACATTTAATTCTACCTCACCTCTTCCACAGGATGTCTGGTGTATGGAGCGAGTGGCCATGCTGTCTTTTCTAGAACTCCTTGGAGGGGTGGGAGTGAGAGGGTGGTAGCCCACACCCTTTCATTTCAGGGCCTCTTAGGAGACTGTGCAGACTTACTATTAAAGATGTTGGTAAAACAGCCAGGAATTGCTAGTGATTTGAAAATGCTTTAAGATAGTGCTGTAAATACAAAGTTCTACATAGTGATTTGAGGTGGAGAGCTTGGACTTGGAGGTTATTCTTCCTAGAATGTGAGAAGATGGAACCAGCCTATTTTTAACTGTACTTTTGTATTTTAGTGAATGTACAATTTTTTTTTGATTAAGGGATAAAACAACGTTTTTCTATTCTGAGAAATAGAACATTAGTTTACTAATTGCATGTTGTTTTATTTTTTCTTACAAACAAATATTTTTGTCATATTTATCTAGAGGATGCAGAAAATTATTTTTCTTTTAAATATGCATCTTCAGGGTCTGCTTTGCCTTATTATAACTAACTTTCCACCAAAATTTGGTGACTACTTCAATTATGAGAGTCAGTAGGAAATGAGAGTAACTCCGCAGTGATATCCAGCAACCACTGAACACTCGAACTTAATTTTTAATGTAATTTAATTTTAATTCAATATAACCACACATTCGACATGTAGTTCTAGAAATTTACATTTAAGGGCACTTAGTTTTCACCTTTAGGATTCTGTGGAGGGTTAATTTTCCACGGTTAGCTGAATCACCTGATTTAGTTTAAAATTATGTTTTCTAAAAAATGCCTTATTTATTGTAGAAACAAAAAAAAAACCCTGCAGATTTTAGTTGGATGAATGAATTTGATAAACATCAGGAGAGGAATTGATTTTCTTTGACTTTATTATTTTTGGAAAATATTTTCAATGCCTTTTGGTATGTGTTTAGGAACAGAGATGGTTCCAGGGGCCTTTTACTTTTCCTTAGGCATTACTTCTTAGTATGTCATGGACATTGCAGATAGGTGGGGTGACCTTTCGCAGTGAAAGAGCCAGTAAAGAGTTTTTGGCTGTAGTTTTCATCACTAAAAAGGCAGTAAATTTAGACCTACTGTCCATGATGGTCTTGAACCTGGTACTGTACCACCAGATCTGGTCCTTTACATAGAATAAGCATGTGACAGTTATGTGGGGGTAAATGTATTCAGCCTTATTATTATTCCCAAATGCTGAATGCTTCAGGGTATATAGTAAGTAGTAGATGGATACATTTGGCTTTTAGTTTTTTAAAAATCCTTCTCATTATTTCACCTATCTGACATAATAGATCCACTTTGAAGGTATTATTTTTCTTTCATTGAGGGTGGCTGGCTTTTCTCTTTCTCCTTCACATTTCTTTATTTTTCTGTTCTGTCTCTTTCTGCTCCCTCTTTTCCTTCAAAATACTGATTTTGTTGTTGTTTTTTTTTTTGGCATTATGTATTTTTAAGCAGGGTGATCTTTGGACTTAATAAGAAATCAAAAATTAATTTGCCATCTGAAGAAGATCATATGTTACTGACCAGGGATGATTTCCAATTGGAGCAATGTGCTACACATTTTATTATGGCACTTTTGACTGGCTTGGGTATTTTCCATATCTGAAGTTTGCAGATTCTGTACAGATAGGTCTGCACATTGAGCTTGTGCTGCCATGGTACCTAGCCTCTGACCAAGTGTCCTTTTCACTTGTACAGGTCGCACAGAGCATCGAGGACCATCATCAAGAAGTGATTGGTTTCTGCAGAGAAAACGGCTTCCACGGCTTGGTTGCGTATGACTCTGATTACGCACTGTGTAACATCCCCTACTATTTCAGTGCCCATGCCCTAAAACTGAGCCGGAATGGGAAAAGTCTCACCACAAGCCAATACCTGATGCACGAGGTGGCCAAGCAGCTGGACCTGAACCCAAACCGCTTCCCTATCTTTGCTGCTCTATTAGGTAGGTGGTGGGTGTTGTGAATACTGCCTCATGTATAAAGAAGTTCTGTACCAGGAACATACTGATATTTTAAGTTTCAGGCCTAGAATGTTTTGGATTGTATCTTAAATTTAAAAGAACCAGAGAAAGGGCTACTCAGAAGCATCTTACTCAGTATTATTTTTGGTGTTGCTGGTAACGTGCTTCTTTTGTTCTGACGTGTTTGTTTATGTATTGTGCTATCTGGGCTGAAAAACTAATTTTATGAATAAATTCACTTAAAGTTTGGGGAAAATAACATTTTTTAAAAATCACAGATGTTAACACAGTCCCAGTTGAAAATTAGACTTTTAAATCTTTAGCATAAATTATGTTTGTTATAGAAGAAAATATGCTGTGAAGTTAACACTGTCATATTTTTCCCCTCATTTTTGGGACCGTTCTTTAAAAGAAAAACAACAAGAATATACTATCTTACCATGTTTACAATGCTTACGCTTTAAGTAAATATATAAACGTCTTTAAAAACTCTCTCAGAGGAATTCCTTATGCTGAATACCTAGAGAGGATGAAATCTTGTTTTAACTAAGGTTTTATATATATATATATACTTTTTTATATATATATATATATATTTTTTTGCTTAAAATAACTTTACAATAGTTAATGCATTCATCCATCACTTTATGTCTACATTTTATACTTATTTTCTTTTTTTTTTTGTCTTCTGTTAGTACCCCTGTCTTATTCTTGCAGTGTGTATGTCTCTAGATACTTTAACGTCTAGCTCTAGTTTGCTGAGAGTTTGTAAGAATTGTGTCCACAAGACAAGTGAACATGTTCTAAAGGAGGCCTTCCTATGATTAAAATCTGTGAACTGCAGTGATAGATGGAGGGCTGCTGGGGACACAGGCTCTTTTTAAAAGATATGTAGTCTCTAGATAAGTCAGATCACATTGTACCCTCTTAGTATTCCATGGAGGATAGCAGCCCAATCTGGTTGTGTTAAGAGGGAAATTATATTATGTGTTATTTTTGAAATTCCTAGTTATCAGATTTTTATAAACAGTCCAAAAAAGTTGTACACAATTAGAAATTATTGTGAAGAAGCCACAGCTTTTCATATCTTATTTGGCAACAGCATTTCAAATTGTATAACTGCCAATCAACAAAATTCTGATTTCATAAATTGCCTTTATTTATTTGGATCTAATCTCAAATATGTGTTTTTACATTAGTACTTGACTGTTTTCTGTCTGTCTTCTTAGACAACTCATAACTTGGGATTTGGAGAATTAAAACTAGTTTTCTAAATATACTTTAATATTTTCAAATATAGAAATATAAACGTGTATTTCCACTGATGTTAAAAGTGATTATGTGTATGGTTACATAAAAAGTTTCATATTTACTTAAGTGTTATACAAGATGACTTGGGTATATTAATTGACTTTTAATGAACTGGAAATTGTATGCTTTTAGACTATAAATGCCTTAGCTAATTTGAGATGTGTAAGGATATTTTTTATTTAAGAAACATTGAACACATCTTTTGGGAGATAATGCCAACTTATAACTCCTACAGCTAAACTATTTTATGAAATTTTAAAATAAAAGCAATCGGTAGTGACATTTTGGATAATTTAGTAATTTAGGGCTTGGAATTTCTTCAAAAAATTTAGGCAGGGTATAGGCAAACTCTTAATTGGGTGAGCATTTTTATTTTAGATTTCGTTTAAAAGTTTCAGTGTCCTCAAATGAGAAAAATTATTTTCATTTTCCTTTTTGTAATAGAAATTTTAGCTATAGATGTTTTATTTTGGAAAAGTTGGGTGGAATATTCATTTAAAGTGTATTGACCTACGTTTTAACAGACTATTACTGATGTTGGAATTGGCTTAATATTTTTTCATAAAGAAACATAAAAAGAATCTCAGACACTTCATACTTCAACAGTAAGGGGCTATGCAACCCATGAACAGAGGAAAGCAGTGCAGAGCTCGGTGACTAGACAGCTAGGGTGTAGCTCTGCTCTTCTGGACGTCGTGGCAATTCAGTACTTCTATATGATGTGTTTGTGTGTTTAGAATATTATGATTAGGAATGTTGCAAATGATCTCACCTTGTTTTGCTTTCTGTTAATGGCTAGTTAATGAATTGGCTGTCTCTGTATGGTTGTGATTAAATTATGATATAAAAATAACAATTACTTAGAAAATTACCACTTTTAAATTGGATCACGATAACTAACATTCTGAAGATTTTAGTATATCAGGCAGCAAACACTGTGAAAGGAAAGTGTTTCCCTAAAATGTAGCTTCTCAACTGAATACTGTCTCATTTGTTACACGGTGATAGGGAGCAACAGCTGAATGGCACTACTTGCTTGTGTTGTGGTCTGTTCTTTGACACAGACCACAGGGTGGTGGTGGAAATTATGGGAGGGGAGTATTGAGCCGTGTCACAAGCAACAGTCATTGTCACATAACCTTACATAGAGAGATTTTATAACTGCAGATTCTACCTTTGCTGTTAAACTAGTTCACAGAGTACAGTCATCTGGTGAACCAGTAAGAACTTGTATCCAGTTGGCATTATCAGGCTGGCTTAGTCTTGCACTGGGAAGTTGCTTAGGTTGTTACGCAGTATACTCAGTGTGAATGCTATTGGAAGTGTACTGTGAATTCAAGTTGTGGTTGAGGCAGCTGCAAGAAATCTGCCTGCTGCATGCTGCTTCATATTAGAAGATGAAGAAATATTGTTTTTGTGTGGAAGTTTTATGAGGTTTATCAAATGAGGTGGTCCGAAAAAGTGATATTGCAAAATCTAAAAGAAACAAAGGTATATGGATTATAACATGCAGTTATAACATGATGTTAAGTTTCCCTGTGTCACTCGTGGTGATGGGTTTTACAGTATGCGTGTTTGCATTCTAGGAAATCACATTCTCCCTGATGAAGACCTGGCTTCCTTTCATTGGAGTTTACTTGGTCCAGAACATCCACTAGCCTCACTTAAGGTACAAATTCATTTTATTTCCAAAATTGTAGTCATTACCTATTGATTTTGCTACTACTTTAATGAATGTAAATAATGTTCCTGTATTCTAGAAGGAACTGTGCCACAAAGTTAGCAATGTCTTGCTTTTCCCTAATTTCAGGATCTGTACTGCCTTAGAAAGCAACCTGTCTTATCTTGTTTCCCTATATTTTACGAAAATTATAAATGTCCTTAAAAATTCCCTTAGAGAAATTTTTCATGCTGGTTACCCAGAGAGATGGAAATTTTTACAGCTAAAGTTTTTATATATTAGTCTTCTTACGTATAAATATTAATCTTTTCAACTGGTAATATAGTCATCTGTTACTTAGATCAATGTTTTAGCATAATTTGATAAATTTTATAACTGTCTTATGAATTTTCTAAAATTACAAAAGTCTAAGGCTTTAATGCTTTTCAAATGATGGAGTTCATTAGAGTAATGGTCCACTTGTACTGTTTTATTAACACTTAATGTTTATTTTCTTACCTTTCTTCCCTTTCTGTTTGTGAAAGTAATGAACATCTGAGAAGACACACTTCATTTGATTTTCTAAAGTGGGAAGGTTTATGCTTTGACGTGAGCACAATTGTAGGATTGACATGAGCCACTAGGAAGCTTGGAGTTGTACATGTGGATGGTTTCCTGTGATTTTTCCTAGTTCTCTTTGTTGGGTAAATTGGCCGTGGCCTTCTCTCTACTATTAGTTATGATCACAGTTGCAGTTCATTAGGTGCGGAATTGGAAAATTGGGATGTAGACTGGCTTGGCAGCCTGGCCCTTAGTTCCTTGTAGTGAAGAGGAGGTTGCACGGAATGGTTTCCAAAGGTACTTTTTCCTGTAAAAGTCTGAGTTTTCTTAGAATGACCTTCCATCTTTAAACTGTTTTAATTGGTGGTTAATTTCATACTGGAGTTTTTACTTGTTAAATGAAAGCTGAAAGTTCGAGTGGAATGTCTTTCCTGACTGTCATCTTGTTCTTTACCACCCGAGAACCCCCTTTCTGTCCCATCTCTTATTACTATGTCATAGTATTTTCATTTTTATTCCAGTAGTTCTTGGTATGGGGGTTTTCACTGCTGTTCGAAAGTCAGTCTTTCTTCTCCTTTTATTAGAAATGACTTGTTTTCTTTTGCTTTTTTGTCTTCTAAGGAGAAAAGCTTTTTATTTGCTGTTTTCATTTATGAAGTGCTACACATTTGTAATCTTGATTCTATATTCTTGGTGATCCATTAGCAGTTAGCAGATTGGGAAAAGTACAGTCTGAAATCAGGTGGACTTAAAGGTATTTTGCTCATTAGGTTTGTTAAGCTCTATGCTTTTCTAAGTTGAGACAAAACAAACGCTTGTTTCTTACAAGGTTTTTGTAGTTTTGTATAGTGTGTTGAGAGGCTCCCAGGATCCCAGACCATATGCATAATCTAAACTGAGCTGGCTTTGCTTCATGTGTCAGAAATGAGAAGTGAAGAGCTGTTCGAAGAATTATTGGAAAACTAATTCAATCTGTTGACAGGTCACCAACATCATTGTCCTGTGTTTTCCCTAAGTTTTTTGGCAAGAAAATTATTTAGCATGTAAAAGGTTAAAATAGAAAATGTCTATCAATATATCCACTACATTTTGCTGTGAAGGGTTTGTTTTTTAATTCAACTATTTGGAAGTGTTATTCAGATACTTCACCTATGAAAACTTTTTATATCACCACTACCTAAAAATAAGGATAATCTTACTTATTCCTATTACTATTATCACATCAACCTAATTAACAGTAATTCCCTAATGTCATTTAATTTTTTAAGTTCATATTCAAATTATTCCAGTTATTCCCTAAAAGTCATTTATAGCATTGTTTGTTTTTTTAAAAAATAAGGATCCAATCATGTATATGTTAAATGTTAGCTGGGTGTTTTTATGGTGTAATAGAGAAGCAATCCAAAATAATTTTTCAGTGACTTGATAAGTTGTAGGGTTTTCAGTCATATTATAAAATGCAAGCACATCTGGCTTTGAATTTAAAAATTATAAAACTTTTATGTTTTGACCTTTTTTTATATGTATTTTCAGTGAGGAGCATCATTTTCGTCATCTTAACACAGATGATGGGAAATTTAATGTGATCATTTTTTTCCCCATGAACATTACTGCTGTATAGAATTGTCTGCATCCCATGTGCTCTTTAGTCTCTTCTTTTTCCTGGTTATGAAACTACATCTTTTGAAAATTCGGTTAGTTGTTGCTTATGGACCTTTCTCATGCTTTTTATTAGTCCTTTTTAGCACAGTATGTTGTATATATAGCTTTTAAGGATATCTGATTTTGCATCCCGAAGTTCAAGTCTTCTTTAATCTGTTCTTTTTATCCTATTATATTTGTAGCATTTTGCCAAAGTCATTTTTACTAGATTATTTATTCACGAAGGGTTGATGTTATATGAACTCATCTAATCAATTCAGGGCATCCTGCCCTGGAGTCCTCTGCCATCTCCTTCGTATTGGACAAACCACCTTGCAAGTTTTATGTAGGCCTTTCTCCTCCCCAGACGTTCTGCAAGTGTCATTCTCCTGTACAGTTATTCTGTCTCTGTATTGCTCTCCCAACACCACTGCCCATTGTGATGAGTAGGTAGAGGAGACCCCCTAGCCCAGCCCAGCCCATCAGTCCAGGCCAGGCCTATCCCACTGTGTGGCCAATTAACATGCTTCTTCCAAAGCCCCCTTGCTTCTGCCTCTTCTCAGAGCTCCATCTGAATCTCAGCCTTTGCACATCTCCCTTTATGATTTAAATATTCTGTCGTGTTTACAACTCTAGTGTCCGATTCACTAAGTGTTTAGTCACCACTGTTTACCGGCATTATCTTTCTCTCAGGCATCTGGATACCAGGGCAATCTATCAGGGCACACCAGGAATACTTTGTTTTAAATTTACGTAGATTTTTACCCCAAATATCCCTAACCTTATATTTTTTAATATATTACTGTCTGCCACCAAAAGTCACTGAGTAGTCTTTTTTACAGGTGTCTTTTATGGACAATGTAGCCTTCGACCTGGGGGAAGAGGAACCCGGGCTGGTTCTGGGAGAGTAGCATGTCAGGGTCCCCAGGAACGTGGAATGGCCATAAGGGGAAGGTCGGGGCACATGGCGAGGCTCGTGACCAGCCTTGGGATGAAGTGCCGGCTCAGAGGTGATTCTCCCTCTCAGCTTTCCTGATGAGGTGTGTGGATAGCAGCTGTACCTGCTACCCATCATCTAGCCAGCCCATGGTCCTCATACCCACTGTGCTTGGGCCCTGACTGGGTTTCACATCATATTTGGAGCCAGCTTCTAGAGAGAAGAGCAGCATAATTTCAGGTACTTTGAGGTTCTGTGACATATCTGACATACTGTACAACCTTATTAGGGTGAGGTAGGCCATCAGATCCTCTCTGGAATTCTTTTTGAAAGTAAGTTGGATATAAATTATATATAAATAGAAAGGTGGGCTTCATTTATTCTGTTCTATCTTTTAAGGCATTATAGAAGGTGGCGGTTTGGTCACTGGACCTTTCAATTAAGGAATTCCTGCTTCTACATTAGTGTTAATTGAAGTTAACTCAATATACTCCCTTCTCAAGAAGTCATCCTATACTTTTATAAGAGCTAAGCACCACTTTCAAATTCCAAGGATGTTTTGTGCTCTAGAGAAAGTAATGTCAGGGGCCTGGAAGGTTGAGAGAAATCAAGCATTAACAATGTGGATGTGAGAGCTACTTAGAATCCCACTCCTGGAAGATAACCACTTTTAACAGATTGCTATTTGATCCTCCAGTGTTTTTTAAAAATGTACATCCTATTTGCCGTTAAAATGTCACCATCATCATGCACATGAGCTGCACTTTCTTAATGGTCTCTGTGGAACTTCAGTGCACAGATTCACTATACTGGACTCTCAGTTTTTAGGTCATGGAAACCTGTTTTTAGTAAGAAGTTTCATTCTTTGCTCATTTTAAATTTATATATGGAATCCTTAAATGGAAAACAAAATTGAACTCAGAAGATTTTTACTTGTTTATGTCTCTCCATCAGTGCTTTCTTCCTTGTTCCCAGTTGGTTCTCAAGTGAAAGTGGAAAGTTTGAAATTCCAAGGAATCTGCTGGAATGGTTGGGACTCAAGAATAGCTTTTCTCTCTGTTTTACAGGTTAGGGGTGGGAGGGTTCCCATGTCACATTGCTAGGAAAGGGACAGTGTCTTGGGGGGGATTTGTGCTTCCTAATTATTACAGGATTGATTTCACCTCAGCTCCTCCCACGAGAGACTGGGCCTGCCAGCAGAATTCTTCCTGAGTGAGCTGGAATGCACAGCTGTCCAGAAAGAGCAAAACCAAGGTCAGCAAGGGGATACTGAAAAATACAGTGTTTATTAGTGCCCAACTTCTGATGCCTTGGTGGGGATCAAGGAAACAAAGGGAAGCTTACTAATGACATTTCTGCTGTGTGTCTTCTCATGACCTGGAATCTTTTAGTTTTATGATAAATAAGCAGCATATTCTTAGTTTTAAAAATAAGTGCACAGACATTTTCTAGCATATTCTCCTGCCGTGAGTCCAGAACCTCCACACCGTCTGTAACTAGTCCTTTTTCATCACTAATGACAGGAAGAGATTGCTCCTATTGAAAATGTGGGTCTCTGGCATTTTTTTGACCTCATGCCTTGCCCAAGACTTGCCACTGGTCTCTGTACACCAAACACTCTGAGGCAGCTCTCCCAGAGACATCACTTTTCTTGAGACCATACAAATCTGAGACCAGAAGAACATGTGACAAAGTTGGGACTTGCCAGCCAATTACTTCTAAAACTGCTATTCTTGGTTAGAAAGCTCTTTTTTCTTTTCTTTTTTTTTTAGTAACAGCTTTATTGAGATATAATTTACATACCATAAAATCTTCCCCTTTAAAGTATACAGTTCAGTGTTTTTAGTTTCACAGAGCTATGCAGCTGTCATCACTATCTAATTATAGAATATTTCATCACCCCAGAAAGAAACCCTGTGCCCGCTGGCAGTCACTCCCCACTTTTTTCTCTCCCGCACTCCTCAGTAGTCACTAATCTAATTTCTCTCTCTGCCTCTTCTGGACATTTTATATAAGTAGAATCATGTGATTTCTTGTGTTTGGCTTCTTCAGTGAGCATGTTTCCAAGGTTCATCCATGTTGTAACATCAGCACTTCATTCCTTTTTATGGCCAAATAATATTCCACCGTACAGATATAGCTACCACAGTTAATCCATCAAATGATTGGACATTCAGGTTCTTTCCACCTTTTGGCTACTGTGAATATTTGTGTGCAAGTCCTTGTGTAGACCTGTTTTCATTTCTCTCAGGAGTATACCTAGGACTGGAATTGCTGGTTAAGTAGTAACTCTGTGCTTAACTTTTTGAGGAACTACCAGATTGTTTTCCACAGTGGCTACACTGTTTACAATGCCTCCCAGCGCTGTGTAAGGGCTCTGATTTCTTTGCATCCTCACCAGCACTTGTTATTGTCTGTTTCGTGTTTAGCCATCCTGGGGGTGTGATGTGGTTTGGTTTGCTTGTCTCTGATGACTGGTGATGTTGAGCCTCTTTCCTTTTGCTCACTGGCCATTTATATGTCTTCTTTGGATAAGTGTCTATTCAGATCCTTTATC
The DNA here is from genome assembly GCA_028627145.1 of Eidolon dupreanum. Lineage (NCBI taxonomy): Eukaryota > Metazoa > Chordata > Mammalia > Chiroptera > Pteropodidae > Eidolon > Eidolon dupreanum. Next base: position 93,828,565 of record CM053509.1, on the reverse strand, counting down.
CATTTTTAAGTTGGGTTGTCTTTTTATTACTGAGTTGTAAAAGTTTTTTTTTTTTTTAATATATCCTGAATCTGTATATACATGGTTTGCACATACTTTCTCTAATTCTGTGGTTGTCTCTACTTTCTTGATGGGGTCCTTTTGATAACTCTTTCAACACTTAGGCCATTTAAATGGATTGCCTTTTATTGCTCCTAGTCACTCCTCTCAGTCACTTTTAAAGCTTTGGTGACCTTATCAGTCTTTCTTCATTGCCTTCCAGAATCCTCTGTAAGTTCAGTGTACTGGAGCTTGCCTGGAGACAACATATTCTTTGTCTCCCTTAACTTCAGTGGTCTACCCTCTACTGTACTAAGACAGAAAAGCTTTGTTTCCTGTCTTAACCTTTACTATCCCTTCTCCCCTCTTCTACTGTTGCCTTCTACCTTGAGTAGTCTCACAAGCTGACACTTTGGTTTTTGGCGCTCTGCAGGGCCCTCTGCCCACTTTCTCACAGTTTCTCCTTCCCTAGCCAGCCTAGACCTCCTGGTAGGTCACTTTGAACTGGTTCTACCAGTATTACTCTTTCTTGTTCCTTGTTTCTTCTTCCTTCTTATCTGCCCAGCAAATCCCTCCACCCTAGATAGATGCTATAGTAAGCATGTCTGCAGCAAACGGCTGAACTGATGGATGCCACTGCAAATTTATGGTCTAAGTTAAAGATGGAGCTTAATAAATATAGAGAGGTACTATGTTCATGGATCAAAAGACCATATGAAGTTACTACATCTCTTTGTTTATAGATTTACTGCATCTTTACTACATCTTAATCAAAATCCCAGCAAGCTTTTTTTTTTTTTTTTTGGTAGAAATCAAAAAACTGACTTTAAAATTCCCACGAATTGCAAAGGACCTAGAATAGCAACAAAAATGTTGAAAAGGAAAAACAGAGTTTTACTCTGTTACCTAATTTCAAGACTCATTTTAAACTATAATAATCATCTCAGTGTGGTACTGACATAAGAGTACTCATGTAGCTCAGTGAAGCCGAATTGAGTCCAGAAATAAATCGACACATACGTGGTCAGTTATTTTTGCCAGAAATCCCAGGGTAACTAAATGGGGAAAGGATAGTTTTTACAATAACTGCATATCCATATGCAAAAATAAGAATATAAAAATTAACTCTGAAAGAAAGTGAAAGAGAACATTTTTTTGACTTGAGTTAGGCAAAGATTTCTTGTTAAGAGAATGGAAAACAAGCAGCAGAGTGAGAGGATCTGTTTGCAGAACGTATCTGTGGTTGGGGACTTGTATCCAGAATGTGTAAAGGACAGCACGTTAAGAAGATACAACCCAACAAAAACAGATGGGGGAAGGTTTTGAACAGACATTTTGCAGAATGTTCAATAAGCACACTGAGAGATGCTCTGTGTCATTAGGGAATGCAAGTTAAAGCCACAGATGCACTGTGACCACTAGAATGGGTCAAATGATGAGACTGATGATGCCCCGTGTTGGGAGGTATCAATACTTGCAGCTCTCAGATTGTGCTGGTGGTAAGTAGAATGGTCACTTTGAAAACAGTCTGGCAGTTCTTAACAAAATTCAGCATACAGCAACCATATAACCCAGCAAGCCTATTCCTGGGCATTTACTCGTGAGAAATGAAATCATATGTTCACACAAGACTTGAACCTGAGTGTCCTGGTAGCTTTATTAATTGTAGCCTCAAATAAACGAAGCCATATGTTTGTCAGCTGATGAGTGGATGAATAAACTGTTGGACCATCATACTGTGAAATGCCGATAGCGGTGAAAGGAACTAACTACTTATCTTGCACTATGTATGAATTTCAAAAGCATTATCTTAAGTGAAAAGTCAAACAGAAAGAAATATCTAGGATTGCTTTTAAATAAAACCCTGGAAAAGGCAGAACTTTAGTGATAGCAGAACTTTAGTGATAGTAGTTCCTTTAGTGATACCAGGAACTACTTGGGGTGATGGGAACATAATATTTCATGATTGTGTTGGTGGTCACATTAATGTATGCCTTTGTCATTACTCGATGAATTGTATGCTTAAAATTGATGGACTTTCTTGCATGTAAAATATCTCAATAACAATGATTTATAAAATTATGATCTCAGACTTGAACCAGGCTATCAGTGTCAGCAGTTAATCTCTTTACTCCCCTTTTCATCTGTCTTAAAGTTATTCTCTTCGGATCTCTCTTCAGTTGCACACTGCTTTCTGTCACAGATCCTTTATCCGAGGATGGTGAGACCTTCCTCATCTTCTCGTTCCCTGTCTGCATTCTTCATCCATAACCATTTTTCCAGCCAGAGACTAGCCTATCCTGACATTCTGGAGCCATTCTGGAACATACTCGTGGACCCACTGTGCCCCTTTTCTCCTGTGTGGTCAGCCCCCTTTTCTCTGCAGTTGGCCCTCAGTTTGTAAATTCAGTCCCGTCTTTCCCATGTTCTCCTAGCTCCCTTCTCATTTGTGAATCCACTGAGGGTGGCCTCCTATAATGTCTCCAACAGCTTAACCCCTGCACTGAATTTGGGCCGCCCCAGTGAGCCTTTGTCCAACGCTACTGATAACTCAGTTAACAGGTTTGAGGAATAGTTTTTAGCCTCCCTGGGGCACTTGGGACTGTCAGCTGTCCTGCTCTTCTCTGCCTTGCTTCCCACACCCTAACACTATTCTCTGTCCATCATGTGCCTCATTCTTGCCTTAACTCCCATGTGAGCTGGCTGCTTCTGGTTGTGTGTGTATCACAGGGTCTACCAGTGCCTTGCTGCAGCGCTTGTGTTTTCTTTCTGGCACATCTCAACTACCACGTCTGTGTTGATGACTTTCCAGTATACTTCTCCCAGTGAGACCCCTTTCCTCAACTGTAGGGTGCATTCCACTGTCCACCAGGCTTCTCTACGTGGGCGTTCCACCTGTGCCCCAAATTTGACGTTTCTAATTTAGAAAGGTTATCTCTAAATGGATTTATCCTTCTGTGCTTTGTTTCTCAGCTAGTGGTACCACTGTGCCTGCAATCATCCAAGGTAGAATTTGGGGATTATTTCTGAATCTTTCTCTCCCTGCAGCTACTGTCACCTTCCCTGGTTTGCTCGTCCTCTCCTTCCCAACCACCCCAGTGTTGTCCCAGGGGCTGTGTATGGTTTTCTGCTTTTATGCTCATTTTCCGTATTTCTGATGTTCAGGCCTGACTTCATACCCACTGACAGTCTTTCTCAGACTCCTTTCTTGGACAATAGCGGTTTAGGTTTCGTGGATCTGTTTTTGTTTTGTTTTGTTTTGTTTTGTTTTGTTTTTTAAGTTGGGAGGACTACTGTACTTTTGCCAACTTTTAATTGTTCTAAATAAGAATATTAGAAGAAAAATAAACTCACCATCTACCATTATTCATAGAAAAGGACATTTCAACACTAAAAGATGCATAATTTAGAAGATAAGAGTGCAGTGGCCAAGTGTGCAGTCTGCAGGTTTGGATTATGGCCCAGCAACTCACCTGGTTGTCTCCTATGAGTGCCTTAGTAACTAGTTCCTCTGTCAAATGAGGACACTCAGAGTATACCTCCTGGTGACTTCGTGAGGATTAAATGAAGCGATGCATGCCGAGGGCAGTGTCTGGCACATAGCACTAAAAAATATTAGAATATTTCCTCAGAAGAGGAAGACAACCACAGGACACTGCAGCCCTAGCTGGATGCAGATACACCTACAGGAGGGAGCCCAGGCTCACCCATCTTTCCATCAGGGTCTGGTGCTCCTTGCTCAGAAAATGTGATGGGAACTTCTCTTTGCTCAGTTTTATTATGTTAAATACTTCAAATTTTCTGTGAAATACTTCAGTGTATATGCATAGCAGTTTCTACCTGCAGAGCTATGATTACATTTAGCACTATTTGTGCTTAATTCCATTTTAGCAGTCTTTTCATAGCTTTATTTAAGTGAATGTATGTAATATTGATATCACTCATAACTTTAAGAATCTCAAGGGAATGGCCGTTGGTGGTTACCTAACAGCTGTGGTATTTAAAGGTTTTCCTCATTCTTAACTTCTTAGTAGAAAACACCAAGCCTCGGGGTGTGGTTTTAGAGCTGAAAGAGCCCTTTGCACAGCTTGGTTTGGTCTGGCTTTGAGACTGACCTGAGAACCACTGCCACTGGGGATGATATGGAAGCCTCTTTCTTTCCTTGGCTTTTCTCCAACAAGGATGTGAGCTTCCTGAAGTAGGATGCCAGGGAGCTGCTGCAAATTCTTGTTTTTTAGCACAGGAGCGAATGATGATCAGATCAAATCAAGTTTCTTATTTCCTTATCTGAAGTTGCTAAGTTTCAGAGTATTTATAATCATCAAACTTTGCTGTTTCTGAGTGACAGTGAAGTGGATCAGGTTCTTCTCCTTCGGCAGTGACATTATGTGAAACTCATGTTTGTATTCACTTGTGTTTAAATGAGCTGCCAAGAGATAGCTTGGGAGTAGCAGCACCAGTAATCTCAAATCATTTTGCATGGCATTTCATTAGCACACAAACCCCATAGGGATTGAGTGACAGAGTGGATTTTAGAGATCAAGCCAGATGTACTGCATATAAGCATGCAGAAGACTGAGGGTGACTGTAGTATTCATGCTTTGGGATTCTGTACAGCCCTTATTGTTGTCCTATAACTTTGTATTGAGTAGTTAGTCTTTAGATGATAAGAAATGAAACAACCTTAGCACTTGTGGAAATGTACATGATCTACGGATAACATTTATGTGAAGTTTGGATGCAGTTGGGTTTTTTTGTTCTTGTTTTCTTAGTCAAAATTTATTTCAGACTAATCAAAGTGATAGCAATTTTTATAATATATTAATACTGCTTATAAAACTTTTTAAAAAGGTAGATACTATTACCTAATTCCTGACAGCACACTATAAAGCAAAATAAAATACCAATGAACTTTGACATACTTAGGAGGACATAATTGGCAGCAAGAGAATTGTTTTATAACTACAGTACTGTTCAGGCAAAGCAAACATGAATCTGTTTTTACACTTTACATGTTTATTTTTAACTTTGCTTCATTCTTTCAAGTTCTTGAATTTCTAACATTGTTAAATTTTTAAAGATCTTTTTAAAGAAAATATTTTAAGTCACAGTTATTGTCTACTATGAATTAATATGCTGTAAAATAAAACATAATCCAACTAAATGCACCCATCTTCCCTACTCCAGCATCAGTCCTACACAGCATTTAAAAATGTACTTTATAAATATTTTTACTAAAATCAGATGTCTACATCACTTAACTGTTGGCAAAAAAGTGATCTGTAATGAATGTCGCCACCTGTAAAGTTATCCTCTACACAGACTTCACCCCTCACACACAGTCTAGTGAGCAGTGATGCAGTTTGTTGTTTCAGGGCTTCATTTATGGCTTTAGTTTCCTGAACATCCGAAGATTTCAAATTTCTGCTGGTATAAAGAAAAAGACTTTAGTGGCCAAAAATCATATACTCTGTATAAGGGAAAATACATAGGATGAGGATTATTTGAGAATAATAGCTTTTCCCAGGCTACAAACACTATTTAGCCTGACATTATATTATATATGCACACACATCTACGACAGAGTTTAATTGGCTTTTAGTTTCTTGGGTATGTGTGGGGTTGATGGCTAACTTTTGTATTAAGAAACTGTTATCTTAATCATGTGGCAAACCTGATGCCGACATTCTTTTCCTAAAGATGCAACACAGATGTGTTTGCTCATCCTTGTTCACAGAGTGACAGGCATAGAACAGTGAGGATAGATTCAGGCTCCTGTCAGTGCACTAATGTAAGATTTTAAAGAAGAAAAGAAGTGAAAAACATTTTGAACAAGAATATCTTTAAAAGAGAGGAAAAGTGGTTTTCAGCATCTGTAGATTTGGAAAATGCTTCTTTGTCTTAAACAAAAACGTTCTGAATGGGGTTTTGAAACCACTTGGAACTGGAACAGGGTCTATAAAATAATGGACCATAGTACATTGGTTTGACCTCTTGAAATAAATGACTAGTTAAAACAAAATTTCACAGGTCTTCATGTCTATAGTATGTCCATACATTATACAACAAAAATGCAATGTCTGGATTTCCCCCAAGTCTATAATAAACCACCACATCTGTTGAATGCATTTCCTTCTGTGAGCCAGCACATGCTGTAAACATGTAGACCCTGGGCATCTACTGAGGAAGTGAGCTTCTCACCTCTGATGGGACACCTGCCATTTTATTAGAACATTTCATTTCCATCATGTGAAAGTTAAGACCCTTTCAGATTATCTTTTCTAGTGGTACATTTTTTAAAGCTTAGGAGAGTTTTAATCAACATATCACCTGAAAGAGAATCTTGAATTTTAATTGAATCCTTTGCCACTGTGGAATGGTAGGTAATTTGAGTTTAAATATAATATAATATGGTAACTACTTTGTACTATTTAAACGAATTCATGGCCATAGTAAAATATTTATTTTTAAAAGTATAACCAAGGTGAGACAAGATTATAAGCAGTAAAATGCTAGAAAATAGTAAAAATTGTTTGCTTTTTTCAGGGACCCTTCATTATTTTGCTTTTAGAAATATGGAAGAGATTATCTTTGAGTTTCAGACTTTCTTATAATGTAGATGTTTCTTAGGTCCTGTGCAGTACTCCTTGAGTTGCTAAAATAATGCATGGAAATCAGGGACTCTAAAGAATCAGAGATTCTCTCTGCCTCTGGTAGCTGGCATTGGCTGCAGTGCAGACTGCCTGTGGACTTCTCTTTGAGAGTCTATGTGGTGGGGCTTTTGAAGACTCTCTTGAGTTCCTGCATGTGGGTCTACCCTGTGCTAATACCACTTGGGGTTATTTCCACCCAGCACTGGAGCTGTGGATACGTGGCCATACTTTCCTCTTGTTCAGGTGGTTAGCGCTTGTGTCCCTCTGCTTGGAGACATATGAAGCCCACACTGCTTGACGGGGGCAGAAATGTGGCATTTGTCTGGGCAGGCCTGGGAGAGTAGTTGACCAGGTGCTTGTAGGCAGATGTGCCCTGGACCTGAGCCCCAATCCATCCCCGGGGCACCTCAGGGGTTCATAATTAAATACAAAGTAGAAGCTGTGAGGAGTGGCAAACAGAACAGGAGATTGACATCAGTGTCAGAGGAGGGTGCCTGCTGGCTTAGTGATCCTGATCTGACAGAGAGGCAAGGCTGATGGAGGTGGAAGCACTAGCAGCATGGGCCAAATCCTGGGTAGACCTGCCCTCACTGAGTACCTTCCACATCATTCTCTCCTGTCTGCAGCCTATAGAGGACAGCACTGTACATTTTTCAGTAGGAAATAGGAAATTGGGGGAAAGATAAAAATTAGGGGAAATATTTCACATGAGGGGATATTTTCTGTGGAGGCAGTTAGCACCAATTTCTACACAAACAGTATCTATTTATCATTTAATTCTTCCTGGAAGCAAATGGGTGAGTTTACACAATGTCTTGGAGATCTTTTCTAGCTCCAAATTTTTGTTTCTTTACTTGCAAAGCAAGTAACTAAAAATTACTGAAATTGCTACAAAATGACATAAAAAGACATAAAAAGGCAGTTGATCGTAAATATTTGCTTTTTAATTAAACAGAATTTACTTTCTATCTTTGGAGATAGAAAATATATATGTTTCCAACTTTAATTTAGATATGTTGCAATTTATTTGACTGTTGGTTTTCCTAACTTTAAACTTTTGAGATAAAATAAAAACAAAACTTCTCAAAGAGAAGAAATGGGACTCTCATTAAAATATTTTGAAGCCCGTCTTGAAGCAGCAAATACTTCATTTATTTGGTTTGAGTGTTAATTTTGTTTTTATGAATAGACAAGGACAGGTTACTGTATTCCTGTGTAGCTTCTGCTACAATGGGATGAGCCAGATGCTATTCTGGAGTATCTTTGGGAAGAAACATAAAGGTGTTGGCACATTTTGTGGGTCACCAAGTCTCAATGCGTTTTTTTTTTTTCCAGTTTAAAGTATGTAGATAAATACCTTCATGTATGTAGGATGTGTGTAAAGATACAAGGAGTCATATCTAAAGTGGCCAGGATTTTTAGGGTTTTTTTTTCTTTCCCCATTTAATTGGTTCTGTTGCCATTCAGTTTCTAATAGGAATGTGTGATGTCCCCCATATACACCTCATGGCAAGGCTTTAAAAGAAAGTACAAATTAAAAGTTATTAAAAGTGTCAAAAGTTTAATAAATTGGATATTTGTAAACACATCCATACTTAAATATACCGGGAGTCTTTAACTACTAAATGGAATTCTTCAGTAAATCCTTTGGTAAAATTTAGTACCATCTAAGTTTTAGGAATTATTTCATGTGCTCATTCTTCCTAAGTTAAAGCCTCTCATGTCTAGTGAGGCCCTCCATGTGTGCCCTGTGATGCTGCATGCAGTCACTCTGGCTTTCCTAAGGTGGGCTAGGGCAGAGCCTCCATGTCACTACTACCAGATTTTGCCCTGAGGATGAGGAAGACAGGAGTTCAGTCTGAGTTAGAGTTAGAAGGCTACATTAGGAATGAAACAGGGAGGATGAGGGGTAGGTGGGTATGAGGAAGAAGTCCAGGCCATGGGGAAATTATAAAGGATGCAAGTTTATGGTGGTCTTAATTAGCCACTCAGAAAGATTTAGGTGCTCTTTAATTGTAGGATTATTCCCTTCAAGGATATTTTAGCCACAGTGTTGTGGGGGCGAGTAGTGAAGGTAGTGAAGGGTATTCACAGGAACAAAAGCAACAAACTGTCATTTTCACTTGAGGTAGGTGGGACAGTAAGCAGCTGCCTAGTCATTTGTGGTGTCCCGGTGTCAGGGTGCACACCCCTGGGAGAGGCAGCTTGCATCACCCCACTAGCTCCCCACCCCTGGGGGAAAGCTCCTTTCATATTTTGGCCTTTTTATATCTAGAAAGTTCAGTTTTTACCATGTTAATTGTCATTTATTTGTTCTGTGTGTAAAATCCTTATAAAATGACCAGCCTTTCTAGCATCATGTACAACGTAAATAAGTGATCCTAGGCTTTTAGAATGCTGCCACATATGGCTAACAAGCCCCCCCAACTGTAGTTAGAGAGCCTCAGGCACTGCTGTCCCTGTGCCTGTGCTCCTATTGTGTGCTCACTGAGGTGAAAATGCCGTATTCCAAGCCAAGTGAAGTACACTCATGGTTTCTGTCCTGACTCCCTATTCCTGGGGCTGGCACCAGCTGGCCCTCTGCCATAAGAATGATAAACACTCTGAAGGTGAGGAGTAGACAGAACTTCCACGTCTCTCAGACTGGCTGTAACACTCTGTTCCAGGGTCTTCCTCACTGAGGAGCAGGTGTGTGTCAGGTTTTTCATTTTTACATGGGGGAATTAGATTTCTATGAATGTGCTTGCGATCCGCATCCACAGACCTTGCAGTGGTCCTTGGCAGTTCATCATGTGGGATTTACCTTCCTAGGAGAGGGGAGCAGCTGCTCAGACACAGGAAACATTGTTTCAAGAAAAAACTATTTTTTTTTAAAGGAAATTGAATATCCTCTTGTGCATCTGAAAATTTGCATGATAATAACTTAGAAGTGTAAGTATCTATTTCTCCAAAGGTTTCTTCCATTCCATTTGCTTAGGGTGGGTTTTTCTAATTTTCTTTTTTCTAGTCTTTGTTTTTTTATTCGGTGTCTCAGAACAACAGAAGTTAATTATCTTGCAGTTCTAGAGGTCACAAGTCCAAAATGGGTCTCATAGCTGAAATCAGTGTGTCAGCAGGACCATAATCCTTCTGGAGGCTCAGGGAGAGTGTTTCCTACCTTTTTTAGTTTCTAGAGGTCGCCACATGCTCTGGCTCTTGGCTTTTCCTCTACTGTGAAAGCCAGCAATGGCTGGTGGAGTTGGTACATCTTATCTCTGACACCAGCTTTTTGCCTCCTTTTCACATCGGAGGACCCTGTGATGACATGGAGCCCATCTGAAAAAGTGAGGGTAACAGGGTTGGCCTGAAGTCAGCTGACTGACTGCCTTGGTACATACCACTTTCACACGAGTGGTGAGCAGGGGTGCAAAACTCTGGAGGCACAAGGCCTTTAGATCTTTTTGCCTACTTTTTTATTTGTATGATCTTCATGACTAAATAGGAAATAAAGATGTCATTTTGTGCTGTTATTCTGTTATTTTTTAATTGCTGGAAACAAAGTTATTACCTGATTTATCTTTAAGAACAAAGGTATAACTGTAATTGTATCATAAATTAAGATTGCTTTCCCATATGCTTTTTAGTTTTCATTAAAAAAGCCCAAAACTTTTTTTAAAAAAGACCGTTTACTTACCTTTTTCGACTATCAACTATTCTAGGACAATAAAATACTTCTACATTTTATCCAATGTGTCTTTTGCCAGATATGTCCCTCATCAGGCAGGGATACCAGTTTCCTCCTCCTCAGAGCTGACCTTGGCTTTCTTTAGTGGACTCGGGCACATGAGACTGGGCCTGGCACAGCCTCTTACTGGCTAATGTTCAAAGAAAGGAAGTGTCTAGGGCTCAGGCTTCTCCATTCTGTGTGCCAGCTCTTACGGGGAGCAGGATCCCAGGCTTGGATCTGATTGTGGGTAGGTCACAGACTTGGTCTCAGAAGTAATGAAAGACTGTCAAATGCTCCTTAACCTAACTGGGCAGTATTTCAACAACTGAAAGGGAAACCTAGGGCTTGAACCTCAGAGCACCAGAGTTTTGGGGCTGAGAGCTCACAGATGGGTAATCACTGGGCCCTTAAAAGGAAGCACCACCTGGAAATTCTGGGCCTTGTGTTTGAAATTAATGTATTGACACTGTGCTTGTTTTCTCAGGTCCGGGCCCACCAGCTGGTCTTGCCACCATGTGACGTGGTGATCAAGGCCGTGGCTGACTACGTCCGTAACATCCAGGACACCTCAGACTTGGATGCCATAGCTAAAGATGTTTTCCAGCATTCTCAGGTAGAAATGCAGGCTCCTGGGTAGCACTTTGCATAGTGCTGTGTGCTGGGCTTAGAAGGGGCTTGGAAGGTACATGCCGGCTGGCCATGTCCAGGAGTGCTTGCCTGGCTGTCAGGCCTCCATGCTGGTGGGGAGGGCTAGGCTAGCATCTCACCTAATTACTCTAACCTCTCCTTTGGCCTGCACAGAGGAGAGATTGAGAGAGACAGACAAATGGTAAGGTCTCTGCTGCTCCTTAAATCTCCATCATAACTTAATAGGATTTCTACTAAGAAGACAGATGTATCAAAGGGGTCAAATGGAACTGTGAATCTCTGACTTATCCTTCCTTTCAGGTGAGGGAAAGTAAGGAATTCAAGGGGTCAGGGTTAGTAAAACAGGTGAAGTTTGTGTGATTTCCTTCTCTGCTCCCTGAGGCTCTAAAACCACGGCCCCACTTGCTTGACATGGAAAGTAAAATCTTTCCTGGCAGCACCAGGGACCTGGCCAGGAGAAGTTGAGGGCTGCATCTCTGATTTTCACTTCAGAGTCTGTGTTAACTGTGTTGCTCTATTGATTTTCCTTGAAGATTTTGATGTCATTCTAAACTCTTATCTAGCTTGAAAGGCTACAGATTATTGTTCATGTATTGAATTATAAAATATGTTGAAACATATGACCAGTGGCATGCTAATTTACAAAGGTTTTCCTATATTTATTTCAGTCTAGAACAGATGACAAAGTTATTCGATTTAAGAGAGCAATTGGATATTATTCAGCGACTAGTAAGCCTGTGGCATTTCACCCACCACACTACATAGGTAAGTAAATCAAGGCCACTGTGATGTATGCTGACCATGCAATATCTAAAGAGGTTCAAGTATTCACCTGATAACTTTATAGGCTGCTTCTGTTGAGATGAGATTTGTGTAGTTATACAAATAAGTGTAGCCGAACCTCCTAGACAGACTCAGTAGTAATCCCAGAAAGCATTAAGGATCAAGAGGAAACTTGAGAGACTTATGAAAGTGGAAGAGAAAAGCAGGGCCAGATTTAACTCAAAGATTTGAAATTGAAGAATAACAACAGTTATAAACTGTTCTCCTGAAGCCTACTTCATAGTGACTATCTCATGGAAGGTTGGAAAGCACTGGCCAAAAGTGCTAGCCTCCTTCCAGAGTCCAGATGCCTTTCTTGGGGTCCAGAGCAATAAAGCTATGAGAAATCGTGCTGCCAACTGTTGTTGTTGTATGCTCACTTCATATGTGAAAATGGCATGTTCCTGAGACTCTCAGAGGAATTAGACTTTTTACTGGTTTCAGAAAATTAAGCCTAGGGTTGAAAATGTCCCTGATAGTTGTCCTTTACATTCATTCACTTGTTCAAGCACAGTGCCACCCTGTGCTGTGTACGTGGTGGGCACAGAGATAAAAGGCAAGTGCTGGCTGTTTTTGGCTTTTCTTGTGAGGAAGTGGATAACGGACACTGAGTATGGATGGCCCTGCTGGCACAGGACCAAGGGGAGTGGAGGCAGTGGGTGCAGGCCAAGTCCTCTGTTGCCCCCTCCCTCACCCCCATTGTGATTGTGGTTATCACAGAGGCATCCCAATGGAACAGATGCTTGTTCTTCTGCTGCCCTCCCCAGCTTCAGAGTAGTGATTAAAAAATGTCCATTGGCCTATGCCATTCTCCATCCCATTTGGAACAAACTCCCAGATGTCCTCCCTGCTCCCTGCCATCTAGCTGCTGCTGCCTTCTCCCTCTGCCTCTTGGTCTCTAGGACCTGGCTTTGTTCCTGCTTGGAGTGTGCCACAGTGACTTCTGCCCTTGGGCCTCAGTGCCAGCTCTGGGCCTAGAGTTCTCTCCCTTACTTCCTGTGCTTGGGACATTTCAATTTCCAAGATCCAGGCTTCGCTGTCACTTCTCTGAGGCCTTTCGTGACTGGCTGATCTGTATCAGTCACCAGGCTATCATCAGGTCACCTCACTTTAATTCTCTGAACATTTCCTCACACCTCTCTCCCACTCCTAAGAATGTCAAGTCTGGAGGAGCCAGGAACTCACCTGCCACCTTCTCTCATGTTACCCCCAGTGGGCACAAAATGTTGTTGAATTAAGAGAGTGAAATAATTGGATGTGATTTAGGATTACTTTTGGAAAGTGAGGCAAAGGTTGTTGAAAGAAGGGGAGACTCAGTATTATGTGTTACTTCAATTGAGGCGAGACATGATGGGGACAGATCATGGCACCTTGGTTTTATTTCTGGCACAGGGGGACATCCAGTAGATGCTGTTGAGACAGGTGAGAAACAGGGTTCTGAGACTGGGCATCCTGATTTCTTACCCCCCTCAGCCAAAGTTGTCCTGCTTTATTAAAGTGGGATACTTCCATGAATGTGAAGAGTAAGTATATGTAAAATGCCTTAATGAATGCTTATTACAGAGCAAGTACTGCCACTGTCATTCTTGTAAGATAATGGCTGGAAATGGCAGTAATTAATGTGAGTAATTAATGTTGAATGAAGGATCAGAAAGCCTTAAAGGAGCTCACAGGACATACTTGGCACTTTCTGTACCTCTAAGTGATATCTGGTTCTTCTGTGACAGTTGTGGTTTAAACTATCGTTGTTGTGTAGTTGGGACTAGAACACTTATTCAAGAGGAGGAATTTAGGAGGAAAAGGATGGAGAAAGGCACTTTCCTTAACATTTGGCATTGATCTGAGCTGATAGATGAATTTTAAATTAGGTTTAAGTTTGAGTTAAAAATGTGTAATGTTCTATAAAGTGCTTTCATGTTTCTATTAAATCATCCAAAGACATTTCGAGGTAAGTATTTAATAAAAGAAGTTGACACTCTTGAATTCAGTTTCACTTTCACTCCTTTGTTTTATGGAGAAGAGTGGTATAATTAGTAAAGAATTTCGAGCGTTTAGAGCTTCATTTTCAGGCAAGTTACTGTAGGTGATAAGTACCTATAAAGACTCTACAGATCATTTCCTGATGCTTCTGACTCTTGCACAAATCAGAATTGTACAGCAAAAGACTCATGAAGCACTGGCACAGAATCACAAAGGGCAGGAAGTGTGGGGCAGTATAGAGTTCAAGGTGGCTTGTGTTTGGCCTAGAATTTGGGATGAGATTGGATAGAGGTTGGGGCAACATTTGGAAGGAAGGTTTATTTCAACTTATATACACAGTTTGGAGCCAAAAGAAATGGATTCATGTAAAAATCACTTTTTTTTCCTTATAAGTATAAAGAAGCAAAAATAATCTGGATAGAGTGCTCATTGATCTTGCCTGTACATGCTAATAGGGTCCCAGTGTGGGATTAAGGGAAGAGTAAGGACTGAAATGGAAATTGAGAGTCTAGAATTAGTACCCAAATTAGTACCCAAGATATAGTTCCCATAAAAATATTCTTATAAGTAGTAGGCAAGTCATAAGTGGTGTTTTCCAACCATAGTCTATTATATTATTCTACAGAAAAATATTCAGAATTTGCGCAACCAGTATTGGAGCATAACGTTCTTGTTTATTAGAACCTGTCTGTATTAAACATTTTAGAAATTGGAATACGTGTAGAGTTTTGAGAGTGTCACTTGGCAATAGAAATGGGGAGAGAGCTGACTCTAACCAGTATTTTCTAAACCTGGCTGGAATTTTAGGTTCTATCCCAGAACTGTTATATCAGGATCTCAATTGACCTCAGAATTCTGTATATTCAAAAGAGAAACCTTCCTGGCTGGGCCCATGAGAATTGGCGTTGGGAAATGACTGCTTGGTCTTCATGATTTCCTTCTGAGCCTGTGGTCCTCTGTAGCACTGAGAAAACCTCAGATGTTTACAGAGTTATTGAGTGGTTGTGGAATTTACAGAAGGAAACTCACATGCTATAAGGCCTGATCTGCATAGTGTGTGGTCTTTTTCAGGGTGAAAAAAAAAGAATGTCTTCCAGTCTATATTATCTTTTTACTGTGGACTCCCAGAAATGATCTATTCTTAGATAAATTTTAAAATAAATTACAGGCAATATTCATATTGTTTTTAAAAAATTTACTCTGTCAGAAACACTGTGTGGGAAACTGGGGATCTAGAGATGATTATAATTTTGACATCCTTGCCATCACAGAAGTTAATGTCCATCTCATCTCACCAGAGAACCCCCAGTCTAAATAAAAACACATGCTTATATATGTCAAAATTGAATTGTCAGCAACATTTGGTTCCCTGGTTAAATGAATCAGTAGTTCTCAAACCATAGCTGTGCTTCAAAATCACTGGCAGAATTTAAATATAGCAACACAGAAATGCTAGAAGCTACCCCAGGTTTGTGAATGTAGACTTCATAGGCACAAAGTCCTGGTATGTTTGTAAAAAGCTGCCCAAATGAAAACAAGGCCCAGGGAGTCTAAAAAGCAGGTATGGTGTCTTCCTGGCCTTCCTCAGTGAAGAGTAGATGAATTCCCATAGCACACCTATTTAAAGGGCCAAAATCTTAACAAACTCTTAACACTGACACTACCAAATGCTGGCAAGGATATGAAGCAACAGGAACTCTCATTCATTGATGGTGGGAATGCAAAATAGTATAAAACTAAACATACTTTTACTATAGGATCCAGTAATCATTCATTCAAAGGAGTTGAAATAATACGTCTACATAAGAACCTGCACAAGAATGTTTATAGCAGCATTATTCATAACTGACCAAACTTGGAAGATACCAAGATGTCCTCCAATAGGCAGATGGATTTATAAACTGTGGTACATCCAAATAATAGAATATTATTTAGCACTAAAAAGAAGTGAGCTGTTAAGCCATGAAAGAACGTGGAAGAACCTTAAATGCATATTACTAAGAAAGGAGCCAGTCTGAAAAGGCCGCATACTGTGTGCTTTCAACTCTGGAAAAGGCAAAACTGTAGAGACAGACAGGGATTTTTATAGGGTTTACAGGAGGAGCACAGGATTTTTAGGGTAGTGAAACTTTTTTTTTTTTTTTTGGTGATACTATAAAGTAAATACATGCCCTTATAAATTTATTTCTCCAAATCTCTGGAATGCACCTTACTAAGAGGAGGAATTCTACAGGAATATGAACAGGAAAGTCAGGGAGGACCAGTCTAATTAAACTAATGCTTGATGAAATCGGTGTTTGTCTCTTTTTGATTAAAGTTTGAGAGGGAGGTAAGGTAGGAATTTTGCAAATTGACAATAAGAAAGAAGTATAATCAAAAGTGACAGTGTGTGCAAAGGTCCTGAGGCAAGAAGACAGGGTGCGGAAGAAACAGAAGAATGTGGTTGGAGCACAGGAAGCAGGGAAAATCATGGTCAGGTGATGCTTGTCTGGCGGGGCGCAGTTTGATTTTAGACTCTTAACTCTTGGGACCACAAAAGCTCATTGAAGAATTTTTCATTATAAAAATGTAAGTTATTTTGAAACTGTCACAGTGTATTTGAACAGGAAATGAAACAAATGTTACTAATACCGGAACCCTCTCCCCATCTTTCCCTGTCACATTCCTCTGCCCTCCAGCACCCTGAATTTTGTATTAATGGTACTCTTGTCTTTATTGTGTTTGCACTCTGAGGACTAATTGGAGCTGTGGAAGTAGGCGGGCTTCCCTGGGGAGCTTTTCTTGGAAAGCGCATTGTATAGAGAAGTCCTGAGATGGGTGCCTCAGATCAGAGAGAGAAGGTGGAACCACAGGCACAGAGAGCAGTGCAGCTAGAGAAGTCATGGCAAAAACAGTTATCAGGAGAGGTGAAGAGGAGGCTTCTGTGGCACTCACAGCTCCCAAAATAGGCTTTAGCTTTGCAGCTTCCTCTGTGCTGACAGACATGGAAGAGGGCAGGATAGGTGGCCGGCATCCGTCCTCCAAACCCACCTGCAACACTTCCATACAGAGTAGGACTTGACATGGGAGGAAGGATTAAATAGGCTTAACCTGTTACAGATATGATGAAAACTGAGAGGGGAGGGTGACGGTGCCCTTGGTCCCTTGGAGTTTAGAAGTAGGGGATCTGATGGCAACCAGGGCAGGCTGCAGGGCAGCAGGACTACCCAGCAAATAAGAGAATTGTTCAAAGAGGACCATATCAAAATAGGAGCTATTGCCACTGGGCAAAGAACAGACTATATACAGCAACCACACAGCAAGGTCTCTGGTTCTCTCTAGTACAGGGGTGCCACAAGTCCTGACAGGCCCTTAAGGCTGGCCACATTTTAGCAGACTGGGTCAGAAGATGCCAGTTCACAAAATGCCAAACACTGGTGACCGATGTATAAGGGAACAGAAACAACTATCGTCCTAACTGCAGTAATAGGCCTCTAGATTCAGGGCTAGGGCTCAGAAGGGCTTCTGTGCCATTGGGAAGGAGAGACCAGGAACAGTTGATGGGCTCTCGTCTGGGCTCTGGCTTTCCTAGAGGGCATAACTTTCCAGTGACTGAGAAGGTGGATTCCTGTAGCCACATGGTCTGCACAGCTGGCACCCACTAGATTGTTCATCAGCTGTTGCTGGGCATTCTAGGTCCTCTTAATATAATAGTCTTCTTGAAAATATGGCTTACCTGCCAACAGTATACTTTCCCAGCATGCGAAGCAACAGTTAAGAGAGATCACTCCTGAGTGTGAAGACAGTCTCTGAAGGACACGGCGCCTGCAGGACTTCCTCACTTTATGAGTAAGGCTGGTGGGTCTCAGGAAACAGGTTGCCCTGTCAGGACCATGGCAGGACACATCCAGAATTCACAGTGTGACGTGCTCGGAACAGAGGGTGATGGATTACATGCATGTACTGGGGGCGGGGGGAGGTGGAGTACAAGCGAGCAAGAGTGAGAGAATACATAACTGTCTATGCTGTTCCCACATGGGCGGGCAGTCAAACTGAGCCGACGCCCTCAGGACCTCATCTTCCTGCCCCGAGGGCTGGTCACACCCAGGTCTCGTGACTAGTGGTACCAACCCTGCACACTGTGCAATAACTTGCCCATTCTCACTCAGCGGTATATCTCTGAGGCTCCCCGTCACTTCACATAGGTTTGCCTTTCTGTTTTCAAAACTTGTTTAATATCCCATACTGTGGATGTGCTATAATCTACTTAACCATGTCCCATGGTCATCATCTAGAATATTTTCAGTTTTTTCACTATTACATTTTTAAAAAAATTTTTGTGACCAGGCATTCAGTATTATACTGTTACTACACTTTACTAATAAGTTTTTGAAATGTAATTTTTTTAAATTTATGTAATATTTAGTCATAGCTTTGTTTACCCTTTCCAAGGTTTCTACTTAATTTTTTTTCTATTATAAAAAGCTTTAAGTGTAACAAAAGAAGATAAAAGATAGTATCATGAGCAGTTCTGTGCCCACTAACAGGTTTAACAAATGACAGATAACATTCACTTCACATCTTTCTTTAACCCATTTCCCGTTAGAAAAAGTGTCATTTGCTGCCAGCGTTAGTTTAATTTTACATAAACATACTCTTCGAGGTTGAAGCAAGTCTGACTGGCTTTTAGTGTGAAAATAAAATGTAAAAACTGTTGTTGAAGTTATTTCTAAACAAAACTTGTCTCTAATCCTAATGTAACAAATGTATATGGTGATCAAAATTTAATAAATTTTGTGTGATAATTTCAAAGCATGAACAACACAGAGCGGAACATCACATTCTGCACAAAAATATCACATTTCTCTCCGGGCCTGCTTGCCATCGTTGTTGTTGTATGAGCAGCAAACTTTGCAGTGACCAGCTGGATTCTGTTTCCTTGATGTTGGTGGTGTGCTCTTGGGGAAATGTCTTGTAGACAGGCGAGGAGGTGTGACATCAGAGGACAGATGACCTCGAAGACGTTGCTCTCCTGGCTTATGATGCTTTTCCAGCATTCTTTCAGTCAGCGTCACTCTCAGGTTTACATGGCTGATTGTTCAGGATTGTCCTTCTTGAACAGGATGAAGGAGTTCAGCACTATAATGTTTAAAAGGTGGCAAAAAAATTTCTCATACCAAAACTTGTGCCTTTTGTGCTCAGTTTTATAAGAAGTATGTACCTGATCAGCTGAGTCCACTGCTCCCATATTCTTGTTATAATCCACAATGACACATGCATCTTAATTTTATTTTCATTTCTCTTGTCTCCTTTAATCAGTATCATTGTGAAATGTTGACAACATCGTTGCCTCCTTGTCACACCATTTCAGTGCCATAAGTTCACAGAATTTGGCTACAGCCATCCCCTTTGCAAACTTTTTTTTTTTTTTTCAGATCATTTAGTATCTGTTTTCTGTTCAAACGAGCTGTCTCAGCTGCTTCAGTCCTATTTTGATGTAATCCTCTGAAAAGGAGAGAGATGTATGGCAAACTTTGGGGGTTAGGTTAGGACTGTAATCTGCAAGTTGTCTTGTGGAAAATGCTGCCGCAAGAGCTGCTGAAAAGTATTCTCAGGGCAAACAGGAAATGGGTTAAAGAAATATATTAGACTTTTCTAAAAGTCATGTGTCTTCCCTTAAATAGGCTTTTATATTTTCTTACCTTATAATACAGAATAAATATTAGTGCTTTGATTTTTTAACTAAATTCTGTGTTCTTGTCATTCTGCATTTGCTTTTTTTGAGATGTGTCTGTGTTCATCCTTTTTGATTTTTGTCTTTTTAAAGCTAATGTAAATGGCATTGATGTCAGTCCCCAGGATCTGACAACATAGATTCTGCCAAAGGGAAGCACAGACATTATGTTGAATAGAAGGTCCTTTTATTCTTTCTCCTCAATTCCTAAGCAGATCTTCGGGTTCTCTCAGTCTGTCCCCTGACCTTTCATTCAGTTTTTAGTGAGTTTATTTTAGTTGATGTGATGTGAAGTGATATAGGCTGTCTAGTCTTGTGGCTTTTTGAAAGTTCATTTTTTTTAAACTTGAAAATTAGTCATTTGGAAGGACTGAAAATACATCCTCCTTTCAGCTGCTGTCTGTTTTAAAAGTCTCCAAAGTGTCTTCCCAAGACCTCATAGCCATCCTCAGGAGGAATGTCAATTCAGCTTACCAGTGACTTCCAAATAGAGGCCATTAGACTGTTCTTTTAGGTTGTGCTTTTCTAAAATCCACAGATGGACAGAAACAGATTTGTCCTGTTTTATCATAGACTTATGAAACCATGTAGATGGCTGAATGAGACTTAAGTGTCCTTTTCTACTTTGTAGATCTTCACTCAGTCAGTGTAAGCACAATAATTCTTTGCTATTAAACACCTACAATTCAAACTCTGATTTAGTGAACCCAGGAATTGAATAGATTTGACTAAAATTTGGGATGAATCTGTCACTGCCTAAACTCTTGCTATTCAAGACTCAGGTGGACTTGAGTGATATGTATCTTGTGAGGTCCACACATGTGTTACCTAGACTCAGGGACAGTAGAGATTTGGATACAGGGGTGCTCATATGAACACCAGGCCCCCTCCTAGCCATGGAATATTCCTGTACCCACAGTCAGACATCTAGAGCAGCCCTTGTCATTGTTGACCCACTCTAGTTCTCAGAAAGTTCTTACTTAAATTGACCTAGAATGTACTTCCCTAGATTTTTTTCCCCCATTGCTTGTAATTCTTTCAGGTGCCACCCAGAATGTCCCTGCTTGCTTTATCATCTTACTTTACTCAGACCTGTACTGAGGCTTCTGTTGTGAGGTCTCTCCTGGCCAGTGGCCTAAGGCTCTGCCCATGAGGCCTGACTGGCACTGCAGCTCCAGGCAGCCATCAGCTGCCCCAGCTCTGTGCTGCTGGGAGTTGATGCTCACTGGAAATCAACAAGGTTCTGTCCTTTAAAAGCCAGGGATGACTTCTCTTTCCTCCTGCCTCCCTGCTTCTGCTGTCCCGTCTGTTCTTCAGTCTGGCCTGGCCCACTGAATGGACTTCAAAGGCCATACTGATCTCCTGTTGATTCCCACTGTGCTGTCCGCCTCAGCCTGCCTTCAGAAGCTATTCATCTGGGAAAGGATGGAAACAAATTACATGAAGTTCTTCCTGGAACTTCCTAGAATATTGACGTTGAGTAAATACAGTTGACCCTTGAACAACATGGGGTTGGGCGCTGACCCCCTTGTGCTGTTGAAAATCTGCATATAACTTTTGACTCCCCCAAAACTCAACTATAATCATTCCTTGGTATCCAGAGCATTGGTTCCAGGACCCCCCTGGATACCAAAATCCACAAATGCTCAAGTCCCTTATATAAAATGTCATGGAACAATGCATCTGTGGACTCTCAACCTCAGTTTGAAAATACTGTTTTCCAATCAAAGTTAGTTGAATCTGGGAATGTGAAACCCATGGATACTGTGTATTTTTTTTGAGGGGGGACTCTACATATAAGTGGACCAACACAGTTCAATCCTGTATTGTTTAAGGGTCAACTGTAAACCATTTCAATGTGATTAATGTAGTTCATAAGTTTTTGCAAGCATGGAAAACTAAAGTTGGTTGGTGGGGAATATATTGATTTATTTGTCTTTGAATCTGAATTTTTCAGAGCTATATTTTCTGTGTAACACTTGAAAATCATGCATCAGCACCCATCAGCATTGTAGAATTTTTTTAAAAAAACACTTCTTTAATATTTGTTTTGTTTAATGTAACTTCTCTGCAGTAATATGCCTAGTAGTAGATGAATATTTGTTAGTTTGGGTTAGGGCTGACTAGTTCTCAATATAGCTTCTTGGTTAACACCATTTGTTTTTAAATTCTATCTTAATTTAGAGAAAAGCTGGACAGCTTTATACCTGCATAGTAAGTAATTTGAAGGAGTGGATACAGAAATGATGTGTCTTGTCTCCTACAGTGTACAGCTAACTAGGCACAGCTAAAAGGGTTGCAATGAATACTTATTTTCTCTTTATTTTCAAAAAGGTCTTTAATATTTAAAAAGTAATTTTTGAATTATGAAAATATTTTTATATTTTAAACACTTTTTTCTCCTGTCTTCTGTATTTAGTCTGTGTGTATTTTTTCTAACAAAAGCCAGCCTCTCTAGTGTTTGTGAAAGGAGAAAGAGAAACTGACGGTTAGTAAGCTCCATCCATCTACTCCTTGAGCCAGTGTCAATTCTGAGAAAGATGTCCTTGTCACATGGAAGACAGACTATGGCTCTGCTTAAGGCTTTGTGAATGAGAACTGATTTACAAGAAGTCATGCAGTATGCAGAGATGAGCCCTGGCTTATTAGGCACTGATGCATCCCTCAGAGAAATGTAGACAAATTAATTCACTGGTTGGACTAGGTTATGATAGAATAGTAACTAGCTCTGTGGATTCTCAAAGGTTTATTTGAGGTCAGTGATTACAATGTGATTTTAGAAAATGTTCTTTTCTTGGAAAGTGTTGCTTTTAAGTTAAAATATAGTTTAGGGTTTTTTGGTTTTAAGGAAAGTGTACTTTTTAGGACATTTATAGCATATAATGGCCCCAAATAGAATAAACTAAAATGCTCATTTTCATTTGTTTGCTGATGCTGCATAATTGACAGCCTTTCATTTTTATTACTCAGAAGTTAAGTGTGGTAGGTCAGCTACAAGAGATTGCAAACTAGACTTTTTACAGTGATTTAAATAACAATATTAGAGCTTGAATGGATTTCATAATATTCTTTGGCCTCAATCTGGTCACAATTCAGAATTACCTGAGAAGGGACTTTAACAGTTGTATGGTCTTGTATTTTACACTTGGAGGTTGGGATCTTATAGACTTAGTTTGATGAGGAATGTCTCATTGTATATGTGTGTATGGTGTGAGTGTGTGTCTGTGCATGTGTACACATATGCACATGCGCTGCCAGCTGCATGTGCTTATGTGCCAATGTAGTTGTCCCCAGCCTCTGTCCCATAGTCGTCTCTGTTCAGTGGGCAGTGGAAGCTGGGCTGAGCTTTCTCTTCTGTGAGCCAGAGTCACAGGACTAGGGCATCTCTGAACTTGAATTTGAGGTACCTGGAGATGGGCTCTTCCAAGGGATTGTGGCTTCTGAGGCTTGTGAGCCCTAGTAGGTAGGAAGAAGTGAGCACTGACCCCAAGCTCCCGCTCTCCTGGACAGGGTGTGCCCTCCTAGCTCTACCAGAACTGGGTTGGCTCAGGGGACCCCAGGTTAGGTGTCAGTGGAAGTTTTCTTTCAGAGAATGAGAGGGAGGATTTGGAGTACTTTGTTATTATATTTAGTTAAGTTAAATGTGTTTATCTTGGCAAGTTGGCGGGGTGGATTGTGTGTTTCTTGCCTGGTGTTGCTCATATTCCAAGGTTGAAGAACCACTCTCCTTGATACAGAACTTTGGCATTCAGGTGTCTTTAGTTTTGTTTTGTTTTTGTTTTTGGTTTTGGTTTTTAAAAAAAACCTAAAGAAGAGATTGTGTAGCCATGAGGGCTCCAATGGGGTATGTTGTGTGTTCTCACAGTATGTGTTTTCTCTGCATCTTGGGTCACATGGATGGTGCCCAAAGGCCCAGCCTCATGGTGACCTCACAGGCACCCCACAATTAGTTGTTCAGCAAGTGAACAAAGCCTCGAGGAGTCTCCTTCCTGTTTTCTTGCATTAGTAAATAATTAATTCTGATATTTTGAAGTGGTTTTGACATTAGGCCACACTCATCCCCTGTCACCAGTTGTGTGGGTGCAGATCATGCTATTGACTTTGCCTTTGTGGCTAACTGCACTTGGCTACCTCTCCTCAGACCAGCAGGGTGACCAAGGGTCCTGGACATGGAGATGTCTAGGCTGCCGGCCAGGTGACTGCTCTGTGTTACATCTTAAAGCTTACACAGAACCCAGTCCTGACGTGTATGCAGCTGCTTTTTCACTCGGCTTCCATTCTGTGCTTCACTGTGACAGCTTGAGGATAATGAGCAAATGCCACTGCACATCAGAGCAGGTTCATAAAGTCATGTTCTGAGAGAATACAGAATCCCACGTTACTGATCCTGTAATGCATGTTAGAATGTGTTACCTGATCATGGTTTCGTTAACAATGAAAAACCAAAAATACAGGCAGCAAAAACCACACTTTTTATATTTAAAAGCTTGCTGGTAGCTAAGAAACTAGTTTGAGGTTAAGTAGAACAATTCTGTTGCTTTATAAATGGAAGGGGAAGTGTTCTGTCCGTATTCCATTCCTTAGTGTCACGATATCCCAGGGACCAGGTTTTGTCAGCAGTGAGCAGAGAGACTGGGTGGCCAAGAACACCTGTCCAATTAAAGACTGAGACAAACCAGTCATTCTTGGAAACAAGAGCAAAAGTACTATTAGAAGTTAACTGAAAATTCTTGAAAGTTAAAATTCTAGCCCCAGTGTATAAAATTGTCATCGTGAAGCTAAGTATTTTTTAATGTTAAACAGGAATTTCTAAAGGTTTCTGAGAAGTGGAACCAATGGTGTGTTGGCACCTGAGAGGCATAGGACAGATGGGACATGTGCTAGCCACTGTGGTGTTTAAGGGAAGTGTCCTCTGCTCAACAGTTGTTTTGTTTTCTCTCCATGTTGATGAAACAGCCAGACCAAATCCATTTGGAATGCCTGGGATAGTGCCACCGTATGTTCCCCCCCAGATGCTCAACATTCCACAGACCTCTCTGCAAGCCAAGCCCATGGTAAGGCCTTTTCTTTCCTTCCATGGTTGATCTGCCCTGCGTTGGGGGGCAGCTGGCCTTGACAGCTGCATATGCATCAAATCTTAATGAACAGTAAAATAATGTTTTAAGCTCTTGAATTGATATGTGAAGCAAGTGCCAGTATTCGTTGAATTAGCCAAGACCAGGAGTACTAACAGGAGCCAGGTCCTGCAGGCGGCTTGTGCGTGCGTGACCTGTGCCCTGTGCCCTGTGCCCTCTGTTTCAGGCTCCGCAGGGGCCCAGCCCAGGCACTCCGGGTCAGGGTCCACACCCGTACAGCCTCGCTGAGCCGGCCCTCACTTTGGAATCAAGTGGAAAGAATCTGACTGAGCAGAACAACTATAGTAACATTCCTCATGAAGGAAAACATACTCCACTGTATGAACGGTCTTCCCCGATCAACCCAGCTCCAAGCGGCAGCCCCAATCACGTGGACTCAGCGTACTTTCCTGGTTCTTCTACGTCGTCATCTTCAGACAATGATGAAGGCAGTGGAGGAGCTGCGAAGTGAGTGGTGGGTTTCTTATGTAGCTCTTAGTCCCTGGGAAAGCCACCTGTTGGCTGACTGGCTGTTCTCAGAGGTGCGGTTTATTACAGGTAGGTGAAGGTCTCTCTGGGCTGGGACTGGGATTCCTCAGACATAGAGGAGAAAGGCAGATAGATGTTGCCACAGGGCTTCCCAGGCTGAAAGTTCATTCTACCATCCTGTGGCCTTGGCCCGCTCTTATGCTGGGGTAGAGTTTTAGGAAAATTGGTCTGTGTGACCCCTCAACACAGTGAAGTTGTCTGTTTAGGTGCTGCTGATTCTTACTCTCTCTCTTTTGCTGTTTCCTCCTGACCCCTACCCTGGAAATCATTTTTAGTTGGACACCTGTGACATTTAGTCTCTTGGCTCCTGGATTGGGGAGAACTCTGAATTTCCTCTCCTCCTGAGTTCAACAACTCAAATCCCAATTCAACAGCTCATGGGACTAAAACCAAAACCCCAGAAAGCTGCCAGACCCAGCTTCGAGTTCTCCCCAGAGAGGAGTAATTTAAAAATCGTGTGTTCCTAAGGGAATGAATTTTCAAATTTGTAATTCATTAGAATCTGATTGAGGAATTCTTAAATGTGCAGTCCTCCTTCTCTTATTAAATCATCTTATGTGTCTAAAAAACCTGATTCAAATAAAAGAAAGAAAAAAAGAAAAGAAAGATTCTTTCCTTTACTTCTACATCTGTATAAATGAACGCCCAGTGACTCTTCAGCTCACAGAAGTCTGTGAACAGCTGATAGATCTCTCACAACCCCTTCCACCCTGGAATTCTAAGACACTATGAGTTCTTTTTTTTTTTTTTTTTTTAAATCAACTCATATCAGCAAGATCAAGGTATCTGTATAGTACAGATTCATCTTAATAAGAAACATTCTTTCCAGACTCTGAAATGTAGGTGGCAATAAGACACGAAGTAGAATTATGTGCTTTGTGGCTCAGAGTCCTGTGTGGTGAAAAGTGTCAGAGCCAGCAGAGGCCTGGCACAGGGAGGTCTGGTGATGACCCTGTTCCTTCAGGTAGAGACTCAGAGATAATGTAAGTTGCCCATCTTATTTGACTCACAGGAGGCTAGTAAGATTGCTTATGAGCTCCTCCTTCTCTGGTGAAGATTTAACTCCGCCCTGTTCTCAAAGGTCTGGGTCAGCATTCGCCTTTCCTGGAGCTGTCCTCATTTTCAGTTCCTCTCCCACTTCTGAGCTCTGTCACTGGCTTGTCCGCACCCCCAACTTTGTGGTTTCACTGTTTTCTAGAAGAGCCTCTGGAAGGTGGACTCTGTGTAAGGTCGGTGTGGGTGTGTCGCCCTTCATGTTGTGTGAAGTGTGGTGTGGATTGAGTTCTATGGCTTACCAGTGTCTTAATTTCCTTAAATCTGCTTCCCCATATATTATAACAAATGAGAGACAGAAAGGTTAAAATAGAGAGGAAGGAAGACTAGAAGAGGAAATAGGGTGCTTGTATCAGAGGCTTCAGGGTTATAAGCCAGGCAGAATAGGGCCTGGGATCATTCCTGGTTGTGGACATCCTTTGCTTGTGGCAACATGCCAAGAGGAGTGGTGTTCTTGAGTTCAAGGTTAGGATTCTAGCCTGTCAAATGAGTTGTGTGTGTGTACTTGACACTATCTGTAGAACTGAAGGTCATTCTCCTAGGTCAATTCTCTGTGGGAGTAGTAAGTCAGGAGATGGTTACCTTTGATTTGGATGTGAATTGGGACCCCTGGACCTATAATATGCTCTCAGGGTGGTCTTGAGGGAAAGAAATCATCCATCCACTCAACCAAGCAACACGAGCACTTGCCGTCTACCAGTGAGCAAGGTGGTGGGCAGTACAGATAAGGTGTGGTGTGGGCAGTTTGCAAAGAAGTGAACAGCCCAAGTGGTGAATATATGAAGAAAACATTGGACAAGAGAGACTGAAAGTGAGAGCATTTCCAGAGATGTGAGATTTAAGCTGTGGCAGTGGGGACAGAGCTGGACATATATGGGGTAGAAGGAGGGATGGCCTGACCAGCAGGAGGCCATGTGAGGTGGCAGCTGGATAGTGTAGAGTTTGAACTCTGTTCTCAGATGAAATACCCACAGCATTTGCTTAGGACAGCCCTGGGGCTGGAGAGATCCGAGTTTCTTTGGAAGTGAATTTGCTCCGATCTGAGTTTCATTGTCCTTAGGATGGACAGGTGTCTAGGTGGTGAGGCCATTTAGCTTGGAAATTACTCCACAGTCGGACTCTAGCACCTCTGATAATAACAGCTTCCGATCAACTGTAGAAATGTTTGCAGTTACAGTACTTACAGCTTTGACTTGTGCAACAGCAGAGGAGGGAGCCTGCCATTACCCCAGCTGCGTGTGTCCCTCGCTGTCACGTAGTCACCCCTCATCACCCTTCCCTGTTTGATTCCCTCAGGCATTTGCACTCCCTCCACCTTCCCACAGGTGAGTAAATGATACCAGAATGTGTAAGAGTCCACAAAATAAGTGATAATCATTTCTGCAACAGAAAATCAATGACTTTTTTTTAAAGGCTGGTGCTGATAGGTGATGGGGACTGTTATAAAAGAGAATTATCTCCCTCCCCACCATAAAAAAAGCTTTCCTACAAATTAAAAAGAAATAAACATGTAATTCACAGAGGGAACACATGATCAATAAAATATGAAAAAATGTTCTCTCTCTAAGAGAATCTAAGGAATGCAACTTAAAACATAAGATACCCTTTTTTTAACCTATGAAATTGGCAGACATTTGTTCTTAAAGGTGAAATTCACTGGGGAAAATGGGTAGAGTTGGTGGGATCTGAGTTCTTGGCTGTCCTGGTAGGCCCTCTGAATTTGTGGTGCCTGAGAGTGTGGGCACTCCTCCTGGAAGGTTAGCTTCTTTTGAGCTCAAAAGTGGGTGGGAGGGGTACATCACAGCCATGTTGGCAAGAGCAGAAATATGTGTGTCCCAACTCCAAAGAATGTTCTGATGTAAAAGGAAACGTACACTTAGGTGTCCTGTGGAACAACAGTTGCTCAGATGATAGCTGGATGTAAATGTGCCTCCTGGCTGGTCTTTGGGTCCAAACACGGGTGCCTTCACTATGTGTATGCATATATACATGTATGTATGTACACATGTGTCTGTGCTAGGCAGGCCCTGTCCTGTACCTACCCCCTTTTTTTTACTACCTTACCTGGCATTGGCATTTTATCCTCTTCAACTGGGAGTGTTCAAATGTCTTTCCCACTACAGTGCTGGAATGGACTTCTGGGTTTGTTTTTCTCTTGAAGTAGACACATGTCCCCGAAGAGTTTGCAGGTCTGTGCCGGACAAGGAGTCTGGGGCTGCGAGAGGCCCCCTGTACACAGATGGGGTGAGTTGGGTGTCCCTTCCAGGACTGAGATGAGCTGCCTGGACACCACTGCAGCTGTCCTGAGTGTCCCTTCACTTCTTCAGAATCACAGCCTCCTGTTCTTACTGTGGTCCTGTGTCTATAAGAGTACTAGCCCAGTACCTGGGCAGTTATTCCACATCCATGACAATTATTTTGAAGAAAGTAAGAAAAATATGTGGCTTTCTAACTAAACATCTTTTTCTTTTATTCTTTTTCTTAGAGTATAATCAATACATACTTTTTTCTCTATTCTTGGTTAAAATTAAAAACAAAAACAAAGGCAGTATTTTTTTTCTTATTCTTCCTGACCTTTGTCAAATCTTTGTAATCCTATATTGGTTAAGAATTACAATTGAATCCTTGTGAAGGCTGTATACTATTTTCATTGGCTTTTAGAAATTTGAATCTGATCTGAGCTTGCTAATTTGAAGATTTTAGTTTTTTGTTTTACCTTTTTTCTACTTACCATCTCAATACAAAGTTACAGAGTCGAAACAATAGAAAATACATTATAGGAAATCCCCCGTGATCCCATCTCTAGAGATATAACTATTTTCAAAAGATTAGTGAATATTCAATCATCTTATTTTCTCTACATAACTAACATTTTACAATAATGGGATTTTTTTCTTATGCACAGCAACTTGCCTTTTCCCTTCCTTTTTTATACTTACTCTACTATCTAAGTGTGTATTCTGATTTGTGTGTAAATGTAAGTATGTGTACCCTGAATATTTCCTTTTCCATACTTATTCTACTGTGTAGGTATGTTTTCTGATTTGTGTATAAATGTAACTGTGTATGTACACTAAATATCACTTAGTGTTTTTGCATGTCGTTACTGACATTTCCAGGTGGATATTTAAAAGTCCTATTAGGAGAGAAGACGGGCTTAATTTTTCTCTACTTTGTTGACTTTATTTATATAGATTTGTTCCATTTCCTTGTACAGTTATGTACACATTGATTTTGAGGTGTCATGTCATGGTAGCAATCTGTGGAATACGCTTTGCAGACCTCAGCATGATCCCTGTGGGACCACGTCTAGGCTGTGGATGGTCACTGTCAGCACCTGAGGGACTGTTGACCAGCTTGGAGACTTGTTGCTTCCAGGGCCCAGTCCTCCCAATGTCCCCTGTCTGGTCCTGCCAGGTCCCTTTGCCACTTGTACTGTGTGACCCGAAGCTCACTGGGCCGAGTGCACCCCGCGTGGATGGGGGTGTCTCTAGGTTGTTTGTGAGTTAAATTAGCTGATGAGTAACTACAATAAGTGATAGCTATCACTATTATTTAAAAAATTAATGCATGCAATAAAAAAATAGAATATTGATTTTATTTTTTTAAATAGCACTTCTTATTTAATTTTAAAGAAATTTTTGTTATAGTTAACATACAATGTTATATTAGTTTCAGTTGTACAACATAGTTATTAGACATTTATATAACTTATGAAGTAATTACCCCGATAAATCTAGTACCCATCTGACAGCATGCATAGTTATTACAGTATTATTAAGTAATGTGACATACCTAAAGAATTTCATTTAGTGCCCTTGATCTGGTGTCCCAAGAAATAAGCTTTTAATGCTTTTATTTTCCTTTGAGTGGTATTGGTGTTTTTCTTCTACTCTGAGTCTTCTCAGACTCCCTTTCCAGAGAAACCATGTGGTTCACAAAGGGAATTACATTTTACCTGCCCTAGGGTACCTGGTCCCAGACAGGCTAAACACAGCTGCAGGTTTTTCTTTCAGACTGATGTACTATAGTGCCAGACAAATACTGACTTTACATTTATATTTTGACTTTTTGACACAAGGTAAGATTTCTAACATATTCTCACGAAAACAACGCTGTATTGACAAAAATTAATAATCGTTTGTACCTCTATATGTCCTAGCCATCTACTACCCACGTCCATCTCATCTCACTCAGTCAGGTGTCCCTGAACCCTCCCTGGCAAGTGGGCCAGTATGGCATGAGGAGTCCTGCTGAGCACGAGACAGAATCATTCAGGACCAGTACTTTCTCCACTCCCGGCTTTTTATAAAAAAACCCAAATGTGTGGCGTTAGCTTAATTATGGGCCTACGGAGACTACCTGTAAGGTCTCTGTATGTGTGAATCTTGAGGCTTCCCTTGATAGGCCAGGTTTTCATGCTCTACCAGCCCCCACCATTTGAATTCTGGTTGGGGTGGGAGTCTGTTGACTAGGAACAGCTGTGAGTCGAGTCCCCATTCCGAAATTCCTGAGTTGGGCAGCAGACAGATGAAAATGTGCACATGCTTGTTGAAAGTCAACTTCAATTGGCTTGACCGTATCTGTAACCTTATACACATGTTAGGTATTACTTCTGTGGATTTGATCTTTTACCTTTCTTTCTTGTTTTTTCCTTTCCTTTCTGTTTTATTTGACTTCACTCTTTCTTTCCTATTGACAAGTAAGTCAGCTGTGGTCAGTGCTATCTTACTTTTCTGCTTCAAGGCAATCCACACCTGTGGCAATGGAGTTAGAAGTCACGGTGACTGGTCACTTTTACACTCAGTGTAAATGCACCCCCGTCTGTTTCCATCCTGGCATCGTGAGCCTGCTGACTAGAAAAATGTGCAGGAGAGAATTCAGTAGTTAAGACAGTTTGCTATCTTCTACCAGCTTTAGTGCAGAAAAAATGTACTGGAATGAGGTTAGGCCTTGCAGCACGTCTCTGAGAGTCCACAGAGCCCAGTGGTGTGGTGCTGGTCTTTCTCCTGCCACTGTTCCTAGATTGTGAGAATCATTCTTTTCTGTTGCTTGCCTGCTGCATCAAGTGTGTTTGTGTAAAATCCATCTTGACGTTGGCTTTTCCTTGTAACAGTATGTGGTAATGTCTGGAATGGTGGGTTGGGTCTGAATCTGGTCGCTGTTGCTGTAGCTGTGAAAGGGGTTCCTTTTCTCTGAGCCTGAATTTTATCAGCAGTGACTAATGCTTTGGAGTGCACAGGAGATCCCACAAAGAGTTCATGCAGGCTTTCTGCCCAGGTCCCCCACTTCCCTGTGGCCTGGGTGGGTCTCAGCAGGTCTTCCCAGGACATGGCTGATGAAACGTTGTGTCTGTGTAAGTGGTTCCAAATGTCATTGTGTGATGTGAGCAGTCGTGTAGGATGAACTGTATGTAGAAATATTCTGAAATGTCTAAACCATCTGTTCTTCAGTGCAAGGTATTTGTCATAATCAAAATTTGTTTTCTTAAGTTGTAAAGTAATATTGTTGTCCTACTGAAATATTCTGGACTTTAAAAAATTTACTATTGTCAAGATGCTTTTCAGGCAGAATTTTAGATTTTATAGTATGATTATTAGAAGATCATATGAGCATCTAGATTATGACATTTTTAGCTTGATAATTTATATAGAACAAAACTAAGATTTATAAATATAAGTTCTATGTGATCTTAGGTGGAAGAAGCTTTCTACTTTAGAGGCAAGCCAAGGTCCCCTCCCCCACCATACTGTCCCATGTGCTTGCTGGTAGAACAAACTCGAGACGCTGGTGCCCGTCACTAGGGTTCTCATGCTTTGAGGGGCTACAAGTTTAATGAGCATTCCTTTGTTATGATTTATTTTACATAAAAGAGAAGCCATGTTTATGCCTTCTTTGCCATATACCTCTAGTCTATGCTTATGTGGTTTATTCATACCATAGCTGGGTACCTGCTCAATGGTGACTGTAAAGTCTTATCTTTACAGAGTTTATAATTAAGTATGATAACAAACAGTAATTACAAATAGTTACAAAATAATATATGCCATGAAGGGACACAGCAATGAAAATAGCAGGGATGGGGGGTGGTCAAGGAAGGCTACACTAAGGTGACATTGCATCCAAGACCTTCAAGACTAGGCATCACATATAGAAACTTGAGTCTATCATGAAGAGGGAGGAGCAGCATTCCAGCAGAGCGTGAAAGATACTTGTGATCCTTACATCAGACCAAGAACTTATATCCAGAACACCTAATGACTTCCTAATAAGTTCTTAAGAAGAATCACATAGAAAATGTGCAGAATATTTGAACAGGCATGCCACAAAAGATGTCACCCATGGAGAGATGCTTATCTTTATTGTTATCAAAGAAGTGCACATGAGACCTGCCTAAGTTCATTGCCTTCCCTCCTTAAAGGTTAACATGAAAATGACTGGAAGTACTAAGTGTGTCAAGGAGGGAGCACCTGGGGTCTCCTGCAGGGCTGGACTGTAGTCCCAGCTGTGGGGTTCTCCCACAACGGGATTCATACATCGTTGAGTCTGAACCAACACTGTGTGAGCCAAAACCACCAGACGTGAAAAGTATACAGTTGCACCATACAGTTATATGGTGTTCAGAACCAGGTAAAGGCATCTTTGCTGTTAGAAGTTGGAATAATCGTTGTTTGTGAGGAAGTCACTGGAGTAGATCCAGGAGGGGCTCCTGAGTGTCAGCCCTGCATTTCTGGTCGCTTACAATAATTACAAATAGTAAAGAAGTGATACATGCCATGAAGTTCCTGGGCACTTATTAAGCTGTTTACTTGTGACTAGTACATTTTTTTTGTAGCCATATTAAACTTAAATCTTTAAAATTATAATGTTATATCTGTTTATAAAACTTGTAAGTATCCAAGTAATTTATTCTGAAATTTCACTGAATAAATGCCACTGACCTTTTTTATGAAAAAGTACATATAAATAGAGCAACTCTATACCACCTTCTAGATATTTTCAGAGCTCCTAGCCTTTCCTCTTAGTTTCTTGGAATACTCATTGTGGATGTGTGTGTGATAAGCTTGTCCACCCTCTCTAATTCACAAGCCATGGCACACTTATCACATAATGAATTTACTGATTCAAGTCTTGACTGGTATATAATCAGTGAATAGTGGAAAATAAGATTCATTTCCTGAACCTTTCACTCCTTTGGTAGCTGCTCTCCTCTTCAATTTTAAACAGAACTGATCACTATGCTCTTGGAATACTTATATTTTTTTGATGCTTCCTTCTCATCACTAGTGTTTCCTCTGGTTTTATAAAACTGTAGTCTGAGATCACACACATGAATACCATACTTGGACAGAGTAGTGGTTTCTCCGAGTCTTCACTGAAGACTGGGAGCCTGGACACAGGGTAATGGGGCAGCTGGGCTGCCCCCATTTCATGTGGAGAAGTCCTAGGTGTCCCATTCCTGTGACCCACTCCACTCCATGACTGGGAGCTAGGTTGAGGCTCTGAGATGTCACAAACATGGACACAGTCCTTGGTTTAAGATGAGACAGGCTTCTAATTTTTGGGGGAGAGGGGGTGCTTTTTTAGGGGTAAGGGGATGATAGAACTAAAGGAAGTCAATCGGAAGATAGGATTAGCGGGTCTTAAAACCTTTCCATGTCACGTGGGTCAGTTAGAAAGGCAAGTCAGTGAAAAGCTCTCTGCACTGTCATGCCTGTGTCCAACACTGCCTTTAGAAGATACTTTTGGCTTGGAGTCTTACAGGGGAGGGATAAGTGAAGGGTGGATACCTGGAGCTTTCCTGTCTGTCCCAATAGTGGCATTGTCCTCCTGTCTGCTGGGGACTGCAGCTCAGGGATGGGACATGATCCTTGCTCAGGCCCCTCTAGGTTCCCTGCTCCCTCCAGGATAATGTTTGCCTGGATACTACAGTAAACTTTCTCTGATGCTGTGATCTAAAATGTGCAAATAAACAAAGAATTTATGAAATAATACCATTTATACTACATTCACTGCATTCTGTCCTGTTCCATTTCAGTGTTTAAAAAAATGCTGATTAAACCCAACAAATTATATCCCCAGGCTACTAGTGGGTCACAGCTCACAGTTTATTCTTTAAATGCTGATGAAATACCTCACTCTGGCATTTTAGATACTCTCTAATCTTCCCCATCTCTTTTTCCCAACCTATTTTTTACTACTCTTTCAAGTAAAGCCATTCCCCAAATAAGATTTAGTTAACTCTCTGTTCTCTGAGTTCACAAATCCATTCCTTCTCCTTGGGCCTGGAAGGTGCCTTCCATCCCTGAATTGGCCTTGGACCTCACCCAAGCCTTAGCCCCTTCCCATACTCTTTCCCATAAGTCGGCTGGAATGCCCTGTGTGTTGTCATTTGACATAGAATGCCTTTTATTTATTTACAAATTATGTGTAATATAATTCAGATAACATTTAATCTTCTACTGCCTGTTAATTGTCAGTTAAATATGATTTTTAAAAATCTTGTTTCTTCAAAACAACTAAGCCCCTTAAAGGCAATGCTGCATTTGTGTCTTCTGTACACCCTGGCCCCGGCACATCCTAGACCATCTTTAAGCTGAGTGTTCAGCATGGGCTAGGTGTTTGATGTTTTCTCTTTTGCAGTGGGTGGTTATCACCTACTCATCTGAAGTAGGCAGAAAGTGCTCCTGTGTAGGGTTCTCTCTGGAGATAGTTTGCTGAGGGGAGGTGAGAACAGTAAAGCACAAAGTATCCTTGAGTCTGTAACATGGGCCATTGTTATCATCGTGAGCGTGTGTGGGAAGTTGTCGACACTAACAGTAGTCATGTTCATTTTATGTTTAGCCATATCAGTGGGAACAAAATTGGCTGGGAGAAGACAGGAAGCCACTCGGAGCCTCAAGCACGGGGAGACCCAGGAGACCAAACAAAGGTAGTAGGTCCACACCTTTTATTTTCTCAACTCCTGGCTCTTTTAGCATGTGATGTTAAGGATCGTTTGAAAGTAAAACACTCTCTCTCTAAGCACGTTATGAGTAATACAAACACTGCACGGGTTGTGAAGTGGGGAGGGGATCTCAGACATTGATGAGAGAGGAGGAGAATCATAGACATGAGGGAGTGGACAAGGGAAGGAGGGACTTCAGGGCCCTGCTACCTGCCTGCTCTCTTTCCACAGAGCAGGGTGGGAGCCTGGTGGGAATCTGCCCCTGTTTGCTGGCTGCTTAATCTGGTCAAACACTTAGAGGCTTCCAGAGCCCTGTCTTATAGGGTCCTTGTGGGTATTAAGCGAGAAAGCATCTGGGATGTATACCGTAAGAGTGAAAATACATTCTGTTTACCTCTTTTTTTCTGCTTCTACTTTTTAGTAGCGATCTATAGAAATATCTTTTTAACTGTAAAGCCACATCTGTGGCTACTCGTGATCACTTAGATGAGCAGGTCTGGCTGGAAGAGGCTTGTTTATATACATAATATCAGAAATCCATTTAAAACTCTGAAATACCCTCACTAATGAATGATTATCCTATAAATAAGCTTTGTGGATGCCTACAGGTTGCAAAGCAACTTCCAAAGCATTTTCAGTGGTTTATGTCTACATTCTGTGGAATGAGAAGTATAGCAAACACTCATGAATTATCCATGAGTCATTCTTCTTAAGACTAATTTTGGTACTTTGTGTTTTAAAGAATAAAATTAAGCACTTACATACCATTGTAAAGAATACATTTTTCAAAACAAAAATGTATATTCCTTAGGGTGGCATAGAATCTAGCAAAAAGTAGCATTATTTCCAACATTTATTATGAGAAAGAGAAAAAACATTTATTGTGCAAATAATAATTGCTCTTGGTAGACAATTCAGACGTAGCTAAAGTTTATGAAGAGGAAACTAAAGAGTTCCCTCTGCTTTCCTTTCCCTGGGTCCCACTACCTTGAGGCCATCCATCACTAAGGTGATCATTGAGTGTCCACTCTCGTTTCTGTTCATGTACCTACATTCCTTATTTTGGTAGTTGGTTGTCACAGAATGGGTATTTTTCACCTAATGATTTACTGAGCACAGATTTCTGTGTCAGTATGTGTAGATATGACTCATCACTTTTAATGGAATCAGCTTTTTTTTTTTTTTTTTTTTTTTGCTTTACTTTTTGATAGTTTCCGGTGTGTAATTAATTTGAGGCTTTATAATGACCAAAGAGAATGTCTGAGTTTGGGTTTGTGTTTACTCTTTAGATACCAGCTGGCAAAGCACGGGCTTGAAGCAAGCCTAGATTTGAGTCCCAGTCCCACAAGTTACTTTTCCCGTAACTGTGGACAAATGGCATGCCCTCGCTGAGCATAAGTTTCCTCATCTATGGGGAGGACAATGCCTATGTGGTGTTAGGCAGCATTTTCAAGGAAAGTGGAAACACAGAAATTGGCTACATGGGGATAGCAAGCATAGAAAGCCACTGTCACCCCACCAGGGGCCACCAAGGAGGAGCCATGGGTAGTGGCACGCAACAGAAGCTGCAAGTCCTCCAGGCTCCCACCCCACAATATAGGCATATGGGTATCCACTCACCACTTCTTCTGTCCAAGTGGGCGTGGGTCAGGAATCCCTTGTCTTCGGTGGTAAAGGTATTTATTGTGTCTCTCTTGACGGGACTCTGTCACGGGTGGACAGACAGTGTGACATGAACCAATTTTCCCCTCTTGCCCGTTGCTCTGTAGGCAGAAGGTTCGTCCACTGCCTCTTCAGGCAGCCAGCTCGCTGAAGGAAAGGG
The DNA here is from genome assembly GCA_028627145.1 of Eidolon dupreanum. Classification (NCBI taxonomy): domain Eukaryota; kingdom Metazoa; phylum Chordata; class Mammalia; order Chiroptera; family Pteropodidae; genus Eidolon; species Eidolon dupreanum. Next base: position 93,791,519 of record CM053509.1, on the reverse strand, counting down.
GAGCCAGATCGGCACTGTCCAGCCAATTCCGTGCCTCCTGTCCATGCCCACCAGGAACCACATGGACATCACCACCCCACCCCTGCCCCCTGTCGCGCCTGAGGTGCTGAGAGTGGCCGAACACCGGCACAAGAAGGGGCTGATGTACCCATACATCTTTCATGTCCTGACAAAGGTATGAGCAGTGGTTACTCAGGGGGTTATAGCCGCTTGCTACTTTTGGAACTGTTTTTCTGTCTTATAAACTGTTTGAAACAAAATTCATTTTTTCCCTCTCTAAACTTTGAGAAAAAATGATGAAAATTTATATTTCTAAATAGGTTAAAAAAAAAAAAAACCTGGAAAAAGTCTCACTTTCCCCTTCAGTGGAGTTTAAAATATTTTTTAAATTTATAATTAATGACACATCATATTATTTTCTGACTTGTAATTTTATCCTCTCTATTTCTAATTTTGGACTTTCCTACACCACATTTGTGCCATAATGTGAGATTTAATTCTGGTGTCACATACTGGTCTGTCCTAGAAATGCCCCCTTGTGGGTAGCTTAGAGTGCTTCGTGTATTTTGACTTGTTCCTCTACTTCATTGAGTGCAATTTTTCTAGCACTTATAGCAAAAAATGGAATACAGCATTTGTAACATAATTGTCAGAAAATGCAATTTATCTTTTTATAGTGTCATAATTTCACATTATTTGTTTTATTAAATGTATGCTTAAATAGTAACACAGTGTGGCATTAATCGGTTTTGAATCTTGGTGTTTTGAATGAGCTATGTGTATTTAAATTTCCTCAATGATTTGTAGTCTTTATGTTGGTATTTGTTATCACAGGCCCACAGTTTAACAAGTTACCTTGGTGACCAGATTTCCCATGCAGAACTGGTTTATTACAATATATATTTTTAACATGTTTCATCAGTAGCTATACCACCATATATAATCAGACTTTTTTCTATTTTCTGCAATCCATCTGTGGTTTGTAAAATGGAGGCAATGAATGCAAAAGCCACTCCTGTTCCACAGCACCCCCAGCTGGACTTCGACTGTTAACTGACTCACCTGAACACTGCTCGCTTTTATAAATTCAAAGATATGAAGAATATCTAGAACAGAACTATTTACTCAGCTCCTTTATTTTTAAATTATAATTGCCTCCAAATCTCATCTGTTATTTGATATAGGTATGCATGAATGGTATCGCTTTTCAAATTATGATTATGAGGTAAACATTTTATTTTTCAGGTTCAAAATAAATTATAAGGATAAGTGAAAAGTTACTGTTACTGGAAAAGAATTTTGCTAAGTTTAAAGGAATCAAGGTTTTGGGAAGATTTTGCCCTTTTCCTGTGAAGTTGTTTGGGATGTAAAGTCCCTGGGCCGCTGTTATTTCAGCCCTGCCACACTGGCGGATCTGATTCGGGTGTTTGGTTAGATAATCTGAGTGCCACAAACTGCTTGTCCTCTTCTTTACTCACTGATTTCAAGGTGAATACTGATGAAATGACTGTGGTCAAGAAAAGTAAACTTGACTGTCTTTTCAGATTTTAAAATACCACCTAAAAAAAATTAAAAAAAATTTTTTCAGTATATCAAGGAAAAGTTTAGACTGTAAAGCCTGCTGCTTCCTGTGAGCAAAGCAGTTTTGGTATCAACTTGTCCAGGCTGAGACATTCAAAGTGAGATGAAGCTTTGTAGTAGTGTAGAGAGTTATCAAAACCGCATCTCCCTAGACGAGAGCGTTAATCACATGTAGCTACTAGATTAATGCGTATGAGGGTACTGAGGATAAGCAGAAAGACCAATATTGAAATTAAATTTGTGTGAAAGAAACAGCAAATGTTATGAAATTATTTAAAAAGTACATATATGGATAAATTTAGTAGACATTAAAAGTCATAAATATGTTTTTATGTTGTGAATATACATAAATAATATTTCTTGCAAAATCTCTTGAGATGTATCTTGATGCCATAAAATATCCTAAACAGGACCACAGAATTTTTGCAGACAGTCATAGCAGTCATTTAGCTCCTGGTGACATGGTCCTGTTCCACAGTGAAGCCCCTACCATGCTGGACTCAGACCATAAACAGAACGAAGCTCCCTTCATTTTCTGTCCCTAGTGGCTGTCACGCCTTCTCATTCAGTGAGACATGTCTTTCGAGTTGCTGCACTGGGGTGGAGGCCTGATATATGCTGAAAACTTCACAAATAAACAGTGTTTAAGAGAGTACTCTTAGCTGGGTCATTTCGTATGGTAATTTTTTATGGAAGAGCTTAGTAAAGAAAGTTTGACCATTTTACATTCAGGATACTTGTTTCTTGGATTTTGTATAGGTCATTGGAAATTATGAATTTCATTACATATGACCATCTTGATTCATAAATAAAATTTGCAAGTTCTCAGCATTTTCTAGTCTATTTGTTGTCTGATGTTATCTGTCTAGGTTGTTCCAAAGACTGTGGGATCATCTATGTGATTTTCTTTTGTTCTTGGTTCAAGATTAAAAATAAAACAATGTAGATTTTATTTTGACTCTTTGAACATATGTTTTGAACTACAGTCTGCTAAATGAACTCTCCCTAAACATCTTCATATAGGCAAGTTGTTAAGTAATTGATTTGGAATAGAATTGCAATGTCATTAACTGGAGATAAAACAGTATATTTCTTTGAGTTTATTGTAAATTCAACATGAAAAATGTGCAATATTATTCTGCTTTCTTCCATGCAAAGGGTGAAATCAAAATTGCTGTTTCTATTGAAGATGAAGCCAGCAAAGACCTGCCTCCCGCCGCCCTGCTCTATAGGCCAGTTCGTCAGTATGTTTACGGAGTCCTGTTTAGCTTGGCAGAAAGCAGAAAGAAAACTGAGAGACTTGCTTTTAGAAAGAACAGACTTCCACCAGAATGTATGTACTGTAAAATCCATTGTTTGTTTTCCTGAATACCTCGTAATCTCTTATGCATTTTCTAAAGCCTTGGAAGGATCATGTCTGAGATCGCCCTGAGTGCCCCCACATAAAGAGGTGGGCTTCATCTGGGCGCCTAGGAAAGGAGGACAGCCGTGGGCTTTCTTCCTCAGTAACATCCCAGTAATGGTAGTTATTCAGTAAAACAATAAAACTGCAGGTTTATGCTTTAAGCTGATGTGCACATGGTCCTGACGATCACCGTTCTGCGATGGTTAGCATGTTCCAGGCACAGTGATGGCACTGTCTACTCTCCAGAAGTCAGTGTTCCTGGGGAGGTCCCACCAGCTGTCTGCTCGCCACTTCTGTGTGGCTGTTGTGCTGCTGCACACAGCCCTACTGCCAACAAAGCACGTGTAATGGTTTTCCTCAGAGAACCCAGCTGATCAACTCTGGGGTGAAGAGGGAAGTAGAAAGACAAAAAGTATTGTTAGAAATGCTGGCAATCTTCTAGTGGGCCAGTGTAATATTTTGGGAAAACCATGCCTTTCTGTTCTAGGTAATTTTGTCTACTAATGTGGGGAATATAAAAGTCACTGTATGTTTAGTAGGAAATATAGAAAAGTTTCCTAAAACATTTAGTCTGAAATAAGAATATTATGAACAATGGAAATTGTAGATTACTGTATCACTATTTACTTTAAGATTACTTACCTTAAGCTTACTTTTTAACTAAGGGTATGTAGTGACAAATCACCTGCATGGAGGTATGTTAGTACAGGCCTGGGAGTTGGGTGAAACTGACCAGCTCAGGGACAAATGTGAGAATGGAACTGACCTTTGGACCTCTGAACCAGAGAGCTTCCAGCAATGCTAAAAACTCAGTTTCATAGATTCCTAAGTTTTCTGTTTCTGATGACTATAACAAAATTGTGATTCTGTAAGCCTTTAAAATGAAGCGTCTGTTTGTCACTACCCTTGCTTGAGGACAGCTATACTGAGAGTGGCACTAAGCTATTTGTGTGATTGTAGCTGGTAAAGGTGGTGCCAGCCCCGCAGGGCCTCCTCCAGCTGATGCTTCTGCTGCCTAAATCAGGGCTGGAGAGGAGATGCCATGTGAATACTGAGTGCTGTCAGTGGGTACTGTTTTCAGAGGCCCGGTATATTCCTGATGTACATATTCTCCTTCTTTCCTTATACCATGTGATTCATTTGCTCAGAATAAAAGGACCTTTCCTCACACAGGGTTGATCAGTTTTCCCACCCAGGCTGCCCTAGCCTTGTATCTGTGACCCCCTTTTGGTTCTCTGCCAGCAGTTGAGCAGCTAGGCCCCATGATCCCCTTGATTCTCTGCTGGGCCTAGAGTGCTGTGTGCTGCAGGGTTCCGTTCCTGCAGCCCCACTTCCTCTTATGTCTTCAATGCCATACAACATTTTGGCTTTCATAGTAAAAGCTAGCCTTTTTGTGTGTGTGTTCCAGAAATAGAGTTTTTTTATGCAGCAGACTTCTCAGTTTTCAGGGGACCCTCATGTGGACCGCAGGACAGCTCCCTTTTGCAGTGTTCACAGCTTCATAGAGCAGCCTGAATATCGCTTGTATGCTCCGTTCATGCCCTCTACAGTGGGCAGCATGTGTCCTTCCCACCTACTTTGTCCTTGGCCCTTCAGTTTAGGGAGTTCTATGTTGCAGGTGAACTTCAGGTGCTCTGCGGAAGTAAGAGTCTTGGTCTTTTCTGTTCTGCTGCAAGTCTGCTGTTTTAAAACACTGTGAAACATACAGCATGTTCACTCCTCACTGGTTATTTTGTACCAGGTGGTGCAGGTGCCCTGCTGGCCTGGGAGAGACTGTCCTGTTTGCAGACAGTAGGAAAAGCAGAAGGCAGAGGAGGGTGTTCACTAAATGGACTGGCATCCTCTGAGCATCAGCAAGAGAGAGGCACAGTAGGGCTGAGTGTGCAGACCACGCAGCAGGGCCTGACACTGTCTTGCAGAGAGATGCCAGGGTCGGCTTACCTGTAGCAGGCCAGCTCCAGCTGGGGCTGGAGGGCATGGGAATGGGGTGATCGGGGAAGAAGGGGAAAGGTTGGTACAGTCGGGATGACTCAAGTGGACTCTGTAAGGCTCTGAACAGGGTAGTGAGGAGGCACAGGGGGATACAAAAGAAAGAAGGAGGAAGGTGCACCAGGATGCCTTGTCAGATGTGGCTGAGGTGAATGAGAGAAGGCCTTAGCTTCAGAGAGAACTCGACAGGCATCTCCCTTTCCTTTCCTCCCTGCTGCTGCTCATTCCTCTGACTTATTTTTAAGGACAGGAGATGGAGTTGTTTGTTATTGTTGTGTTACTTTTGGCCCATGGGAAGTATAGAGTGGGGGGAGAGGAAGTTGAATTTATTAGAGAAATCTGGTGGAGTGGTGTTAGGGTTTGGTGGGAGGGAGGAGTGGAGGTAGGGTCTGTATTCGGGCCACTTTTCTTGGTGAAGGGAAGAAGTGGAGTGAAGATATGTTTGGTTTGGGAAATGAAGCAGGCCGTTTATTACTAAGGAAAAGGAGCTGGACTTAGGGGTGACACTGAAGTGGGGTGCTCATCCATTGTGGAAGAGGGCCAAGGCCAAATGTAGTTTAACATTTAATACTTTTTAAATGGTAAGTAGGGTCTATGCCTATTACTGCTGTGTATTTCTCTCTTTGAGGAGTGTCCAGCTGGCAATAACTGGTATAGATGCATGGCTTGGAGTGGAGACCCAAAGGATAGGGTACAGAGAATGACACTCGTGTGTGGGAGTATGCATAGTCCCTGAGGTTCTATAAAAGATCGGCACTAAACACACTGTGGTCTTTTCTCAGGTGATCTATGACTATGGGTTTTGATTTTTCTGTGAGTAAGCGGGAGCCATTGAAGGCTGAATAAGAGTGATATTTGTGTTTAGGATGGTGGGTTGGGCAGGGGTTATGGCTGAACTGAAGCGAAGACAAAAGCTCGAAATGGGAAAGAAAGGGTGATTCAGATGCCCACTGCCAAGACAAACCTGAATTAGCCCCTAGAGCTTAAACTGACCTGGAGAAAGTTATTATTAAAGTGCTGTTATAAATAAAAATTTACCTCTGGATAGAAAGATATGTAAATTTAACCTCTGAGTTTATAAGTTGAGAGACTAGTTAGCTTTGTAATTTTGGTAGGTGAGATTTTCATAAGTGGCTTTAGAATCTGGTCTTCTGGGAAAAAATAAAATTGAACTTGTTTCATGCATTGGTTATATTAATAAGTGGGAAATAACCTATAGAAAAGGTTTGTATATAGTAATACATGTCTGCTGATGATGTCACTAACTGAAACACCAGGTCTCCACAAGGCTGAATTTCGTCCTCAGAGAATCTTCTCTGATTGTTGAGCCTGAATACTCTCAATTTGCTCAGACCAAACTTGTGCGAGAAACCAGCATGTGCACTGTGCAACCTGACTTCCTCATTAACAATGCATTAAAATTAAGATGACTTCCTAGGACTCTTCATTAGATTCCAGCTGGCTTTAAACGCTGACTCTGACGATGTCATGTGTTAAGGTGTCCATGCCTAGAACATCTAAGTGATTATACATTTTATATTCTTAAGGAGAAAATGTCATAGCTTCTTGACTATTTAGATGAGATGGAGAAATGGCAATGTTTGGTCTTGGTGAAAAGAGGCTGACCTTAAACTCAGGAGTTCTTAGTTGACAAGAGGTGAAAGATGATTGTTGAAATCATGCTTAACTCTTAGAACATATGTAAATAAAATGAAATCAGTGGCACATTGCAGGCAGTTGACAAACCACGTGAAGGTGCACCATGAGGGCCTTAGGATAGGTTTGTTCCTCCAATTCCTGCTGGCTTTGCTGTTCACTTTGGTGGTCTGGTGACCAACTCCACACTACATGGGTTCCAGTGAACCCACCTACTCAAGTGGATGATGAATGGAAGGGTTTTGCTCTAACACAGCTCCAGAATGCTATGTAATCAGATGTATTTTCCTGGTGTCACTGTGACAATCAGGAGTTTCCCAAGAGGGCTTTATCGTCAGAACTAGTCAGTGGACATGTTGAAGTCTGAAGAATTGTTTTAAAATATTTAACTCTTATTAGACTTAAGACATGTATCCATTTGGAAATTTAGTCTTTTGATTAGGCATATAATAAATTGATCATAATCTACAGTGAATATTTGCATAATTTACCAAAGTTCCATTTTTAAGGTAATACGGTTAAAGTAGGATATCTACAATGAGGTTCTTAAAAAAATTACAGCCTTAGAAAGTCATTGAATTATATGCTGGCAGTTTATTTTCTGTTACTCTCTGTCCATTCCTAGGTTCTATGATTTTGCTTTTAAGCAATATTTTAGAATATTTGTTTATGATAGCAGTATGCTACCAAAGTCACTCTTGTGGAATTCCATGTCCCACAAGTGGGGCCAACAGAAGACTCTTGACCTCACACAAGTGGATTCGCCCAGATGTCCTGGGTGGTGGCAGTGGCAGCTGCTTTTGGGGGAGGTGGGACCAGGTTGCTATCTCTGTAGCTGCTAAAATAAAGGCCGGACCTGGAGATAGGCACCTGGGTCTCAGCCAGCCCTGGCCTGGGAAGCCTTTGTGTGTGAAATCCAGAGGAGGTGGCTGCTTCTAAGACTTGCTCCTGCCTTGGAGGTGGGTCTGGCCATTGCTGCCCAGGTAGCTCTTCTTGAGGGTGCCTCTCAGCCCCTGGGCACTAAGGTGCCTTTCCCTGCCCCCTGCTCCTCGGGGTGAATGGGGAGAAGCCAGAAAAAGGGAGACTCGGGTTTTAAAAAGACAGGAGGACAGTCGCCTCAGCTATGGATAAGAGTTAAAAATCCAGGGAGTAAACTTCAGTGATTTGTACATTTTAAAATTACCATCCACTTAATAAAACTGGCCTTTCTCTTTTCTATAATGAGTCTCCCTAGCACCTCAAAGTTAAGTATGTAAAAGAAACAGGCTTGTAGATGGGATGAATTTATGGAAATATTTTATATACTGTGAGTTCTGTTTTTATAAAGGGTTTTCCCATATTTATTCTTTATTGTTTAAGCTATCAAGAAAATCCAAGAAGAACATTGATTTTTTTCCTGGTCCAATAGGCTTGAGAAATTTTGTGCCACATAATTAGGACTGCTTTAAAAATATATTTGTTCACTGAGATTACATTACTTTATAAAACAGAATACTTTAACATGAGCAGTATTAGTGCACTGTTTCAATATATATGAAAATTGGTTATCCATAAACATTTTCCCCATGATTTTGTGAAAACTGTTTATATATTAATCTTAATTTCTTTATTCTACAGAGTTTTCTAGGAGTAGCGTTAGCAAACTGCAGTCTCTTCCAGAACTTTGAGCAGCCGTGCTCCAGTGATGTAGGAAGGCAGCTTGGTTCCAGGGGCACTCTTGGATTAATATTTACTTGAACTTCTGAGTTTAGAATATACTAGAAATGACGTTAATGGAGAAGTGAAGAATAGAATAGCGTTTACTACCTTTCTAGAACACTGTGTTCTTCTGTGTATCCTGTGGCCTACTGAACTTATTTTTGTGGACAGAGGGCTGCCCCTAGCTTTAGATATGAAAGGTTTAAGGGAAACATTCATAGCCTTTTACCTCTGAGAATTGTGGAGGGTGTGTACATAAATGTGTCAGCATGAGGCAATGGAGAGCCAGCTGGACACCCGCCTGCGCATGGACTACTTGGAAGTTAACTGGCAGTTTTCCCATTCGAAGAAAAGAGCAGCCGTCATTGCACTCATATTTGTTTCTGCCCTGATATGAAAGAACTGGAGTTTTGTTTTTATTTTTGTGTGGCGTTATTTTTTTCCCTGGGAAAGTTCAGCAAGTAAAAGAATAGCACCTCCCCAAATACACACATACACACACACAAGTGTGCACACACACACAGATACTCCCATGTTTGCACTCATGCACAGACAGACCTCAGGTCCAGTTGGAACTCATCAATCTCCATCCTTTTCTTCACCTGTAACCACGTCATGCGTGTGCCACAACTCTAACTCAGCGCCCAGTAGGCACTGGTGTTGCTCATGGTGCCCTGGTACTGAGCTTAGAGATGTACTTCATCATGTGGCACTCTAGGCAGCCACTACCAGTCAGCTGGAATTGGCTTACAAAATGAAACATGCTCATTATTCCTGGGCTGGGATGAATCCCAAAGTCACCATTATTATAGATTTCCAAGGTAGAAGATGATTAATGCCTAATGGAAAACATTGAGTTTTTACTGATAGCTTAAGTATAATAGTGTTTTCTGCCCTGAAATTGTATTTGGAAGAAGTACTTTCTATAAGAAAGTACATTACAAAGTTAGCCTCTGTTAGCAAGAAGATTGATGCTCTGAAGTTGTTCCCAATGTAAAAATTTAGTTTAGTGTTAGATAAGGGAGATGATCTAACATTGTCTTTTAGACACAACCTTCTTGCCTGCTTCCTGCAGTTGTCAGTTTTCCTGTCAGTAGAAAAGACAAGATGAATATTGATGGTGACAGAAGACTTATTCATGGCTAGTAGCTGGATCAGCTGACTATTCTTCTGCTTTAACAAGGCAGTATGAACCTCTTTCTAGAATGGTGCCATCGCAGAAGTGGTTTCACAACACAGTGGTCTTGGCTAAGGCCCAGACATGCGTTCAGGTTGTTCTTGAAATCCAGTTGCCTCATTCCATCCAAATAATCCCTGCATAATGGTTTTTGCAGAAATGATAAGAGCCTAGATGACTTCCTGTTTCCTGGCTCCTTTGCATCTGCTTGTTCCTATGAGCTGCATCACAGAGACTGAGCCCTCCCTCCTGGGCAGCAGTAACTCAGTAAGAGGCCAGGAGCCAGACAGAGAGGAGGTACTGTGTATGTGCCAGCGCCCCATGTCAGGAAACTTATAAGGCAGAGACTGCTGTGTGTCAACCCAAAAATAATGTCCCTTGAAATTTATCAATCTATAAAACACTCATCTTTAATTAGTTATTCCAATATAATGAGCCACTTGTAACCACATAATGGGTGTAAGGTGCCTTTCTGTTTCCTCATCAGAGTTGTGTTGCAGAGAGGGTTGTTAGTCCTTTTCTTCTTTTTGGTTCCAAGACTGGAGTGTGTGTGTTGGGGCGGGGGGGGGGTAGTAGTAGGGATGCAGAGGAGGCTGGCAAGGGGCCCAGGCCTCAGAATTTAAGGAGACCCTCTCATGTGAGCACATGGGGGTGGACCCTGAGCCCTGGATACCTTACATGCCTCACCTGTGTCCCAGCCCTGCCCGATACATAGTAAGTACTCAATAAATACTTTAGGTGATTGGCTGAAGGTTCCACAGCTATTAAATGGTAGTATACACAAAAGTTCTACAAATGTTCAGTTGTTTAAAACAGATACACACATGTTAAAAATAAAGCAAGCTAGGAGCAGCTTTGCTTTTGGAACAAAGTTTTGTTACTGCACATTTTCTCTGATAAAGTCATATATTTCCTAAATTAGATTTGAGCTGTTCTTATCATGAATAGTGCAGCTAGGCAACAAAAATGCTTAGAAGGATAAGAGGAAGCTAATATGTCTGATAACCATTTTCAGAGCTTCAGACTCCCCTGCCCTGTGCTCCTGGTGGGCACTTAACTGCATGTCTCTGCTAGGACTGGGCAGTGCTTCACAAGTATCAGCTGGAGGTCTTGGGCACCAGTGTGTAGAGAGGCTCATACAAAACCACTGTGGGCCATGTAGCATCATGCCAGGTAAATTCAGGCACACTTGAGCTCCTTAGAGCCCCAATTAGTGTGGACAGCTGTCTAGGGCAGCTTCAGGGAACTTTAAAGTGAAACAGCCACTTGCAAGGGAACCAACACCTCTAACCTCCACTTTCCTTTGATGAAGGATCTTAGAACTTTATGTACAGGTAGGTCTAAGCATTTCAAACTTGAGAATGAAAATCCTCTACCAAAAATTTATTTCTAGAATGAAAACAAAACATAATAAAATGATTGTTAAAAATTAGTTGAGAGGCAAGAACAAAGCTGATGAAAGGGAAAGAAACAAATGGATAAAGATGAAGTTAGATTTAATAAGAATGCCTCTCATGAGAAAACAAAGGGGACTTGTGATACTATAATCTGTGTTTTTTAAGATGCAGAAACTCATGCTTTCTGTGTGTGTGTGTGTGTGTGTGTGTGTGTACGTGTGTGTTTTTTGGGGGAGTGAGAGAATCTAGAATAGCTAGTTCTACAACCAAAGATAAAATCTAATCAGTTTCTTTAAATAAGTTTTTGCTACCAAAATGAAGATGTTACTTAAGGAAAAATAGATTTATGCATGTGTGCCTTTTTTCGCATCAAAATGAAGATTGCGGAATAACCTAATAGAAACACAGCAAGTTAATGACTCATTTTGTAAAACCTTTCTTCACCTGTTTTTCTGGAGCTGACAACATCAGCCTCTGAGACTGGAGTTGGGGCAAAAAGGGGGAGGGGGCTCAGATGCCACACCCAAGAGGGCTCTGTCATGCTGATGTCCCCACTTTGGGTATGGGAGCTCTGCAGTGATTGGGGATGTGGGGAGTGGTTAGATTGTGAGTCTGAGGACAGGATCTATGGGATGGATGATGGGGGCTTAATGTGTTTGTGTCTGGAACCTAAAAATATTGATGCATGTATTTATATATACATGTGTATCTCTGTTATGACTTGATGGACTTTAAGCATTTTAAGTGTTAAAAGTTTTAACATTTAAACACGAAGATATTCAATTGTAATTGAAAAGGATTTTCCCAGTTACAAAACAGTAACTCTTTTGTAAGAGGAAGAATTTTTCAGAACTGCACTGACTTGCACCCCTGCTCTAGCAGCTCCTGGGTGGTAGGTCCCTGCAGGAGTGTGATTCCAGGGCTTATCTTCATCCCGCTCCTTACCTGGCTGCTTGGGGTCAAATGTGCCCAGCTTGCTTTCCTGTTGCTCACACACTGTGTGTACCAGCCCTCTGACTCCTGGTCTTCTAATCCTGACCTCTGAAGAGATATCTTGCCTGATTCTGTTTAGTCTTGGAACTAGAGATGAACCAGTTAATCATTTAACTTTGTCAAGATTTGGGTTCTTCATTCTCTCAGCTGCCTCAGGTGTTACTTTGGTGAAGAAGAGCCCAGGTTGGGTACTGTTACGGGAAAAATTGAGCTGTGGAAGATCACTTTAGATCATAGCACCATCCTGGCTTCCCTGCCAGCCACTGGCTGCTCATAGGGTTCTGCTTCAGTTCTGATACTTGTTACTTATAAATTGTACACCCAGTTTTTACCTTTAGATTGTTAAGTGCACTTGGTATGAAATTGTAACATACTTCTCTACAGTATGCCTTGTCTTCATTTTGTTCCCCATCATAATTTTTCCTTAATTTATTTGGAAATTATGTGGGAAAATGTGAATATTTATGTGTTTTAAGAATTTACAACACTAATAGCAGTAAAACAACTGTGGATAAAACATTGTTTTATGTTGTATCAACTTAGAATATCTTGCTTTTTTTTTGAGGTGAAATGGAAGAGTTTTAAACTTTATTTTCAATCTTACTAAATAGAATTACTGTGTGCTGGCGTCACCTGGAATTTCTTAACATGGAATATTGCTTTTGCTTGCGCCCTTACTGGGCTTTTGGGTTCTCGCTACATGGTGGTTTGCCCTTGCTGATCCTTGAAATAGAGCTTAACATTTTGTTACATTTGTTAAAGTAAGAGGTCCTTAAGTAAAGTGGCAAGTTTTTTCTTAAATCTAATTAGTGAAAGTGTGTAGAAAAAGATTAGCTGTCTAAATTGGGTATTCCATGATAATCATGTAAACTTATGTGAATTATACCAATTATTACTAAGACTATTACTATTAAATGGATTTTAATATTAAAACATTTTGTCTAACATCCTTAATTTTTATACATTAGTTACCTGGGGAAATCAAGTCATGATTTGATTGAGAAAGAATTTATTGGTGGCCTGACTGAAAATCTAAATGAGCAATTGAAGTGCATAAAGTAGAGAACAGATTTCTTAGAAGTGAGGATGATGACCAGTGGCTTGCTAACTCAATGTATTACTACATGAGAGATGACATCTTCAGGCTATAATTACTAAAGCGGTTTATTTTCGTTAGGCTTAAAGGAGCTGAGATTGGGCATAAATGGTTCTCTTCTGATTTCCTTCCTGTAGTTTCACCAGTGATCATTAAGGAGTGGGCAGCTTACAAAGGGAAGTCTCCGCAAACCCCAGAACTGGTTGAAGCTCTTGCCTTCAGGGAGTGGACCTGCCCCAACCTGAAGAGGCTCTGGCTGGGGAAGGCGGTGGAGGACAAGAACCGCAGGATGAGGGCCTTCCTGGCCTGCATGAGGTCGGACACCCCAGCCATGCTCAACCCGGCCAGTGTGCCCACTCATCTCACGGTGCTGTGCTGTGTCCTACGGTAGGTGTGGCACAGCAGGTCCTGCACACAGAGACATGTCTATATGACCTACAGTGTGGGGGTGTTCCAGATGCAGCGCGTTATTTGTTGAAATTTTTCCACATCTCATATTCACATATACTATAAAAATATAGGCCATGTAAATGCAATGTGGATTTTGAATTGATGCTATATGTTTACGGAATAGGTATATTTGGTGAACACATATTTTATAAAAATATAATTTTAAACAGTTTATTTTTTAAATATTGAAGATTTTTAAGGCTATCGGGGGGTTATGTTATATATTATTTGGGATTGTTCTGTAAGGAAAATGTGTCTCTTCTTCCTTCTTCATTTGTTTAACCATATGTTAGATCAGTATGGACTTGTGGTTATGTTTTATTCCTAGCATTATAGCCTGATGTATCCTTGTTTATTTGGTTGTTCAGATTGTTTCAGCTTGGGCTTTGGGAGCTTGTTCATTGAGCTCCTGTCTTGTCCCCGCAGTGTGTTCTTGATTTTTGGTACTACAAGATGCCCATGCTCATCTGTATCTCCCCTGCCCTACCCTGCAACCTGCCTATAAGGGGCCAGCTCCTCCTGGAGAGAGGACTTGAAAACCCTGGGCCCTGTGCTTCTAGGCCTTCTCATTTGGTGGGCCGTGAATGCCTGTGTAGACACCATTGGTGTTTTGGAGTCTATTTGAGTTGGCATACATACTTGTATCAGATTTATTAGTTTTTTGGTTTTTTATTTATTTTTTTTAGACTAATTTCAAACTTAGGAAAAAGTTACAAGTACAATACAAAGAGCTTTTTATTATCCCAGATTCTTGAATGTGATTTTCTAACAAACAAGGACGCTTCTTCTATAACCACAATATAGCCATCAGAATCAATCAACATCAATACTTTATTTCTGTCTTTATTTCATAGTCCATTTCAGACCCTCTCTTTGTATTCAGAGGTAAAGTTTCATTGGTCCCCAGAGGGCACATGCTTGTGCAGGGCATGGCTATCCCTCTGCTCCTTGTGGTCCTGTCCAGGCTGTGTGTCTACATTCTGACCACTTGATGAAGTGGGTGTCTGCAGGACTTCTCTAGTGAGGCCACTCTGTTCCCATATTTTATGGGAGGCACTTCGCAACTTTGTGAACATTCAGTGTTTTTATATTAATGTAGACAGCTCTGTCTTCTTCAGTGGCTTCTAGTCCATTGCCACCATCATTTAATTTGGTGCTTTATCTCACCTCTTGGACCAGTTAAGCCTTGTCTGGCTGGCCTCCTGTCATGTCTCCGTCTTTCTATGAGCATTTCCTGACTTCCTTGCAGAGATATTTTGATGCCTCATTCTCCCTGCAGCCCTGGTTCCTGGTGGTAAAAACAGTGTAGGACACCAGGCTCTCCTAGTGTGTTTACAGTTACACCTGTGCCCATAAGCTTCTGGACTTCTACTTCTGGAGCCTCCAACCTGCCTGTCTCGACTCTTTCCCTGTATGTGTGGCCTCTGACCCTGACAGACAGCGAGAGCCTGGGGCCCAGCTGCCTTTCAGGCCCTAACCTGCCCAGCCCCCTGTGTCCAGTCGCTCTGGGCTGGTGCCTCCTCCTCAGGCTCCTGACGTCTACTAAATTTCACCTGCTTGACTGAGGACAGGGAACAGAGCTTTAGTCAGGTGTTTATTTCCTGAAGTTTCTTAAATTCATAACAGACTTTAAGGCCAATAACTTACTTAGAAGCCTTTCCTTAATTAAATTGAAGTTGACTAAAATAAGCATAATATGTTAGTTTCTTATTTTATTTTCATTGAGAATTAGTGAGAAAAACTAGTTCTTTGTTTTGGTTTTTGAATCTTCTGGTTTCCTCTGATGGAATATTCATTTATGGACCTTCTTTTATCAATAAAAACATTTTATTAACCAAAAATTTAAGATTAAGACTTGCAGTATTATAAAATCATCTAGCAGTAATAAATTTAGTTACTTCATAGTTATCTCTTTTAAGTTTAAAATGATGTGTAGTCTTTGATTTGTTGGGGCAGCTGTCTACCATATACCTGACCTGAAGAGCCTGTGAACTTAGGCTTATGAGGCTGCCCCTTGGACAGCGGCAGCCTTGCATTAATACAGGATGAGTTACTACTGTTGGGAGCAGGGTGCACATGTCATTTCATGCCTCTTGGGGTGGTGGTGCCTTCATATCTTGTCTGCTCATACATTCAACCACGTGGGGCACTGGACAACTGGACCCATTCTTCCTCTTCATGTATATTGGTCCTCGTGGCCCTTCCTTGGCCATTATCCCAGAAACAGCTCCACCTCTTTTAGGCACTGTTCAGATGGCTTTCACAGAGTCTTCTCAGATTTCAGGACTGTCCTGGTCTCTGTTTTTAAGACAGTCTTTATTGTTGAGTTTTATTTTGTTTCTGTAGTTGTTTATGAAAAAGTATTCATTTTAAACCTTGAAAAGATTAATAAATGTAACTAATAATCTCAGGTCTGAGCGAACCTCATCCTATGCTCATCTTGGTGATGTTAAGACACTGCAGTGAGTATAGTGCAGGCCTCCATACTCAGATGGAAGCCAGATAATGTGCTTGATGTGAAGAGACTGTTGTTTGTGGTGTGGGCACCTGGGGTCAGGGGTTTCCCCACTTGGAAAGATTTAGTTTTAGATCCCAAGGAGAAGCATTGCATTGAGATGAGGTTATTGGGAATTGGTGAGCGAGGGACACTCTCATGGGACAAGTCCTGGGGATTTGGGGCTAAGACACTATAAACGTGTTGGTCCATTTCCACTAAGACGATCTATTCTACCTTCTGTTTTGGGGGTCATGGGAGAGCAGATGAAGGAAGGCTGTATTTGGTCAGTGGGTATGACTTAAGAACATGGGGATGGGCTGAGTAGGAGGTTTGAAGTTTCGGAGTAGAGTGTGGGGCATGGGACAGAGGGTGGGCAGAGACAAGTAACAGAGTTGGTGTGTGCCTCTGAGAGCCCCTGGAGTGTGGGCTGAGGGCTGAGGCTGGCAGCCCGTGGTTGTTCTCTGGAGACATTACAGCCACATAACAGGAGAAGGGCTGCCGAGGTCAGGCCGAAGCTAAGGATGGGGGGAATGGACAAATGACAGAGACTGCGTCCTGGACTAGGTCAGGCCCTGCAGTGTGATCCTTAGCCTTGATGACTGGGTTGGGGCAATGGTCAGCAGTTGCAAGGCCAGGCTGTCATTCACAAAGACTTCTTCTCTGTCTTTGATTTTTTTGTTTTTGTGTGTGTGTGTAATTTCAAACTTAAAAGAATTATGAAATTAATACAAAGCTCATGACTGTCCTTCATCACATTTTCCACTCATTAAATGTTCTACTGCATTGGCTTTTTCCTCTTCTCTGTGTGTATCCTTGTGTTTGTCCTGAATGTTTCGAATATAAATGATGGATATGATGTCCCTTTACCCCTAAGCTCTTTAGTCTGTGTTTCCTAAAAAACAAGGACATTATCAGAATCTAAAAAATAATACTGATACATCTCATGTACAGATCTCACTCAGATTTCACCAGTTGTCCCAATAATGTCCTTTATTAGCAATAGAAAATCTTGGCTTGTGCTTGTGTTCAGTTGCCATGTCTCCTCCAGTCTCGACTGCTTCTCCTCTTTCTCTGGGTTGATGAAGAGATGTTTCTGAAGAATGAGTCCTGGTTTGTCTGCACACCTGGGATCTACAGATGCATGTGAACAAATGGAAACTGTGTTGACACACAAGTGGCAGCCCCTGGCTGCAGTTTGTCAGCCTCTGTGGAGGCTGCTTCTCAGTCTAGATTTATCCATGTTCCTTCAGGGTGAGATTCCATTTCTGTGTTTGGGGCAGGCATATACCAGCAGGGAGGTGGTGGTCTCCTTGCTGCTTTTGCCAGTGGTGTCAGCATCCATATGTTATTTTTATGTTCCATATGTGATGTTTGGACAGCAGTCGGGAGGATGGGAGAACAGCAGCCAGATCTCTAGAATTCTTGTAGCAGAGGGCCAGCCTCCGAGCAGTGCGAGGCTGAAGCAAGTGTCCAGAACAGAAGAGAGGCAGCCTTTCCCAGGTGCATGCCAGAAAAATAGGCAAGATCCTTACCCAAGAGAGCTCAGATTCTCCTGGGGGGACAGACTAGGTTACGTTCTGGAAGAACTCAATAAGTAAGATAAGAGGATGGAGGGTGTGAGCCCCCAGACAGGACTCAGAGAACCAGCAGAGTCTATTCCAACACCTGAGGAGCACAGCCAGGGTCCAGCACCCATACTTCTAATAATGGGCAGTGAGAGGAGAGTGGGAAAGCGGCATCTGCAGATATTCTCACACCTCCCTGATAAGAGACTTGAGGCTCAAAGAAAAGGCATGGAAAGGAATGTCTGGAGAGAACAGCGACGTAAAAGAGGCTGAGGACACTGTCAGTGCACAGCTACGAAGTAGCATGGACAGATGAGATTAACTGGGGGGATAAGTCTTAGCTCCTCCCAGGGGTGCCATTGGCACCATACATATTTATGATATTTAAACTGTGTATTTATGTACATGCATATCTTTATATACATTTCACACACTTTTAAGACTTACAGTGAGAAAGAGGTAAACAGTAACTTTGTTAAAATGTAATAGGAAGCCAAGTAGAGGAAATAGCAGGTATTCAAATCAAAGAGACTATTTGTTGTTGCAGCTAAACTGAATGCTAGAGTCTTTGTTGCTAGGAAAACCAGGAAGGATCATGAGAAAAACAGCTTGTTTCCAAGACAATTTTTTTTTCCTGATTCATAATTTTTAAAGGAACATGTAGCCAGAGGCTAGGGATGGAAGAAGTTATTGTTTCATGGATTTACAGAATGAAAAGAGTTGTGAGGATAGATGGTGGGGATGGCTGTACAACACTGAGTGTACTCAATGCTACTGCACTAATGGTAAATTTACTAACGGTAAATTTCGTGTCATGTATTTTACTACAATTTTAAAAAAATATGAAATACAAATAAAAGAAATGTATAACATGGATATTTAGGCAAAGAACATTATATAATGAGCATAGTCTTTTCCACAAATACGTTTTTCATACAAAAGTGGGGGGACTTTCTTTGTATTTGCTGTTTCTTGCATCGAGCCCTGATTAAAACTCAGTAAGACCATTGTATTTAAGATTTGTGGCACTCAAACAATTGCAAAGGGTGTTATTTTTGTCCTTGCAAATATTGACAGTCTAATGAAATAAAGTTTTTACATCATTCTTTTGATAGATCTGATTGGATCTAAACACCACAGAGATTTAACATCCACTCTTAACTTACCTTGAAATTAATTTGCTTTTTACTAATACTACATAATTTTACCATGACATATATGAGTGCTGTGTCTCGATTTCCCATCTCTCAAAGAGGACAGTGATGGTTCCTCATTAGAGTTGCTATGATTATATGAGGCCCCAGTGCATGTAAATGCTTAGACCAGTGGCTGGCACCTAGCAAGCACTTAAGTTTTTCTGTTGGGATTTTTATTGAAAATACTTCTTTTAATCAACTGGATGGAACTTTCTCCTTTACCCATTAGTTCGTGTTCCTGTGGATTAATATTAATTATTAAAATAACGAGCTAGGACTTTGCACCTACTCTGATTCTGGCTTTCGTTGACTTAGATTTTAAGTCCTGAGAAAACTTCCAGGTAGGACTGGAAAGAGCTTTGTGAGGTATGTCACAATTCTCCAAATTCCTTTTGAACTATCTGCCAGGGATGACATAGGAACCTATCACCAGAAGTTATTTTTAGTGATCAGCTGGCAACTTGATTAGATTATTCTTCAAGTTTGCTGAATGCAGAGAACTGAGAACTGTTGGACTTGACGAGGACTTAATGACCAGGTTCTTGGTGGTTAATCTCTCATTCGCTCACCCCAAACATTATCTGTGGTTGTGCCTTTGCTTAGTGCCCTAGAGTTGTCACAGAGGCTCTGTGCACAGTAAGGTAAGTAGGGGGAAGAGGATTAGTAGAAAAAAGGTAAGCTGAACACCTGGTGGTTCTTAGGCAGATAGTACACATAGAAGTTGTAGATTTAGAAATTGACTTCCTGTCAGCTGCTGACCAGGGCCTATAGACATGCATGCTGAAGGCTGCAGCTTTAGTTCTCATTCTGGGGTACCTTTCTACTTAGTTCCTGTGCATTCATCTACCACTGCCGGAGCCCCTTGTGCAGAGGATTCACATGACACTCGCTCTTCATCAAGGGAGTTATCTGGACCTAGGATCTGCCTAATGGGTATCTTGTCTTGAATTAAAATATATAAATCATATAAACTTGGTACTTACAATGTGTTTTCAGGACTTAAGCATTTCACAAGAGTGAAGTATCAGAAATCACTGATCATGCTGGTTTGTAATATGTATAAATTTAGTGTGCTGTTTTTAATGACTCTAACGTCAAACATGCTGATCAGCCCAGGTGATGATTCAGTGTTTATTTGTAATTGGCATTATCCAGTAGAAATAAAAAAGCTGGGTAAGAAATCTGTATACACCTCCTTAGCTTGTGTCACCCAAGTCTCTTCAGAACCTGAATAGGTTGTGTATGTGACTGGTGACAACTGCATCCTGACCCCAGAACCCCTCTGCCCACCCCTGCAGGTATATGGTTCAGTGGCCTGGAGCACGGATACTGCGTCGTCAGGAGCTGGATGCCTTCCTGGCTCAGGCATTGTCCCCCAAACTCTACGAGCCTGATCAGCTACAGGAGCTCAAGGTAACTGATGCCTCCTTCTTTGTCCTGGAGCCTTGCTCTGGAGCTCATGGGACAGCTCACCTCACTGGTGCACCACACTAGTAATGCTAAGGATGCGAACTTGAGAGCCTTCAGGGCAAAGGGAATTTCCTTCCCAGCTGTGGGAACAGTCAACTCTACTTTTGTCCGACAAAGATTTTCCCTTGTTTACCAGTGGGTGTTTATTCTTGTTTTTCACATCAGAAAATAAACTTGCCTTTTATTTCAGGTTGGGATCCCAAACCCTGGGAGGGCTTGGTCCTAAGAGTTTCCTAACATCTGGCCAGGATCTTTTTCTTATTTCGTTCTGATGTTCCTAATTACAACGTTCGTTTTCTCTAAAAAGTAGTCTTTGTCCTCCTAGTATTGTAAATCCCTTTTTAAAAACCACTTGAAGAATATACCATCATTCCTGTGCCCTTTTAGTTAGCATTTAACATCGTATTCTTTTTAATTTTCCCTTCCAGTGATTCCTTTTTGTTCTTTAATTGTTTTGACAATATTAATTTTCTCCACGTTGTCACCTGATTTTTCAGTGTGCTTATCTTTCCAATGCACTTTTGTTAGTTGCTGTGTTCGCATGGCTGTACTTGCTTTCTAATTTCTACACTAAATTTTAGAAAGTTCAAGACTTTTGAGAGTTAGCTGAATTAGTAGATCTACCTTTTCTTTTTAATATATAGGGTTTTGATTTTTTCTTTGCCATTGGTTATTTATTTATTTATTTATTTATTTATTTTACAGAGTTTGATTTGTAATCAGGTACTCTCTTTTGACAAAATCGCCTTCACTTTTAGATCTTTTTGCCATTCTTTACGAAGGCGTTCTTTCCCTGCAGTGGAGTTTTAGGCTTGCTTTATAGATTTTCAGTATTGTGCAGTTGGGGCTCAATAAATTTCTGGTTTCCTCTAAATTATTGAGCTAAATTCAGTAATTTGATATTGAGTGACCGTCGACTATTTGGAGCCCATGTCATTTATGGTCACCATAGACTTCTGATGACTTTGAAACAAGCTAAATAAGACAACAAAACAGGAGAATCTACCTCAAATTGTGTTCTTTACTATGTAGATTAAGCCTTTCTGTTAGACAGAAATTATTTTTTAATGGTTTTGAATTTAAGTTTTTGTACTAGAATATTTGGCCGGGTGTCCCCTGAGAGGCTGGTACTAAGCTTAGGCTCTCCCTCCCGTGTCCTACAGTGTGGTGCCATCACCACCATCTTCATCACCAGACTGTGCTCAGGGGTGTTGTAAATACTTTTACTAGAGTGTGGTGCCATCCCTCTACCTCTACTTCCTGTTTCTCTTATTTAGATAATTACATCAGTATTGACATCCCAGTTCTGAAAATCAGACCGCCAGGTATCAGGTATGCCCACCAAGCCTTATTCACCATCAAGTTGCTTTTACTCCAAGTTCATCTTTTCTCCCATATCCTTTTCATTTTTGGATCAACACATAGGATATAACTTTTGAGACAGTTACACTCTAAGCTTTCATTTTGGTTCTTTTGAGGTCTTAATGCTTTCATGGTTTTCTCCTGATTCTTCATCCAAAGCCAGGTATTTCTAGAGGTATGTTAGGAAATGCAGGTACTTCAGGCCCACCCTGTCCCTTTGGCTCTTCTGGTCTGGAGATCTGTGTCCCCTTCACCAAGGGCAGCCTGCACGCCAGCACTCCATTCATGAACAGCATAGATTCTAAACGAACCAGAAGGAAAAATAACAGCTTTCCTTGGGTGGAAAGGTAGTTGAATTTTTAAGATTAACGATCCTTTCAGCTATGAGATCAAGAACTGATAAGAATAATCATTATTTAAATGCTACAAAAATCCCTATGTGGAGCTGAGGAACAGTCTCAAAATTCAGTGATAGAAAAGTAAATTTTAAAATTGCTTTTTTTGTTTAACCTAAAAGTTGTTTAATATATCAAAAGCAATGATGATACTTTTCTATAAAACACCATTTTACTATGTAGGATATAGTCAACTCTTGATATTTGGTGTTGTTTTAGGGGCCATTATCCAGTTTGTGGATTGCCCAGACCCTGTCTTTCTTCTCCCACTTCTATTATGTGCTTTGAGAATAAAGAGGAAAAGAGAAAGAAAAGACCCAATTCTAACAATTTGGCTGCTGGTTTGCTTTTCTGATGGGAGGTTTGGTGAGAAAAGATGTTGAAACCGTTAGTTAAGTTGACTTTATAAGAGTTTCATCTGGGCTGTGCTCTGTCCACCTGCTGTGACCATGAACAATTGAGTGTTCTGTGTGACTCCTTGAGGACCTAGGGCAGTGACTGACGCCCTTACTTTCCTCTGGTATATTTTTTATGTGCTTCTAGGTTACCAGCATGAATGTAATTACTGAGGTAGAACCAGCACTGACACTGGAGGAAGGTGGGTAAAGGATGAGGAAAAGAACCTTTGTACAGTTTCAGTATTTGTCCAGTTTTGTTCTCCTTACTCTTGACAGCCCTGTAATTGCCTTAATTCTTCTAACAGTTTCACATGCCAAATGCAGGATATAAAAGATGGAAAATGAAGAGCTTTAAAGACAGTCTCAGGGGCTGCAGCCTGTCTGTGGTGCCTATAGGTAAATAGGACAGATCACAGTAAGAATCTGCTGCCCTGTAATTAGAAGTCAGACAAAGTCACCTTACTAGAGGTTTGGTTCTTAAGCTAACTGGGCAGAGTTTAAGTTCCATATCTGTATTTCCTATAAAGACAGAAAATTTTGTCAGCAATAATTTAGTTGACAAACTTTGAATAATTTATCTTACTTGGTATAAGAGAATGAGGTTGGAGTGTAAATATTTCAGCAATTTCTGTTGTCAAGGGTTTAGATTCTTGCGCTACCAGTTACCAGCTTTGTGACCTTGAGCATTCTGTGACTCAATTTCTCTATCTATAAAATGGAGTACTAAGAACAGTACCTATATGATATGATTGTTGAAATCTAAATGAGATAATACATGTAAAAATACTTAGAGCAGTGTCCGATACATATTTATTAAAGTTCCTTATAAATATCAGATAGTATTCTTTGTATAATTAACATTTAGGACAGACATATAAACCACTATGTGATTTTTAAAAAATCTTCAAATGAGGCAACATCTATACAGAAATTGAGATTTTATTCTCATTATTTAGATACTTTTAAGAATTTTTCTTTGTTAAATCAATGGTAATTGTCATTACCAAAATAGATTGGAAATCACTTTTTAAACCCATAAAAACACAATTCCTCAACTAATGGTGAGGCCATTTAAAATAAATAATATGTGTAGGCTTCTCCATTCCTCCTGTCAGCTCACAAGGAGATTACTCATTCTGAATACGGTGCTTCTGTGCTCCACACACCGGCTGTCCTTTCTTAACCTTAGCTCTCAGAGAGCTGTCTGCCCAGAATGGTTTTGAGCCATATTAGTCAAATAAGGGTTTGTTGTTGATATAACCAATGCCACTAGTGACTAAGAAATGACAGCAGCTTTGTCTTTCCCCAGAAGGCTACTGCTGGCACCTGTCTTAGCTTTGGGTAATGAGCAGACATCTTTAGAGTAGCACAAGCACCATACCATCATCACCTTTCTCTCAGCCTTGATTTGGGCCCAGAGGCTGTGACCAGCACAAAGAGAGCAGCTGGAGGCTAGGTTGCTGAGCCCCTGCAGAGGGGCCAGGTGGGAGCGGGGTGGGTGTCTGCACAGATAGCCCCCAAGCTTGGTTGGGTGTTGCTGCTGTGCCATGTTCCCAGAGTGTCAGCTTTTAGGGAGGAGAAACCCGTGTGTTCTGCCTGGAGACTCTCAGAGGAGAAGGCAGGTTTCATTTTCTCTCCGCAGCGCAGAAACAGGAACCAGCTGAATTTGTTTTCTGTGTTTGACCCTCTCTTTCTCCAGTTTCTGCTCATCTAATTCCATCACCTGACCCACCTGCTCTCAACTAAACATGTTTAGTTCCTCTTTCCAACACTGTATGAGTAAAGCAGGAGCCAGTGGGGTGGGCCAGGAGGGGTAGACAGACTTCTCCAGGTTTAGGAAGTTCTGAACTGCATTGACTTAAAATTCAAAACAAAACAAAAAAAGGTTGGAAAACACAGTGTTAGCTGATAATGGGGATTGACAGCACAAAACAGAAGATACTCATAAATTCATTAGTATTTCCACTGGAATGAACTTTTTTCTTTGTAATGAAAAGCCAGTTTACCTGCCACAGTTAGGCATTGCTTAGGTTGATACCCTGAAAAGACTGCATTCTTGAGACACTATCACCTTAGAAAATAAGCATGCCAGGTGGGAAGACAGAAACCAGAAAGCTAAAGCTCAGTCCTGGATAATCCACAAACTAGGTCCTTTACAGACAGATAATCAAGAGTTGACTGTATTTTTAAGTTCCTCACCCTGCACATCAGATGCTAGGAGAGAAGGCTGTGTGCACACAGGAGGGCTCCAGCAGAGACCCTGAGATACAGTCTCTAGGTTCTGATAGTCTGCATGGTTCAGATACAATGTTTTTGTTGTTGTGTTCTTTCATTTATAAGCTATCCATTTCTCCTAAAACATTTTGACAGTGTCATTAATAAGTTGCTATCTTAAAACATTAACATATAAAATAATGTAAACATAAAGTTCAAGTTTTATAATGAAATTATACAAGTAATTTTTTAATATAACTACTTGAAAAATGCATAATCTTATTAGAATGTTCCTTTTTACAATCTTTCTGTTAATATATTACCAGTGTGTAGACTCTGAAGTGAAAATTTTATTTCATAAATGAATTGTGGGCTTAATCACTGAGACTATTAATAATTTGTTACTTTATCATGTGTCAACCTTAAATACAGTATTACTTTACACTTGTATAGCACTTCACAAATTCCAAACTGAAATATTTCAGTATGTTTATAAAACAATCTCTTAAATTTAAGTTTGTTAAATAACTTAAAAAGTCTGTGTTGAGACCAGTGCTAGGTCCTTGTACAGTGTTGATTGACAGGTCTACTTAGGGTGTCTGGTTCAGGGATATACTGGTTAACCATGGAGAGTTATAGTCAGATATTGTGAGAACTGGGTACTGCAATACTCTTACTCCATAGAAATCACTCTTTTCCATTTAAAGATTGAGAACCTCGACCCTCGAGGCATTCAGCTGTCAGCTCTCTTCATGAGTGGCGTAGACATGGCCCTGTTTGCAAACGACGCATGTGGCCAGCCTGTGCCCTGGGAACACTGCTGTCCTTGGATGTATTTTGATGGGAAGCTCTTCCAGTCCAAACTCCTCAAAGCAAGCCGGGAAAAGACCCCACTCATCGACCTCTGTGATGGTCAGGTCAGTTTCAGGAACACAGACTGTTAGGGGTGGGGGAGGAGGGGCTGGTTGCTTCCACCTGGAGGGAATAACACTTACTGGCTAATTGGTCATCTTTCCTACGGAATTTATAATGCCATGCTACAGGCTTCTGTTTTCGATTGGGCCCAGCCCCATGTGTGAGTCAGTGTCAGTTCAGTGCCCACATGAGCCAAAGACTGGGTACATACTACACTCTATTCTCATTTTTCACAGTAATTGTGTTCTATAAATTTGCCTCAAACACTGAATTAGCAGATACTGAACCTCTGTTCATAGGGGAAGCACAGGGTTAGGTTCCTGTGATCCCGCAGTCACATCTTTGTCATCCAGTCCATACATAACCTTTTTTATGTGTGTGTTTCTGTTTAAAGACATCTTAATAAATACATATTGTTAATTTGCTCACATTGAACTCAGGGCCAGCAGCACTATAACTCAGCCTGAACAAAGCTCATCTAACACATGTATTTTCTCCATAAGGCACATCATAGCCTGGCACTTGGGAACACAGACAGTACTTAGCACTGTGCTTGGAGCCATGTCAAAAGCAATTTCACCCACAAAAACCAGAAAAATGTGGCACTAAGTAGATGATGAACAGGACAGTTGTTTACAGTATAAAAGCTGAGATAAAGGCAGAGTTTCACCCTTTTCAACCTCAGCTGGCAACTCAAACTATCCCCCTGCTCTGTGCATGTCTGCAAATGACCATGAGAACGCCGAGTATCGATTTTACGGTTACAAATACGTTTTAGCAAGTAGGCGAATTTGCAAATGTGGAGCTTATGAATAAGGAGGCTAGACTGTGCTTTTAAAATTCTGGTTTAAAAATAAAGTAGGTTATCAGGTTATTTGTCCCATTGCATAAAAGAGGCTCACATTATCTTCAAGCTTTTAAACTTTAGACTATAAAACATGCAGTTTCTTAAAGACTGATTTACAGAGTAAGCAGATTTATAGATTCTCTGGTTAAAGATTGGTTGTACACAAGACATTCCAGTTGAATGTTTTAAATGTTATGAACTTTGTTCAGGCTGAGTTATAGTGCCGCTGGCCCTGAGTTCAGTGGAATTTGACACACACAAGTTGTACAATACATGTTTGTAGAGGTTATGTTGTTTTCCATAATGTAACTAACGTGAAATGACAGGATGGTCATCTCACGAGCAGCCTTGGAGTCAGGTCAGGTCCTGTCCAGAAGAGAGAGTTTCAGGTTTCCCTTAGGAAGCATCTATGGGTCTGTGCCTTAGTTCCCTCTCTAAAATGCAGTGAATACCTGCCCTAATACTAAATGAATGGGAAAGTAAACTCTAAAGATGTGAACTAGTAGGTATCATTTACCATGTAGTACATGAGTGGGAGGAAGGATGGCTAGGAGAGTGGTCTGTCTGGACTTAGCCATTGATTTTGAGACCCAAACCCACAGTTACAATTAATAACTTTTATAGTAAATGTTTCTCACCTGAAGATATGTGCAGATAGTAGGAATTCATGTTTATGAGATCAAGTAGTATCTTAATTTTTTGCATTTTTGCTTTTCCTGTCATGTTTACATTCTGCAGACAAGTACTGCGGAATAGACTGATGGGTAAATAACTAGACATGGCACGGCAGTCGATTTGTCATTTCTTTCCTATTTATTCCAATTCAACTGAAACCTTGTGAATCACGTTTTCACATGTCAGTGCTTGACTTGCAGGCCGAGCAAGCTGCCAAGGTAGAAAAGATGCGGCAGAGCATTCTGGAAGGGCTGAACTTCTCCCGGCAGAGCCTTCCGCTCCCCTTCCCACCGCCCTCGGCACTGCCTTTCTACCCCACCTCTGTGTACCCTCGGCACTTCGGGCCTGTACCCCCGGCTCAGGGCCGGGGTCGAGGCTTTGCAGGTAAGTGTGTCCACCACTATAGGTAGGGACTTGCTGCTGTGGGGAGATAGATGTGCACACAGTTTGTAGGCCGCTTTAGTGGGCCATATCTTGCCGTGTTGAGATCTTTAATTAATTGTCAAGCTTAGTTATGAAGTTTGTAGCAACAGCTCTTAATGTCCGAAGGGAGCAACCTTGATCCCAGAAGAGATTCTAGGAAAGGGAGAGAGGGAGCTGCAAAACCTGTTGTAGAGATGAGATTTTAAAATTAGTCAATCTTTCTGAAAGTTCTGCTTATGCTTATGATTTAAAATTTTCTCTCATATGAGGTTGGGAGAGCCCTCCTCCACTAAGGCCACCTCCTGGCCATGATTGAGCCATGGGATAGTGCCTGGTTGCAGGAGGCTCCTTCGAGATTGGGCAAGATGACATTTCAGTGTTCTGGTGGTGACAAGAGGGGCCAGGAGACCCCCTCCCAGGCAGTTGATGGTGTAAGAACAAAAACTGAAGGAGACGGGGATCTCTATGCTCGAAAGCCCCCTGGGGCTCTTTCCTGAACCTGGTTCCTCACGGCTTCTCCCGTCTCTCTCCACCTGGGTCCCACAGGAGTCTGTGGCTTTGGAGGCCCCTATGGGGAAACTGTAGCAACAGGCGCTTACCGTGCCTTCCGTGTGGCGACGGCAGCAGGACACTGTGGAGCCTTCTCAGGCACTGACGGCAGCAGGACTAGCAAGTCGCAGGGCGGTAATTATGCCATGCCTCCTCCTAGAGCTTCTGCCCGCCAGCAGCTTCCTCACTCCTCTGGCTCTTCTTCCTCCTCTTCTGTCCTGACTCTAGTACCACATCCTTTCCATGAGGCCCCTGCCCTGGCATTTGTTTCTGTTCCTCTCCCAGCCCCTGTCTGACCTCAGGTCTCTGCAGCAGCTTTGCTGTGGCCCATCTCTGTCTTCCAGCAGGTCCATCACATGTCCATACACAGCCTTTCTGTGCATCTGACCTACTGTGATAGAATGGGCTGCCCAGTAATACCCAGTGATGTGTCTTTCCTACTTTATTTTCTAACTGCCCCCTCTTGGTAAAGAGGATTATGCATATATAGAATATTCTGAGGCCACAGCAAAATTCCTAGCATAAAAGCTCACCACAGTTTATTTCATGGAAACATTTTAAAAGAAACAGCTAATATCAGATATATAAATAAATTAGTTTATTTTAAATTCCCACTGCTTCTCTTCTCATTTGTATTAAGCTTGCAAAGGAGAAAAAAAGTCTTAACATTTAGTTTTGAAATAATGTCTTGTTATTTTGCTGTAATTTGAAGCCTGTGATTTGTGGCTTTGTCAAAAATCCTGCATTTTGGGACTGCCAATCTAAACCTGGCCATCAAGTCTGCATTACAGGGTTAGGTTATTCATATATATTTTTAAATAACTTTGAGGATAGGCAAAGCTTTCTCTCTTGACCAGGAATGATTTTCCAGCTCAGTTACTTGGGTGCTTAAAGAGGCTTGTGAGAGAAATCTGTGTAGGTGTGAGACTCACAGACAAATGCAGCCCCTCTGTGGCTGCAGGGACATTTCTCCCTTACCCACTGGATTTGCATGCCCCTTTTCTGCCTCCCCCGAGTTCTCTCTGCTGTCTGGCACTTTTCTTACAGTTCCTACATCATGCAGTGCAAAGTGATACATGCTCTCTGCTGCATGATCTGCTTTAGCTCCTTGCAGCCCTGGCTTGGAAACTCATGCTGGCCTACAGTTGGGATAAAATGCTGGGGGTGAGGGGGTTCTTAGCGTGAAATGAGAGAAGGAACCTGCTTTCTAACTTCCCCAAACTGTATCTAGAACTCAGATCTGTGCTGTCCTGCGTAGTAGCCACTTGGCCACATGTGGCCCTTGAGCACTTGAACTGTGACTCATCCAACCTGAGTGGTGTATGGGGAAAAAATGCAAAATATCTCATTAATAGTTTTTTATATCTATTACATGTTAAAATAATATTATTTTTGATATAATGAGTTAAATAAAATAGATATTATTAAAACTTATTTCTTATGTTTCTTTGTACTTTGATAACGTGGCTACTAGAAAATGTAAGGCCTGTCATAGATTTTGTTGTACAGTACTGCCTGGCTGCTAAGTCACCATGCCATGGCTAACACCTAGACAAGTGGAGAATTTATTACATTCTATTCCATCTTCTCAAGAATGAGATGCTTGAGGTTCTGTTTTGTTTTTATCAGAAGT
Organism: Eidolon dupreanum; assembly: GCA_028627145.1. NCBI lineage: Eukaryota > Metazoa > Chordata > Mammalia > Chiroptera > Pteropodidae > Eidolon > Eidolon dupreanum. Next base: position 93,761,938 of record CM053509.1, on the reverse strand, counting down.
TTTTGCTATCAGTTAAATATTTGAGAATTTTCTTAGGTAAGTCAGAAACCTTAGAATATGTAAGCTACCAGTAATTAAGTTAGTGGATACAATGAATTTGTGACCCAGCATAAGGGAATGCTAATTTAACAGTACAGTAAGAAATAACAGGCTAGGTTTACTGATTAATTTCCACAGTGTTTGGTTAAGGTAGTAAACTTGGAAGTAAGTACCCAAAGAGAAGATAATATAGAAGGCATATGCACTAAAGACAGTACTTGATAGAACGTATTTCTATTTTACACACTTTGTAGTTGTAAACTATTTCAGTTGTCATGGGTTCTTTGAATAGCCAACATATTTGTCTTACTTTCAGGTATATATTTAACAACAGTTGAAAACATTAAAATCAAACAATGTACACATAAATATATAATAAACAAGAAGTCTTCACAAAGCAAGAGAAAGGGCTTCATACAAAATATAAACCACAATTGGAAAGAAAATGCATGCCTGTTTCTCTTTGTTATTCTTAGTTCTAGGATTGTAAGCAGGACTTTCTGGTTTATTTTTCATGTAGGAATCCAACCTATACCTTCTCAGGGAGGGAAGCTAGAAATAGCTGGCACCGTGGTTGGCCATTGGGCTGGGAGCAGACGGGGCCGTGGAGGCCGTGGGCCTTTCCCCCTACAAGTTGTTTCTGTCGGAGGACCAGCAAGAGGGTAAGTGCTGAACACTGAAAATGTATTCATATAAATTAAAAAACAGCCTCTCACTTGCTTTTTTCCATTATGAGTTTACTAGAAACATTTTTATGTCATCATTAAATACTCTTTTTAGATATCATTCTTAGTGGTTACATAGGATTGCATTATATAATTATTTAAATCATTAAGTATCCACATTATTCAATTAACCATTGTTTAATGTTTAAAACAATAACATTTTTAAAGTGTATTAATTTTCAAATTGCATCCACCGGAAATGGACCAAAAAAAATAAGATTGATTTCTTGGAATAAATCTTTGGTATGACCATGATTTAATCAACTCAGTGCTTCCTGTGGCATAAGATTAGATAACTTTAAATCCATTTACTATTTTAAATGCTTTAAATACTGTCTATAACAGATTCAGGTGTTTCTGCTTTTGTCTTCTTATTCATTCAGGCGTCCGAGAGGAGTTATTTCCACCCCAGTGATCAGAACATTTGGAAGAGGTGGAAGGTACTATGGCAGAGGTTATAAAAACCAGGGTGCGATTCAGGTAATAACACAACATAATGCTGGTGCTGGTTCACTCCTGAATGCCTTGTCTCCTGGGCTAGTGTTTCCATGCCAGTGTCCAGGGGGTGTTGAGATGTTTCTGTGGAGCCTCTAATGTGATGGTGGCATGTGGTGCTCACCAGCTCTAAGTCCCTCAACTCAAATCAATTCCTTGAGGTTTGTACTCATATTCGTAGCTGCTCATACAAATTTACTGAGAATTATCCAGGGCTGTTAACTGTGTTTATAATATAAAACATTATTTAGGTAAGTAGCATTTAAGCTTTAAAAAGGAAATTGTGATTTTTGGTGCTGGGAAAGAACCTCTATACTTTCCTTCTCCTGGACCATTAGACTAACACTTCCCTGAAAGGATCAGTTCCAGAAGAAACAAGTTATGTGCCCATCTTTAGGAAAGAACTAGAGTTTTCTCTCTTTTGGATATACCATTTTAGGATCTGGATCCTGATTTATTTCCCTTTGAGAATGATCTTTTTAAAATACCAGTCAGTCCTAACACCGTAATACGTCATCTGACTTCTTGAATTATGATATTTAATCAAAGTATGCAGTTTTTTCCATTGTTGTCCATGTGAACATTAACAGGAGTACATTCTTGTGACTCCTAAAATAATCCATATTTGGAAACTTAATTGGCCAAGATAAAATAAAACTGCCTTTACCAAGTGATCTTAGCATCTTAGTAACTTCTGTTTTAATGAACTACGTCAAACAAGTCAAGTACAGCGGCAGTCCTTTCCTTGAAAGTGGGATGCAGACAGCCCTTCTTTGTAGCACAGCATCTGGCAAGGGGGAAGGACTTGGCTCAATCTGCCCTCCACACCTGCCAGTCCCACCCTGACCTTCCTCCACCTTCACAGAGAAGCCATAGACATGGTAGAGTTTTGTTCATTTTTAGTTTGCTACGTCTTTAGGTCTCCCTCACTTTCTTGTCCTTCACTTTATCTGTTGAAGGACAACCCAGGCATTTTGTGACAGACTTTTGGATCCTGCTGAGTGCACATTCATGGTGTGGTTCCCTGTGTGCCTGTGTTCAAGTCTTACTTGCACGCTGGTAGCTAGGTCAAGGTACTCCCTCATTCTTGGGTTTGTCTTTGTGGTAAGACTGGAGTGGAACTGCATCCTTTTGTGTCTACTTGTCTGTTTTTATGTGTTGGACCCACTGATGCCTCAGTGACTGGACCCATTCATTGACTAGGGGTTCTAGAAAAAAGATATTCTCAACCCATCATTTATTTTTCTTCATTGATTGGGGTATTTTTATAGAGATGCTTCCCACTGCATCCTATTTAGTGTTCTAGGATTACAGCCCTTACAGGAAAGGCAAGGTCAGTGTGGTGCTGTGGTCACTTTGCCCATCCTAGGCCACTGGACCCTTTGCTGTGACCTTGCATCTTTAGTAGCTTCCTCTCTAGGGTGTCATCCAGCTCAGCAGACCCGCAACACTCTTAGTTTCTTGGTTTCTTTAGCAGGAAATGGCTTTTCAAGACCACAGTGTGAGCACTGATGCACTCTGACCGCCATGGTGTCAGTCACTGTTCCTGTTGCCCTGTGTACACATACACAGCTTCATTTCTTCGTACATGAACATGCACACATACACATACCTGATTATATATGCATTTTTAAAATAGAATCCTCATGAATTCACACTGATGTTTCCAATTTAAACTGAGGACTATCGTGCTTTCATTCAGCCTCTGTGTTTTTACTTCGTTACCAAGTTACTGCTGCTGGGCTTTTCTTGTGGAGAGGGGAAAGTATGTGCAAGCGTATTGTGTATGCTGTGCGTACACACGTATACATGTAGGCTGCTGCTTTTTATCCCCCTCCCCCCCAGTGAAATACCTCAAGAGTTTATATTGGCTCTTGATTCATATTTAGGACAGAAATTTAACTTAACCTTTAACTGTTTATATCTATTCTGTCCTTCCTTCCATCTTGAGAATCTTGGTTCCTAAGAACCCAGGAGGATGATTAACTTAGAATGTCCCATAACTCGTCATTTGCTTCATCCCATGTTGCACACACAGGCAGCTCAAAACAACTCATTGCCATCACCAGCACCATCACTGAGGACAGGGTAAATGTTGGCATATGCTCTTCCTTATTCTCGCATTTTTAAAAAATGGCTGTGCTGTTACTGTCTGCATTGTCCAAGCATATGGCAGCGACTTGCATCATTCTCCCTTCAGCCTCATCTGCCCAGGTTCCCTACATCTCTGCATCCCACGCCTCACCCAGGCTGTGTCTGCAGGTCCACTTTATCCTTCTGAGGCTCTTTTTTTAGTAGATTGCTCAGAGAGGACTTATGGAAAGAATATTCATTTGAAAACAGTTGTTTTCCTAATATAGGCATAACTCAGAGATATTGCGAGTTCAGTTCCAGACCACCACAATAAAGCAAGTTGTAATCTTTTTGCTGGTAGAGGGTCTTGTCTTCAATTTGTAAAAACATAACATCTGTGAAGCATTGTGAAGCAAGGTATGCCAGTACTCAAAAGCATTAACTCATATCTGCCCCTCAAGTATCTTATATTGGTGATGTCATTTTCTTCTGTCGTAAAGTTTTGCCATCAAAGACCGATAATAATCTAATTGTCTTTCCCTTTGAAGTCATTTGCTGTTTTGGCCTACATGCCAAATTGTTTTTGTTTTTCCCTCAAAGTTTTGTGATACACCCTGCTTGCTGGTTGCTCTGAGTCAGTGCACTCGGTATAGGACACACTCTTTCTGAAAGCAATTCAAATCTTGTTTTACATCAGAAAGTTTTCTTGAATTTTTAGTTTTTCATTTCTGTTCTTTTTCTTTGCTTGTTTTAATCTCTGATGTTCCTTTTATGCTAGTCCTTTGGGTCAGCCTGTAGTGTTTGTCATACCCTTGATTCCTTTTCATATCTTCTTTTAATTTACCTGTTTAAAGTGTATAATTCAATCTTTCCTTAAGATCATGCAATAGTTACCCAGTAATTCTTTCTGGAACATTCATTACCCCAGGAAGAAACCCCTTACTCATGAATAGTTACTACTTCTCTCCAGCCTCCCATCCCGACAACCACAGATTTGCTTTTTGTCTTGATGGACTTGCCCTCTGTACCTTTCTTGTAAATGCATGTGTGTCACATACCAGCACTTCTTCATTCCTTTTTATTGCCGAGTAATATTCTATTGTGTGGATGGACCATGCTTTGGTTATCTGTTCATCAATTGAAGTTAACAGACATTTGGTTTTTGTTTTGTTTTGTTTTGTTTTGTCTTTTTGGCTGTTATGAATAATGCTGCTATGAACATACATATACAAGTTTGGGTTTTCTTTCCAGTTTGAGATATAATCAATACATGTAATGTTAAATTAGTTTCAGGTATACAACATCATGATTCAGTATTTGTATATATTAAAAAATGATCACCACATTGTCTAGTTAACCTCTGTCACCTCACATAGCTAAAAAGTTTTTCTTTTTGTGATGAGAACTTTTAAGATCTACTCTCCTAGCAACCTTCACATACACAGTATTGTTAACGGTAGTTGTTGTGTACAAGTTTTTTGTGTGGATACATGTTTTTAGTTTTCTTGGGTATATTAGGTAGGAGTGAATTCCTGGATCATGTGGTAATTCAGTTGAACTATTTGAAGAACCAACAAACTTTTCCAGAGTGTCTGTACCATTTTCTGTTCCCACAAGCAATGTCCAAGGGTTCTGATGCCTTCACATCCTCACCAGTGCTTCTTGGTATTTGTCTTTGAGTTTAGCTCTCCCAGTAGGTATGAAGTGGTATCAAATGTAGTTTTGATTTGCATTACCCTATCTTTGTTTATTTCTGACTTTAAAAATTTTCTTTTCACTTTCAGGTATTATGGTGCTTATTTGGTATGTTTCTTCTAGTTTAGTCTTCATATTTGGAATATCTTTTCTTTTTATTTTGAATTCTTTCCTAAGCTTTTCACCTCATTTTCTAGCTTTTCTTGGTTTGATCTGTGCTGCTCCTCTACATCCTGTACTATCAACAGCCCATTTTGAAATCAGAGGAAGCAGTCTTGGTTGTTATGGACATGCCTTTCTGACATATTTCGTTGTCTACAAGGATATTGTTCCATCCCTTATTTTCCTATAATGGTGTCATGTGTGGTTTCACCATTGGTACTTTCTGGTGCTCATTTTTAGGTGACATCAGTGTTCTTGCATTTTGAGAAGGACCAATAATGGAGGGTAGCTTGCCTCTTAGAATTTCTGACCCATCCCTCTTGTCTCTTGTTGCCTTCCTGGTGGTGCCAGTTCTAAGAGGATGTGTGCAGAGGACGCAGTGCTGCCCTGTGCTTGCAGTCAATTGGTGGGGGTGGGGGGGGTGGGGAGACAGATGCCTCGCAGTGGCAAAGGCTTATGGTAAGAATTGGCTGTAGAGAGGTACAAGCTGGCTTTCCTCGTTCCTCTGGCTTCTACCATGCATGCTCCCCTTCCCTAGAGAGTGACTGTGAGGAGGTTCCCTAATAGGCCCCTTGACGCAGTTCCTGCAGCAGACATCTGTGAGGGGGCTACTCCGTCACCACTGGCAATACCACTGCAGGTGTTAGTTTAGTCCAGCAGGTGGACTTCTTCCTGAGAGAGTGAGAGCTTTGAGATTTGAAAGCAAGTACTTGAAATCTTCAGTATTATTTTTCTCCTCTTCTTGGCCTGCTTATACTCTTATTTATCTCAAGGTTCCAAGAAAATAATAGTAGTATAGACTTCTGGAAAAGTTTACATTAGTGTTTCTGAGGTCTAGGGTTGAAAACTAAAATGAGAAAACACTGTGGGGCACTGAGCCCAGAGTGGGAACATTGTAACTGCTGTTGTAGAAGAGGGTGTCCCTAATGCAAGGGTGATGGGCACCTCCAGCCCCACTTTGGGCTAAGCGGATGGCCTTTATTTTCAACCAGGCAAACACCTGCATCCTCAGAGTGATGAGGACTAGAAAGCACTAGATGCATAGCCATCTTACCTCTTCTGGCCTCAGTTTACTCATCTAAAAATGACTGTTGGAAGGGAAAGACCATTAAGGTTTTCTTCAGTAACAAAGCAGTCTCTAACAGTGATTCTCAGCCCTGGCGATGTCACCCCTAGGGGACACTGGCTTTGTTTGTAGACGTGATTGATTGTCACAGTTTAGCTGAAAGTGCTACTGGCTTCTATGGGCAGAGGCCACCCTACAATGCACTGGACAACCCATGACAGAAATATGAGGTATAAAATGTCATGATGCTAGGTAAAGAAACTTTTAGTGTAAGATGTAAGCAACTGAAAGATCTCAGTCTGTCTTTACAGTTCCTTACAGTGAGGCTTTGTCTTTCAGGAAATGTGCTGACTCAGTCTCAATGTTTATTTTTGCCAGATAATTATTTTTAAATCTGTTAGGAGGAGGAGAAGACACTTTCAGAAGAGATAAGCCACAAACACGTGTAGAATTATCAGTCAGGCTTGTTTCTTGCTAAGGGTTGCCCAGCGATGACTTTGATTTGCTTCATTTCTCCATTTCCCAGTAGAAACCAACATCTGCTGCCTGTTACAGGCAGATGTGCCAGTCACGGGTCATGTGGGGAGGGGCGTAGTCTGAAATTTCAGAGTAGACATTGCGGGGCATCTGTTACTTTAAATGACTTGCTGCCATACAAAAGGCCTAGATAGGGCTCCTCAACTGGGGCTCTCCCTCATCATCAGGACATTAACTACAGGGAAGTTGACAGTGGGACCTCATAGTCACTCTCTAGGGGGATGTGGAGGTATACACGGCAGACGCAAGAGGAATGAGAAGGAAAGCCAACTTGTATCTCCTCAGTAGCTGCTTCGTTACTGAAGAAGTACAGTACAAACTGCTGAGACAGGAGAAGCTTCTGCCAGATAGGTCAATCAGAAGCAAAGAAAGTATGTTATGGTATAGAGAGTGTATACAGAGTACAGAATAGAATGTATAGAGAGTACATAATCTGAGGTACACAGCCATGCATGATATTTTGTTCTTGAATCTGCAGCAAGTGTTAAAAGGCCTCAGCAACTCCTGTCCCACTTTATCAAAAGCAGCCTTATCACTTGTCATCCTTCATTTTAAACAGGGCAAGCCTCCTTATGCTGCTTCAGCAGAGGAAGTGGCCAAAGAACTGAAGTCAAGATCCGGGGAATCCAAGTCCTCTGCCGTGTCTTCAGATGGGTCCCTGGCTGAAAATGGAGCGGTGGCTGAGGAGAAGCCAGCTTCCCAGATGAACGGGAGTGCAGGCGATGCCAGGGCCCCCAGCCACTCGGAAAGTGCCTTGAACAATGACTCTAAGACGTGCAATACAAATCCTCACTTAAATGCACTAAGCACAGACAGTGCTTGCCGTGGAGCTGATGCTCTGGAGGCGGCTGTCTTAAAGCAAGAAGAATAAACTTATTTTTTATAGAGGGTGAAGGATGCTGGAAGGATAAGGATTTAGGAATATCTGGAGAGAAAGAGAGCCTACAGTTATGTACATTTTTTCCTTTCCGTAAGAGAAAAATGAGGACTTTGGAAATTCGGATCCCTCTTTGATATCAGAGATTTAAACAACACATTTTTTAGTTTTAACCAGTTGTAGTCAAAATGCTACAATAAAACAAAAAGAAAGAGAGAATATGAAGAGCATTTGACTCCCACACTTAAAATGAAGTACACACAAAGTTTAAACTGGTTATGACAAAAGCCTATAGTTGTGTTTCTTGAACTATAAAGAAAACAAATTTTGGCAGTCTTTAAGTATATATAGCTTAAAATATCATTTTTAGCATTTGGCACCATATGTATGCCATTATCTTTGATTTTGCATTACTGTTCACAAGAAAGCTTTAAGGCTTTGATTTTATGATTATGAAAGAAATAAGGCACAACCACAGTTTTTCTTTCTTACTTAAATTTCATCACTGTTGATGTGGTTCTTTTGCGTTAAAAGAAAAAGTGCAACTATCAAAACTAAAAAATTATAGAGTAATATTGCCGTTCTGATTTTAAATATACAGTACATCATACATACTTTACAAGCAAGTTAAATGGACATAAAGTTGAAATCATAGAAGATGCAAATGACCTTTCAAAATCAACACAATGTGTTCTGAAACTTTTCGTGACTTAATACCATGCATCTGTGATCAATGAACTATGTGGTTTTGAATCGGATGTAGACCATTAGTGCTACTACTTGAGCTAAACTTCTGCATGGTTCATAATTTTTAAAGTGTGTAGTTAATATTATGCATGTTATTGTCCTTTCTTCCATTCTTACCAGTATGTGCCCATTTGCAAAACAAAAATGCTAATAATCAGTAATAGTCCTATAAAAGATGTTAACTCTGTTTAGTCATTGACTGATCTTGCTCTAACCTTAAAATTTTGTGATTATTGACCTCTGTTGCATTTATTCTAAAATCCCCCCAAAATTATCTAGCTGTTTCGAATATCAACATTACCCTGGTGTATTCACTGCTGTATGCATTATTGTTCTTTGTTGCTGTTTTATGCCTTCATATTAGCAAAATATGAAATTCCGTGAAAAAAAATCCCTTTGATCTTTAAAAAACAAAAAACAAAAAAAAACAACCCCCTTTCTGTAGCAGGAAACAAATTGCTTGTTCTTGAGAACTTTCCCATCAAGAATTTAGTAGAAGCAGGTATACTTATATCATTTTGATGTTTTTGTTAATGTTTCCAAACAACGTACTTTGAAATCAGAATCACTTCTTATTCGTTTTCATATAATTCTCCTGATGCTCTTCATCACACATTAGTGATCAGAAACGAGATGTAATTCCCCAATCCCTGCCCGCAAGACCTGAGTAGGATCTTACTGTAAGTTGAAGGGAGTTTTGCCCTAACTCATGGATTGTGCAAGAATGAACTGCTGTTGGGTTTGACTGATTGTAGATGGGTTGTGGTGTGGTGTATTGAAGGCTATTGAATGCAACTTACAATGCTTAATAAAAATCTTTATTCTTTTAGTATAAAGTATGGTGTGGCTTTAAATTTCTTGTAAAAACATAACATTTACTGAGGTTTTATTCAAATTGAAACAACTACTTGAGCTGGTCAAATAAATAAGATTTAGAAATATTTTGTCCTTTGTAAGTAATTCTAGGTTTCCAGTTCTAAAGGAACATACGTAAATGGTTAGTATGAATATTATACTGATGTCTGAGTTTCATAGTTATCAAAAAAAAATTCTCTCTGATAGAGCAGGCTTAGACATTTTTTTCTAAAACAGAAAGTGATCTTGATTAAACCACTTTTTAAAAAAAAATCCATACTTCATTCAGGTTTGTTTAGTTTTTACTTGATGTTCCTTTTTGTTTGGGGATCCACCACATTACATTTAGTTGTCATCTCTTCAGGATCTTGGACTGTTCTGAGGAGTGCAGATAAGGTATTTTGTTGAATGTTCCTCAGTTGGGATCAGTCATGTTTTTCTCATGAGTCAACTGGGGTATATAGTTAACATGACTTATCACTATTGATTGATTGACCTTGATTATCAGGCTGAGGTATTGTGTTGTTTAGGTTTCTTTACTGTAAAATTGCCCCACCCTTTTCCATCTCTGCTCTTTGGAAGAGAGTCACTCTGCACTGCCCACACTGTAGGAGTGAGGAGTTATGCTTGAGTATCTAAATTATGTAGCGTTATTGTGCATGGCAGATTTGTCTTTTCCCTCATTTCCCCAAACGTTTTTACATCAGTGAGTTCTGAGTGCTTAGCACAGGACAGGGTGGCGGCAGGCACTGAGTACATTTTACTGGTTGTTTTCTGAGCATCCATTGTAAACCTCTCATGTTCTAACAACCTCAATAGTGCTAAAATAGGAAATGCTACTTTAGGAGCACTATTCTGGGTGTTTCGGCTCACTTAATCATCACAGTCCTATCAGGACGACACTATTATAACCACCAGTGAGGCTTTTTTTTTTTTTTACACCTTATCTAAGATGACACGGTTAGAAAGTGGTAAAGACAGCTCCAAATCCGTGCTGTTGGTCTCGAGTCCACGCAGCTGAAGAGCCGGACCTTTAGGCTGTCTCGTCCCCTTGGCTTGACCCCACTGAGCGTCCCCTGCAGAAACCCGTGTTAGGTCGCTGTTGGCAGTGTAGCTGTGGCGTCACCTGTGCAGGGACTGAACGCGCGCGCTCGGCGCCTACCGAGCAGAACCCCGGGCGGGGAGGGGCCCTGGTGGAACCGGTAGGGAAGGGAGAGCGGCCTCGGGCTCACTGGGGTAAGCAGTTGAGGGAAGACGTGGGGCGGGGGAGCTTGCGCGCTTCCTGCTCCGCGCCGAGGACCGGGTCTTGCGCGGGGAGGCAGGGCCCGTGCGTAAGGCAAGGCGGGGCCTGACGTGTGGAGGGGCGGGGCCTGTTCAGGGGGCGGTGGGGGCGGGGTGGCTCCGTCTGCCTCCATCTCCACCCCTCGCTGGCGGTGCGCGCGCATCTCCCCGGAGTTCCGCGGTACCGCGCCTCCTGCGCTGTAGTTCAGGCCAGGCCCGCGGGGGCCGTGGTGGCGTCCTCGCCCTCGGCACCCAGAGCTAAATTCTGCGCGCGGAGCGCCAACAGGGCCCTCGGGGACGGTGACGGCGGCCAGGGCTTTTTCCGCGCGATCAGCGATCAAGTCATGATTTCCAGAACCTGGTCGCGAAAGACCCTCCTGGACCAGCAAATCCCCCGTCTTGGGCCGCACGTCCGGGCAGCCCGGAGCTGCGCGCTCCCGCGGAAGTGACCAGGATTGGAGCGCTCCGGCTCTGCGCGCAGACTCGAAGTGCCCTGCGCTCGCACCGCCGCGTCTTTGGGATAGTGGTGACAGGTGATGAGGACCACGTCGCAGGTGCGGGACTCTTTCAGTCCGGTGTCTCCCACAGGTTTCTCTGTGGCAGGCCGTGCTTCCAGTGCCTGGCCCTGCTCCGGAGGTCAGCAGTGCCGCCCCTGCCACGACCCCGCACCGCCCTCGCATTCTCTGGGCAGACCCACCGCCTGGCAAACAGCCCATGGTTCGGACAGGAGAGGGTTGGAGGCACAGACTGGGCGGGAAGCGGAGGAACATCGAGGGCACCACGCGTGACTGCGACACACTGGCCATCCTGCCCACCAGGATCGCATCCTGAGAAAGGATAGGGGCCAGCAGCCGTGCGGGCAGCCAGGACTTGTACGGAATTTTGACCTGGTGTTGACCATTTCTTCCTTTTTAAAAAATAACTTATTGATCTCCATTTCTCGTTTCAAAAATGATGTTTATTGTAAGAACTTTTAAAATTATAGGTAAAAAAAAATCAGTAATTCTTCCATCCCGAGACACCTGTTGTTAGTATTTGCTCTTTATCTTCCCTTTTTCTGTGCAATATATTGATGGGCTTTGTTTTATTCGCAGAAAATAATCAAGCCATCCATACATATTTTGTAACATTTTTTTCCCACTTAGTATCATTTTGGGCTGTCTCCACCTGCCATTCCATACTCTACCACAGCCCCACAATCTGCCCGCCCATTGTTCCTGGACGTGGCCTTACTTGTGGCACCCCCAGTATTGATGGGTCGTTTGTGTCAGGCCCAGCTTTAGGCCTGGAAGTGCTAAGGGCAGCAAGGGCCCCGCCTTCATAGTCTTTATATTGGGTGGGGCAGTATACATGTGTACAAATAAGACTATTTCAGACAAGATGAGGAAATTAAAATGAGGTGATGGGGTATGTGGCAAGGAAGGCCTTTGGGACTAGGGGTGACAAGAATGGTGGTCTGTGCAGAGGGGTGTCACCCTCAAACCCAGGTCAGAAGCAGTGGACACAGAGAATCTAGGAGAGGAGAAGCTGCCATTGCAGAGTGAAAGTTCTGGGCATGCTTGAGGCCCTTCCAAGGTTATGAGTGGTCTCCAGGCAATCAAGGAGGGAAAGACACACAGAGTGGTGGAAGGCCAGGTAAGGTCCTCAGCACTGACCATACCCCACCTCCCCCCGTTTGCCAGGGTGACCTGAAAATGGATTCCTGGTTTTCATGTGCTTGGGTTGCCAGTGTGGCTGATATTTCCCTTATGTTTACTGCGCCCTTAGTTTCTCCATTTTTCCAATGACAAAGAACTTACTCTTTCGTGATTCTAAAATCCTAGGCCAAGGCAAGAATTTTAAGAAATAATTCACTATCTGTCCCCACATCTATATCATCACCTGCAAGGACAAAGGAAGGACACCACCAGTCCTTTCCTGATGTTTGTATTCTCAGAAAGAGATCTCTTCCAGTCATCTTTTTCAACCCTCAATTTTTTCTGAGAATGCTTTTCGCCTCCCTTACTTTACTCCTTACTCCCCGCTTGGTAGAGTGAACCTTGCAAAGCCACTTTGCCAGGAGCCACTTTCACTCTCACTCCGTGGGTCCCAGGCTGTGGGATACAGGGCTTTTCTCCTCATCCTGTTAGCCTCCCTAGCACAGCCCAGGCCACAGGTGACCCACAGACCTGCAAATGGGGCCAAAGCAGGCTCTGTACTAGGTGCCTCAACATGTGCTGGGGTTGGACTGTACCCCCAAATTCATATGTTGGAGTCCTGACTCCAATCTCTCAGAATGGGAACTTATTTGGAAATAGGGTTGTCGCAGGTGTAATTAGGTTTTGCTGGAGAGGGGGGGGGCCCTAATCCAATAGGATTGGCATCCCTATAAAAAGGGGAAATTTGGACATAGACAGATACACAAAAGGGGACAAAATAGCCTTGTGAAGACTGGAATGATGCTGCCACAAGCTAAGTTGCTGCTGGAAGCTAAAGAGAGGGCTGGAACAGACCCTTCCTACCACCTCTGAAAGGAGTGTGGCCCTGCCAGCACCTCGATCTCAGACTTCTGGCCTCCAGAACCTGAGACAACACATTTCTGTTATTCTAAGGCCCCCGGTGTGTGGTACCTTGTTAAGCAGCCCCAGGAAGCTGATAGACCCTATGTGCCACCATCCTGGTAAGTGCAGATTGTGCTCTGCCCAGGTGTCAACCCACGAGTGGACTGCCACCATTCCAGCCCCTTATCTTGGTGTGACTTAGCTCTGGTTGCATGTTTTTCTTTTTCTTGATACCCAGAGGGGTGACTAGAAGTGGCCTGGGCCAACCAGAATGTAAATAGTCCCATCTGTAATGAACCTGCCTGGGTAGCAAGAACTGTGGCCCCATTTCTCCAACAGGTAGAGGCTGATTTCAGGCTGAGGGGCTCGTCTTCACCTGATATTTGACCAAGTACTCCCAAACCCATGAATCTGGAATCCCCTGCATAGAGGTATTCCCAAATCACTGGTTGCTTTATCCACCTGTTGTTCACTTCATGGTGGGTCTACTAGGGCCAGCACTGTGCTTGCTGCTGGAAGACAGCCATGACCAGAACAGAGACCTCCCTGTGCTGTGGCACTTCTCCAGAGCAGGAAAAGGATAGTCACATGAAAATTCACACAAAAGAAAATAAATCCACACAGCAGTGGTAATTTCTACAAAGTTCTATGAAAGAAAATGCAGAGGAAAGGAGGAACTTCCTATGGGGGGAGGGTAGAGGAATGTGTGAGAGAATCTCTTTGAGGAATGACTTGGAGGTCCAGTGGAAATTATCCAGGCAGAGCTGGAGCCACTTCAGGGCAGGTGTCTGGGATAGCCTTGGTCAGCTGTGCCTAGCAGGCACCAGCGGCTCATGAAGCAAACAGCTGGAGGCACCCTCAGCAGACCTACCCAGTCCTCATCACACTACGCCCATTCCTGGGATGTGTGCATGTCCATTCCTGCAGACCTGACTGACTCCAGTGTGGGCTGTGGGAAGGTCATCCTGGTCCCAGTTTGCCTGGGCTAGCCCCAGTTGGCCCCTGTTCTGGTATTTTATTAACAGTACTCCTTGGATAGTAAATTATATCTTGGCTGAGGGGATTTTTGTCTATAGACTCAATGCTTCCACACACCACAGGGCCATCCTAGAGATAGTCGACATACCTATCAGAAAAACCTAAAAGGCTCACTGTTTATTTCAATCAGTTCTGGATCAGACCAGCTTGGTCCAGGTACCCCAAGAAGGGCTCACTCTTAGAATTATCTTTGCATTCACCAGATGGATTCATCTATGACAAAAGTATACATCCAGTATTGAACTAGTATCTCCTTTCTGACATCTCCCATTTCCCATCCCCAAGACAGTTATTGGCTGTCTGTCTCCCACTCTGGCATATGAGCTCCTTGGAGGTAGGAAAGTGTCTGCCTTGTTCACTGCTATAAAACCCACACTAGTTGTGCACTAACACATTGGATTACCTAGGTGAAATGGACAAATTCCTAGAAATACACAACCCACCAAAACTGAATCATGAAGAAATAGAACATCTCAGTAGACCTATAACTATTAAGAAGATTGAAGCAATAATTAAGTACCCAACAAAAGCCCAGGACCAGATGGTTTTACTGGTGAATTTTACCACACCTTTAAAGAAAAGTTAACACCAATTCTTCTTAAATGCTTTTTTAAAAATTGAAGAGGAGGGAACACTTCCTAACCATGTATTACCCTGATACAAAAACCAGACAAAGACTCTAGAAGAAATGAAAACTGCAAAAACAATATACGAACACTGCTGCAAAATCCTCAACAAAATACTAGGAAAACAAATTCAACAGCATATTAAAAGGATCATACACCATGACCAAATGGGATTTGTTCCTGGAATGCATCCTTTAAATCAATAAAAATCAATCAAGGTAATATACCACATCAATAGGATGAAGGGAAAAAAATATGAGCATTTTAACTGATGAAGAAAAAGCATTTGACCAAATTCAACACCCTTTCATAAAAAATGCTCAACAAAATAGGAATGCAAAGAAACTTTTTCAACATAGTAAAGGCCGTATATGAAAAGCCCCAAGCAAACATCCTAATGGTGAAAAGCTTAAAAAAAAAGCTTTTCCCCTAGAATCAGGAACAAGAGAAAGATGCCTCACTTCTGTCAACACAGTATTGGAAGTTCTAGCAAGAGAAAATGGGCAAGAAAAATAAATAAAAGTTATTCAAATTAAAAAGGAAGAAGTACAATTATTTCTGTTTGTAGGTGACATGATCTTATATCATGTAAAATCATCAAGATTTAGGAATGCTAAAGATTCCACAAAAAACTGATAGAACTAATCAACAAATTCAGCAAAGACGTAGGATGCTACGTCAGCACACAATAGTCAGTTTGTTTCCACACATTAAAAATGAGCAATCCAAAAAGGAAATTTGGGACATAATGCTATTTACAACACCATAAAAAAAAAAAAATACCTAGGAATAAACTTGACCAAGGAGACAAAAAGACTTGTATTCTGAAAACTACAAAACATTGCTGTAAGTAGTTAAAGGAGACACAGTAAATGGAAAGGAATCCCATGTTTATGAATCAGAAAACAATATTGGTAAGATGTCAATACTACCCAAAGTTATGTACAGATCCAGCGCAATCCTCAACAAAACTCTAATAGCCCTTTTTGCAGAAATGGAGAAGTCAATCTTCAAATTCATATGGATTTATAAGCCAAAACAATCTTGAAAAAGAACAAAGCTGGATGACTCATAACTCCTGATTTCAAAACTCACTACAAAGCTACTGTAATCAAAACAGTGTGGTACTGGCATATGAATAGACACACAAAAGAACAGATAAACAGAAGCCTAGACACACAGAAGAATGAAATACAGTAGAGAGCCCAGAAATAAACCCTTGCCCATATGGTCAAATGATTTTTGACAGTGGTGTTATGACCATTTGATGGGGGAAAGGACAGTTCTTAGCAAGTGGTGCTGGGAAAACTGGATATCCACATTCAAAAGAATAACAGTAGACCTTTATCTTGCACTGTATACAAGAGTTAATTCAAAGTGGATCAAAGACCTAAACTTAAGAACTGAAACTGTAAAACTCTTAGAAGGAAACATGAGAAAGAAAGAAGATATACAGATCTTTTCATATGCACATGAAAAGATGCTCAACATCACTAATCATTAGAAAAATGTAAATCAAAACCACAATGATCATGGAGTTTCAGTAGAGCCAAAACAAAACAAAACTGAAACACCACAATGAAATACTACTTCACACACATTAGGATGACTATAATCAAAAAACAAATACACACATAAAATACCCCCAAATGAGAAATTAATATGTATCTGTGAGGATGTGGAGAAATGAGAATGCTTGTGCACTGTTGGCGGGGAATGTAAAAGGGTGCAGGTGCTCTGGGAAATTGTGTTTCCTCAAAAAATTAAAAATAGAATTATCATATGATTCAGCAATTCTACCTCTGGGTGTACGTACATACAAAAGAAGTGAAATCGAGGACTTGAACAGCTATTCATACACCCATGTTCATAGCAGAATAATTCATTATGGCCAAAATGTGGAAACAACCTGTATCATCAACAATGAATGGCTAACCAAACATGATATATACAATGGAATATTATTCAGCCTTAAAAAGGAAGGTCTGACACATGCTACTACATGGATGAACCTTGAGGACATTAGGCTAAGTGAAATAAGCCATTCACAAAAAGAAAAATACTGTGTATGAGGTACCTAGAGTCATCAAATTCATAGTGACAGAGAGTAGGATGGCGGTTTCCAGGGACTGGGGAGGGGAGATAGTAGAGAGTTAGTGTTTAATGAGGACAGAGTTTCAGTTTGGGAAGATGTTTTGGAGATGAACTGGTGATGGTTGCACAACACTGTAAATGTACTTAATGCCACTGAGCCGTACACTTAAAAATGGTTAAAATGGTAAATTTTATGTGTATGTTACTATAATTAAAAACAACAACAACAACAACCCTGTACTAGCATTCAGTGCACATTGTTGAGTGACCAAATAAACACAAACTGGAACATGCTGTTTTCCATCAGGTAACAAGGTGAACAACAGGTCTTGGTCTCAAATGCTCACAGCTAGGTGTGCAGTGCTACAGTTGTGCTTCATCGCTAGGTCACTTGGGGTGGGTGGTGAAGGGTGAAGTCTTGATGCTCACAGACTCCGGGATGCTGCTCCCTGGGGAAAGAGGTGGACTTGGTGGGTGAGCATTAAGGCAAAGGCAGATTACATGGAGAGGACACCAAGCTCAGGGCAGCAGAGTTTCAGGTACGCCTGTGGCCAGAGAGGATGCCTGGACCTCTGAGACCACTGCACCCCTCCTCTCCAGGTCCTTATGAGGAAGTTCCCTTTGCTCTTCTTCCCCTCTCTGTGAGCCCTTGCAAGGTCCAGCCTAGGCCTCTGCTCCCAGGTTACCACTGCTGAGCACCTACCTTGGGCCCATTTCCCCAGGGCACTGTGGCATCCAGTCCACCAGCACTTGCATATGTGTCGCTGTCTCCCTTTACTGCAGTACCAGTTCCAGAAGACTTGAGACTTCTCAGTGCTCCACAGGGACTACCAAACGGCCACAGCACTGCTCAGCACAGAGCAGGTGCTCGATACATGCTTAAGTAAATGAATGAGAGGTAGGGATGAGATGGAAAACAGGAAGGCTTTTTGATGAGAGATAACAGGGAAGTCATAAGAAGAAGCCAAAGCGAGGAAGACTTCGGGATCCATGTTGAGATTTATTTTAGTCTGTATTCAGCAGGCAGCCATGCAACAGCTCTGAATAACAGCAAAGTCTCAGTGGACACTTCCAGATGCAGGTAGATTCCCCAAGGTCATCACTGAATGACTGGGGGTGGGATAACAGGCTCCCAGGATATTTTGTGTGCTCAGGGTACCCTAGGGGAGTGACCAAGGGGAGCAGCATAGGCTCTGGCTCTGAATTTAGTTTGGGCTCCTGGCCTGCTCCCCACTCTCATCAGCCAACTGGCCTCCTTCATGAGGCAGTTAACTGCTTTGAGCCTGTTTTCACTTCTGGAAATGGCACCAATCCTACCTGTCTAAGATACCTATCTATGTACCTATCTCTAAAGTGGCAGCAATAACACCTAAAGTATTAAATGTGAGTGTTGCGTATGTAATCATCACTACCCAGGGGAATATGCTAAGTGCTTCACCAGCAGCTGGGTGAGTGCTGGTCCATGTCTGGGAAGGACTAAGCACAGTGCACTGTACCTCTAAGCATCTGATAGATGTTGGGTAACTATTATCATTATTTGCGAACAAGAAAATGTAAGTGGCAGAGATGAGGACTGCACCAGAAGGGTCTCCAGACATTTCCTGCTTCAGGGGACCACATGTGGGTGACTGTGAACACTGCTGGTTGGAGTGCTTCAATACTGCTTGGAGGGGAAGGTAACAGCAAAGCCCAGGCAGGCTCTCTGGGCCTCCTTGCACACTCTCACTAGCAGGCTGAGCACTGTTTATCTGCCCTAATTCACACCAGGGTGTCAACAGCGGACAATGTTTAACAGTTACTCCCTTCCCAGAGCCATACAAAATGTCACCAGGAAAAAGGACTTTGGAGAGGAAGGTGACAGCTGGAACTCAGGTAGGAAGGCCTTAGCTCCAGATCCTGAGCAGTTCACCAAGGTGTGAGAGGGTGGGGAAGGGAGCTTATCCCTCTCCTCCCACCACCCTTGTCCAGCTTCTTCTTTTCCCCATTCTTATCTTCCTCATGCTTGTCCCTCCCAGTTAAGGCCCTGTCCTGGGCACTGCTGAGGCCGTGGTCAAGGGGTCACCTGTTGGAAGAGGATGGCTGACTATGTGAGGGCAGATTTTAACTCAGGAGTGAGGACTTCAACTAAGCTGCCCACAAGTAGAGCAAATGGTCCTTAGAGTCTGTTGGCTGCAGCTAAGGGCCTGTCAAAGATGCTGTTGTGAGGAGGTCTGGACCAGACTTCCTACTCTGAGTTTGATATTCTGAGCTTGCAGTGGTCAAGACAGGACAGAGTGAGGGAGCACATACAGAGACAGGTTCCTTACTCCAATTTAGGAGCCCACTCTGCTCCTACCCCCTGAGATGAGCAAGGGGGCCACAGTACACAGCAGCTGGAAGGGGAAGAGAGGTCCTGCTGTAGGATGGCTTGAGAAAATATCCTTACTAGCTGAGCAGCCACCCATACACCTCCAAAATCTTAACCAGCCAGGTGAGGCAGGAGAACCACTTTAGGGCAAAGGCTGTGGGGGAGTAGGGGAGTGCGTGGGGGAGCAGAGCAATGCAACAGCACCTTCCTACCCCCTATGCCTCAGTCACCAGCGGGATCAGCAATCTAGGACACAGACAGGCGGTTTGAGGCCTGTTGCCCTGCCTGCCCTCTAGATCATGCAGGCCAGGGGGCTCTGACCAAGTTCCTGGGTAGCTCAATTCCAAATAATTGATCTCTCTTTACAGAGCTGACAGTGCCAGAGCTCCTGGGTCCCCTGAATTCTGTCCTCCTCTAGGGCTGAACATCAGGGAAGTCCGGGGTAGTGTAAGTGGTGTGTGTGTCCCCAGTCAAGAATGAGGGGGTAAGACAGCAGGTAGGGGAGCAGGAAGGAACAGGAGGAACTCCCTGCCCTGCTGCTCATCAGAACAAAGTTAATGCCAAGTAGTGTCTTTTCGGCCTTCTGAAGGATAGCATCCTATGCGTCTTCCCCCGCACCCAAGGGGTCTCCCATACCCCAAGCCAATCTTCTCACCCCACACCCTGTGGGGCCCCCCACCTGCCTTCCTTTTAGGTCCCGCCCCATGTTCTCCCCCGATCATATCCTCGCCCATCTTCACCCTCAGGGTGTTTCCACGGGCCTTCCTTCTACACCCTCCCCGCCTTCCCCCGCGGGTCTCCTGGCCCACTTTCTTTTCTGGCGAGTCCACCAGCCCACCTTCTCTCCCGGAGGGGTCCCGGACCCACCTTCTCCCCCGGAAGGGTCCCCAGGCCCACCTTCTCCCCTGCGGGTCCCTGGCCCATCTTCTCCCCAGCAGGTTCCCGGCCCGCCTTCCCCGCGGTTCCCGGCCCGCCTTCCCCGCGGTTCCCGGCCCGCCTTCCCGCGGCGGGAGCGGCGGCCAGGCCGCGGGCGGAGGCGGCGCCACCCGGGGCGCTGACGTAGAGGCCGCTCGGCGGCCGGGGGTCCCTTCGGTGGGGCCGCGGCTCCCCGCCCGCCCGCCGCCCCCGCGCGTCCATTCCCTTTTGTGTCCCGCGCACCGGCCCCGCGCACACTCGCGCCCTGCGCCCCCGGGCCGGCGGGCGGCTCCCCGCGGCCTGCGCGCGCCCCGCTTTGTGTGGACGCGCCGCGGGTGCGCGCGGGCTGTCGTGCGCCCCCGGCCCGTCCCCGGCCCCGGCCCGCCCGGCCCCCGCCCGGCCCGGCCCGCCCGGCCCGACCCGGAGCGCAGCGCGGGCGGCGGGCGGGCGGGCGGCGCGAACATGGCGACGGTGCCGGTGTACTGCGTCTGCCGGCTGCCCTACGACGTTACCCGCTTCATGATCGAGTGCGACGCCTGCAAGGACTGGTTCCACGGCAGGTGAGCGCGGCCCGGCCCCGGCCCCGGCCCCGAGCTCGGCCCGGCCCGCGCGCCCCGCAGGCCGGGCCCCGGCGCCCGCCGGCCGCGCGCCCTTTTGTGCCCCGGGCGGGGGCCAGGCCTGCGGGGCGCCCCTCGCCGCCGCGCACAAAGCGGGCCCGGGGGCCGGGCGGGCCGGCGGAGAGTTGGGGCGCCGGCGGCCTGGCGTCTGACCGCGGGGCGCAGGCCGGCTCCGAGGCCCAGGCCGGCCGCCGCCTCCCCCGCGAAGTTGCAGGAACTTTCCCCGCACGGCCCGGGGTGGCGCGAGCGGCGGGCTCGGACGCCGGCGGGGATGGGCGGACGCGGGCCCGGGGAGGGGGCGGCCGGCGTGCCCACCCTGCGCCGCGGCCGGAGCTCCGGGGCCTCGCGCGCGGGTGGGACCCCCGCCTGGCCCTGCGGGCTCCTGGACCCGGCGGCCTGCGCGTCCCCAGGCGGGAGTGGGTGACAGAATGGTGTCTGTGCGGGTGGGGGTGTTGTGGCTTTGCCGCCTCCTTCTTGGCAGGCACGTTTCCCCGTTCCCCTCTTCTCTGTTCCAAACAGGGACACCCCGGTTTTGACTTGACCTTATGCTCTCTGAGGAAGATGGGGTGGGGGAGGTGAAGCTTGGCCCTTGCCCATGGCCATGACCTGGCTCTGCGCCTAGTTTTCAAAAGCGGAGGGCCCTTCCCACCCAGAAGTAAATAGAGGAGGAGGAAGAGGAGGCAGCACTGCTGCCGAAACTGATCCAACAGGTTCTCATATGTTTGGGCCTCCGCAGGACCGGCCAGGGGCTGGGCAGGGCCACGTGCCCTCTGAGGCTGCCAGGAGCAGAGCTGGGGGCAAGAGAGAGTGTGTGGTGGTGGGTGGTCCCTGATCCCCAGGGAGGAGAACCTACTGTTGATTTTAACGGTGGGACAATGTTTAAACATTGGCTGTGATGTCTAGTCCTGCCAGTTCCCATGTGGGGAGCTAGACAGCCAGATGTGACAGGGCCTGCTCAGGTTGGTCAGTGCCAGGCCTGAGTCTCTGTGACAGGGACCCCAGAGAGGAGGGAGTGAGACTCAGTGGGGCAGGGACACCCACTGAAACCTCCTGGGCTTCCCAGACTACCTTCCTGCTGGTGCCCAGAGCTGCAGAGACCCCAAAGAGCATCAGAGCCTGGGGTATGAACACTGGGCTCTGATTAGACAGTGCTGCTATGCACACCCACCACTTGGCATCTTCTCAAAGTTCATGGCCAAGGTGAGAGCTGCCATCTGATCCTTCACAACTCCTCAGTTTCAGAGATGGTGAGAAGGTGGCCCTGAGTGCCCTGAAAGTGAAGGGGCCTCTCCTTTCTTCTAACCCTCACCCGGGCCTGCAGAGCTCCCAGGGTGCCCAGGTTGGGGGAAGTGTGAGGTCCTGGAAGGACCTCTTTCTGGCTGCCCAGGGGCCCTCTCCACTGAACTGAAGAAGCAATGCCAGCTCCGAGCTAGACTTGGAGATCTGGCAGGCAGGGGAAAGGGGAAAGGGGCTGAGGGATGGCCTGGGGGGCTGGTGGCTTTTGCTGGTTTGGCAGAGGTGTCCTGATGTTTTAAAGGCACTGTTTTGGACAGGCCTTATCTTTGTATTTCTTATTTCTTGTCTGAGGTCTTTGATTTGATCCTATACAGACACAGATTATTTGATTAGTGCAGATTCAGTTCCACCTATGTGAGGTGGCCCTGTGGTCTGAAAAAAGGGGGTGTGCTTTCCTCCTGCCAAGGGGACATATCTCTGCATCTAATCAAGGATCACTTGCAGAAGTGAGCCCTGAGGCTGAACTGCATCCTGGAGTCTCTACCTGCCTCTCCCCTCCCTCATGCCCTCACAGCCCTGGGTAGATCCACCCACCTCTCTGGGCCATCCTTTTCCTCTGTAACAGGAATGTGTGTGACATGATCCCGTGTTTCCCAATCTCCAGAAATTCCTGGATGACCTGCTCCTCTTTCCAGATCCACCTACTGTTGTTTACTCCAGTTTAACAGCTCATCTCACGTCTTAAAATTTTGAATATTCCGTAACTTTTTATTTTGAGAGAATTTTAGACTTACCCAAGAGTTACAAAAATGGCACAGCTTTCCCGTTATTACACCTCCCCTGAGTTAATGTCTCACCAGATCATAACGTGAGCATGGAAACTGAGGCAAAAATGCTAGGCAGTACGTCAACCAGACTACAGGCCTTGGCAGGTTTATTTCTCCAAGTTTCCTGCTTACTGTTCATTTCCTGTTCCAGGACCCACAGTGCCTTTCACTCTCATGTCTCCTTACTCTCTGGAATATTTATTTTAGAAGGAAACTTTGTATCATTCCCTGAAGTAGAACTTTAGTATACTTGCCATAGACCTAAAAAAATAAACATAACTGTAGAAGTAACAAATTCTGTCTTGTCCCACCTGTGATCCACCACATTCCTCAGTGCACCCATTTTGGGAGAGATTGGAAGGAAGTCTCTGAGGTTACCCATGCTCACAGTGACTGAGTCTGGGAGGATTCTGGCAAAGCACCAGCTGACAACCTGCTCCCAGGATGCAATCCCTGCAGCACCCTCAGTACCCCTCACTACATTATCTGGAGAGTTCTCCTCCCTGAGCTGGGCAGTAAGCATGGTCAGCAGGAAGCCAGGAGCCCATGTTCCACTGCATCTTGACTGTGGCTGGTTACTCCTGGGCGGGAGCACATTGTTAGCCCAGCAGGCTGTCATTAGCACTGACTGGGCCTCACCTGGGAATTGGCTTTTATTAAAAGGGATGGATTTTACAGCCAGTTGCCTTCTGAGCTGTCTTGCCTATGTGTTTGGTAGAGAAGTGTGGCATCACATCGGTGTTGGTTACCCTCCTCCCCAGTAGGGTGCCACAAAACCACTTGGGCCTAGCACTGGACAGCTTCTTGTGTCTTGCACTAGCTCCAGCACACCCCTCCATCCCTGACTGTGGTGAGGCATCTGACTGCTGTGGGCCAGTTGCTTTAGGGAATGACCCAGCTCCCTCACCTTGTCCCCACCCTGATGTAAAGAGTCTCTGTCTCTGGGAAATAAAAATAATTCCGTTAAACATAAGACATCCCAAAGCTTCTTGGCCCTCTTTCAGTCACCTGTTCTATTGAAGTGTTTTGGAGGCAAATCAGTAGAATTGATTTTAAAGAGTTTGAAAATTGAAGTTGCTGGGTAAGTTCTTCAGTGACAGAAGTTTCATTTATTTCTCAGTAAACATTTATGGGGGTGTGTGTTCTGTGTGGGGTGCCATACTAGCTGTGGGATTCCTGGGCCAACAAAGCAGATCCCTTGCCTCTTATGGGATTTCTTTTATGTGAGTCAGACTTGTAGATCGAGAGTTTTATGCCAGCCTGGGGAGCCTTGTCAGAGTTGTGAGGAAACATCGTGTGGTTTTGCAAACGTGGATGGGGACATCTTTTCAGCAGGAAGGTGGCATCCAACGCCAGATGAGGAAGCCAGGCTCTTTTCAACAACCTTCGTGTCTCAGGTGTGCCCAGTGTCCCACTAGCCTCCCCCTTAGAATTGTGTCTCCATCTTTGCACCTCTCCTTCTCTTGCTCCGTCTTGGTTCCCCTATTGCTGCCTGCCTTGGTTCTTAGCTTTTGGTGTGGTGGATAACCTTAACCGTGCACTCTGGAATGGGACCTGGCCCTTGCTTTAAGGGTGTAAGATCTGTCCACTGCTTACCCTTGGAAAAACAAAGTTAAAATTCCAACCAGTAGCTGGCTTTGATCTCAACACAAGAACCGAAGTCCTTGCGGTATTTGTCCAGGCAAATGGATAAACCAGCCTTTTATCTTTTTTTAAAAAATGCAGGTCTCCATCTTCTTTACCCTGACCATGCCAGGATGGGGTGGGTCAGGGCCCACTGCTAAGCATGCTGCACGTTAATTTTGCATGCCATACAATTAACTATTTTAAAGTGCAAAGTTTATGGCATTCAGTACATTCAAAATGTTATACAACCATCACCTCTATATAGTTCCCAAACATTTTCATCACCCCAAAAGAAAACCACAAATCTCTTAAACAACAGGTTTCCATTCTTCTTCCTTTAGCCCTGGATTGCCATCTATTTTCTGTCTCTATGAATTTATGTATTCTGGACATTACATATAAAAGGAATCATACATTGTGTAACCTATTGTGTGTAGCTTCTTTCAGTTAGTATAATGTTTTTAGGTTTATTATTGTTGTAGCCTATATCAGAACTTAATTGATTTTTTATGGCTGAATAATACTTCATTATATGGGTAGACCACAGTTTGCATGTCTGTTCATCTGTTGATGGACATTTGGACTTATTCCACCTATGATTATTGTCAATAGTGCTACTATGAATATTTGTGTACAAATATTTGAAGACCTGTTTTCAATTCTTTTAGGAATTGTTGGGTCATGCGATTATTCAATGTTCACCTTTCTGAGTAACCACCAAATTGTTCTCCATGGTAGTTGCATCATTTTGCATTCTTACCACCAATGTAGGAGCAATCTGATTTCTCCTTGTCCCTACCAATGCTTGTTATTTTCTTTTTTTAAAATTATAGGCATCCTACTGGGTGTGAGGTGGTATCTCATGGTTTCGATTTGCATTTTCCTAATGGTTATTGATGTTAAGCATGTTTTCATGTGCTTGTAGTCTGTGTATCTTCTTTGGAGAAATGTCTATTGAAACATTTTGCCCATTTTTAAATTGGGTTATTTGTTTTTTTATTTTTAGTCGTAAGTGTTCTTTATGTATTCTGGACACTGGATTCTTATCAGATATATGAGTTGTAAATCTTTTCCTATTTGTGTGTTGTCTTTTCATTTTTGTGGTAATGCCCATTGATGCACAAAGGTTTTTAAATTTTATGGTGTACAATTTATCTTTTTCTTCTGTTGCTTGTGCTTTTGGTGTAATATCTAAGAATGCATTGCCAAATCCAAGGTCATGAAGATTTACCCCCTTGCTTCTAAAAGTTTTATAATTTTAGCTTTTGTATTTAGTTTTTTTTATTCATTTTCAGTTAATTTTATATGTAATTTGAGATAGGGATCCTACTTCATTTATTTTTATGTGGGTATCCAGTTGTCCCAGTACCATTTATTAAAAAGAATATTCTTTTCCTGTTGAAATCTTGGTGGCCTTACTGAAAATCGTTTGACCATACATATGAGGTCTGGACTCTATTGCATTCCATTGGTCTATATGTGTCTTTTATGCCAGTACCACACTGTTTTAGTTATTGTAGCTTTGTGGTATGTTTTGAAATCAGAAAGTGTGAGACCTCCAACTTTGTTCTTTCTTAAAATTTTTGTTTTGGCTTTTCAGGGCTCTTTGCAATTCCATATGAATTTGAGGATTTGCTTCTCCATTTCTGCAAAAATGACTGTTGTAATTTTGACAGAGATTGCACTGAATCTGTAGATCATTTTCGGTCGTATTGATATCTTAACAATATTATAATCTCTGATCCATGAGTACAAGCTATCTTTTAATTTAGATTTAGGCCCTCTTTGATTTCTTTCAGCAATGTTTTATAGTTTTTAGTGTATGAATCTTTCATCCCTTGGTTAAGTTCATTTCTAGGTATTTTATTCCTTTAGATGCTATTGTAAGTCGGATCATTTTTGTAATTTCTGTTTTGGATTGTTCATTGCTGGTACTTTTACTTTTTTTAAAAAAAAATTACCTTTTAACATGTGGTGACTGAATTTCTAGAACCAGATATGTGCAGGGCGCAGGTGTTCATTTATGTGCGGGGGTGTACACACACTTAGCTGCTAGGCCACAGATGCTGTGGCACCAGAGTGTGTCTGTATGCCTGGGGAAGGGGACTCCTTTCCTTTTAAACCATAAATGTTTGTTCAGCCTTGCCTGTGTCATCCTGGGCCAGTCATTTCCCCTACATGTGTGAGGATCCCCTATGCAGGGCTCCATCTCCTTCACCCTGACTGTCAAGGAAGCCACAATGGGGCAGGTCTGGGCCCACTGCTAGGCATGTTGTACATGGCCTCTCTGACCTTCCCACTACCCCTGAGGACTTGGTGGTGATGGGCTTTTCTGATCTGGAGTACAAGCAAACTCAGGTTGGAGAGATCAGCTTGTGGAGGTAAAAAGGACAACATGATGAGTTTGGAAGTCAGCGCTTCTTTATCAATGAGAGTTATGGGAGGGGGGGTACCTGGGACCCCAGAAGGCAGGTGGGTCCCAAGGGACCTGAATCTTCAGGATGGTTCAGCACCACTTCCTGGGCTGAGTAGAGCATGAGAACAGTGACCAAGTGCCTGAGATGGTAGCGTAGGCTGTTGAATGAACGATGCACCATGTTTCCAAGGAAGCTTTGGGCAGTCTCTGGCTGTGTGCACCCAGGGCTGGGTCCCCCCAAACAGGTTGGCATTTTCTGCTTCACAGGGCTGTGGCCTGGGCACAGATCCTACAGTACTGGACAGTGTGAGTATCTGGATGGGCTTTGGAGAGTGCCCTGGTGCCAGGTCTGAGCCCCATCAACACCCATCCCTGGGGCAGCCAGACTCGGCTTGGATCCCTCAACCCCCTGTGGCTGGCAATCCCAGACCAACATATATGTGAACTCTGATGCTTGAAGATTTTGTAACTTTGCAACTTTGTGCTTCATTTTGCTGTCCCCTTAGAAATCCCATCAAGGCAGAGTGTGGATATGAATCTCTGGGAAGCTGGGCTGAGCAGGAAGGGCAGTGAGAAAATGTTTTCTGGATCATGAATTTCTTCCCAGCAGGGCATGGGGCCATTACCTGCCCAGGCCCTATCTCACCACCCTCCTGGGCTGACCTGCCTTCGGCTGGAGAGATGACACAGATTTGGTGGTGGAGTTGGGCTCCATTTTCCTGCAGGAGAGACTGAGGCCTAGATTCTGCTGCAGCATGACCAGAAAAATCCTGGAAAAATCCTGGAAAAATCCTGGAAAAATCCAGAAACTGCATCCTGATCCAGTCTGACTCTCAGATGAACAAGGCTGGGAGGGGCAGGTGGGGCTTCCTGAGAGCTCCCCAGATCCTGTGTGGAGGGGGACCCTGCAGTACTACATGAAGCAACACAGGGGTGTATGTCGGAGCAGGAGGCAGGTTCTTCCCAAAGCACCTTGTGCCTATGTTTGTGGAACTCCGAGGATTAGTTGCCATTGGTGCCTGTGGAGTCGCTTTCCCAGAATTTCTAACAACTCTGGCTAATCTCTCCCCAGCTTTTTTGGAGATGCAGCTCATAAAAAGAGAGCTTGGGAGGCGGGGGGGTGTTTTCTGCCACTTATTTGTACCCAGTGCCAGGTACTTTCTGTTATCTCCTCCTCTTAGGAGCTCCCTGAAGGCACTGTGGGCACTGCCCCCAGACCTGCTTCGGAGAATCTGGCTGGGAGAGAGCCAGCAGCTGACCCAGGTCACCCGTTGATAAGTCGTCCCTGGGGCTTTGCCCAGGCCTAGGGTACCTCCCAGCCCCACTTTCCACTCCAGTTGTCATGAGCAGCCAGGACAGCGTTGTGCGGTTCCTGATTGTGCTTGCAGACTGTGCTCACACTAGACACCAAAGCAGCCACGACTGCCCTGTCTCAGAAGACCTGGGCATTGCACACAGGCTGCTGTGGGGGTCAGGGGCTTGGCTCCTTGCCCACTAAGTAAAGGAGCCCATCACTTCATCTAGTCTAGCAACTCAGGGCAGTGTATGAAGCACTGAGGAAGGCTTGGGGTTCCTGTGCTACTGGGTGACAAATACCAGTGACCAGCCCCATAGGCAGTACAGGGTATTCTCATGGCTAGGGCAGCTGGATGGTGGCCACAGGTGACCCCGAGTGCACTGTGTCAGAGGGATGATGCAGCGGGGATGTTCCTGGGCTATAGGCCAGGGGTGGGAGTTCCCATTTTTTTCTCAAGTTAGTATCCAGGGGCATGACATTCTCTAGTTCACCAAGTTCAGATGGCTTTGGGCCATGTATGTAGGAGCAGATTGGAGAGAGACCAACTAGGAGCCAACTGGGCCCAGGGGTAAGGAATGGGGGCCTGGAGGCCTGGGGATGGAAGTCCTGTCAGCCCACCCAGCCTGCCCCTTGGGAAGGCTGGAGTTGCTGGATACTGCTCCTGCCCTAACCTCTACCTGAGATGCTGCAGGGTGGAAGTAATAGCTACTGTTTGGCCTCAAGGTTCCCAGGGTCCATGTCATCATGGTGACCCTCTGATCCCAGTCTGGGTGCTTGGGTAGCCGGCCCCAGTCTGGTCCTGGCACTGCCATGGGGTTTGTTTAGGCCCCTGCCTGCCAAAAGGCCTTGCCACCTGTCCACTGTACAGACATCAGACATTTGTAATTTGGTCCCAGATATGGAGGGAGACGCGTAAGGTAGTGGTGTGACCATGCATCTAGGGGCTGAACCACGTCTCCCTCCTTCTCTGAGCTGCAGCTGGGTGTGGGTGTAGGGCTCTGAGGACCTTTTACCTGGCTTCCTGCCTCAAAGGATGGAGACAAGTGCTTTCTGTCTAATCTCAGGTGGCCTGTGTCCTCAACCCAGCTCCACTGGTCTCCTGCTGATGCCCACAGTCCCCCACCCCCAACTCTCTAAAATCTCTGTGAGGCCCTGAAGGCAGTGCCAGCAGAGACAAAGGCGATTCAGTTTGGGAATCTCTCTGGCCATCTGGGGTGGGGCGAGGAGAGACCTTGGAGATGCAGCAGTGAGGCCACTCTCCTGGGACCCCGAAGCTGAGTTCTAGTCTCACCACTGCTGTGCCCTGAGTTCTAGTCTCACCACTGCTGTGCCCTCTCTAGGCCTGTGGTTTTCCTTTCCTCTCTGTAGATGGACTCTTCTGGAAGAGAGGTGGGCTTTGGTGGGACCACAGTGCACCATGTGGTTCTGCTTCTGCTGGTACTCAGTGCCTGTCTGCACCTTGGGCTGTGAGGGAACCGAGTGCAGGAGTAAAGCTTGGAGGAGGCAGACAGATTTGGGTTCAGCATGAGAAAAAACTTTTTAATAATTGAAACTAGCCCCAAACTGGGCATATCGGGAAATAGTGTGTAGTTAGATCAAGGTTTCTCAGCCCGACTCTGGACATTGGGGCTGGGGAGTCTGATGGCAGGATGTGCAGCTGCTTCCCTGGCCTCTGCCCACTAATCCAGGAGCACACCCCCCCAGCTCCCAGCTGTGACAGCAAAAGTGCCCTCATTTGTGACCAGATGTCCCTGGGGAACATAGTCATACCCAGTTGAGGGCAGGAGGCAACTGAACTTGTACAGAACGTGTTTGTGTTCATCAGACAGAAAATGGAGCTTCTGATCCCCCTGTCTTATATTTATTTATTGTGTTAAGGAAAACTGCATTTATTCATTTAAAAATGGCAAATTGAATGAATTTGCAAATGGAATATTAGCTAATTTTTTTTAAATGTAGAGTACGAAAGAATATCTAGTGAAAACTTGTCTTCCCCTGACTTCCAGCTCCAGAGATCCCTGTTCATATAGCACTTGTGTCACACAACCACCCCCCTCCGTTTCCTCAGGAACACCAGTGTGCTGGGGACGCTGCTGTACCTTTGACAGTGGGTCTCACACTGGCTTTGGGATGCATTTTCTCATCTCCTGGTCTTCAGGCTAGGGGCGAGCTTGCTTCTCATCTTGAGCTACTCTAGTTTTGAGCAGGGAACATCCTGGTACATACGGTTACTGGCGCGTATGCAAGTGTATTTGTTGATAAAGTCCACGATGTAAGATCTTGGAGTGAAGGATGCCCACAATTTTTCAGGTTTTAAAATCTTCAGATGTACCAATTGGTACAAATTGTATCAATTTTCCTACATACCAGGCAGCACTGTTTCCGAACTTTTTGATTTTTGTCAATTCAAACAGGAAGGTGAAACATTGTATCTCACTGTAGTTTTAGTATACAGTCATATTATGT
This sequence comes from Eidolon dupreanum, assembly GCA_028627145.1. Taxonomy (NCBI): domain Eukaryota; kingdom Metazoa; phylum Chordata; class Mammalia; order Chiroptera; family Pteropodidae; genus Eidolon; species Eidolon dupreanum. The sequence continues at coordinate 93,731,341 of CM053509.1, read as the reverse complement.
TATACTACATTATGTGTTATTTTTATTATTATTTCAGCCTGCAGTTGTCTTAATTATTGAGCTCACTCAACTTTTAAATTCTTTCCTTCCTGCCTTTGCAGGATTTTATAAGTGGCCCAGATGCTTTCTAATGAAGACAAAAAGAGCAGGTTAAATCTGAGAGGTAATTGAGAGACAGCCTGCCTCCAATAGGTGATGCGAGTATTCCTGTCCTTTGCCTCTTCCTGCCCCAGCGGTTCTCCGGGCCCCCTAGACCTCCGGGACTGGCAGAGGCTGATAGCTTACCTGTTTGCTAAATAGCCCCTTTCCCTTTCTTCTGAGTGTTGCTATGGGGTTAGCCTTCATTTTTTTTTCCTCCAAACTTTTTATTTTAGAATTGTTTTAGGTTTACAGAAATATTGCAGATATGGTAGAGTTTGTGCCTGTCCCTAGCTTAGTTTCCCCAGTTGTTAACACCTCACATCACCGCTGTACCCTGGTCACAGATAAGGAGCCCTTGCTCCATCGCCATCCATTGCCTTCTCCTGGTCCTCTTACCAGAGGCCTTGTGTGCCCAGCTGTCTGGTCTCCTTGGCCCCCTGTTCCCCTGGTGACTTCTCAGACCCCTTTATCCTATGACCCTGACACCGAAGACTCTTTATGGTTTCTGTACTTTTGAGGAGCCATGTCTCAGACTCGTGCACCCTCCTCCCAAGCCCCCTCACTCACCCCAGCCCTCATGTGAGCACCCTGACTGCTCATGGAGCCTCCTGCAGTCCTGCAAGGAAGCGGCATCGCTCAGTAAACCTTTGGTAGTCCCTGAGGCATGGACACAGGGATGCTCTCCACATGGCCCTGATCGTAAGGGCTACTGTTTAGGGTCATGATGCTCTACCCTCTTCACAGTTTCTTCTAGGTCTCCAACTTATATTATTTTGTTAGATTTCAAACTACTCTTTGGAAAAGAAAGATGCAATTAGATTGGCCTTTTGAACCTCCTTTCTGAAAAGCTGATTAAGTGAAGAGTTCGGGCTACTCCAGCCCCTGCCTCACAGGCACACGTTGTGCTGTCCACTCTGGCTCCTGCCTTCCAGACACACCTTTGGAGCAGGATGTCCCAGGGGGCACTTGGTTTAAGCCCCTCTTTCGCAAACAGGCAATGGAGGCTGCACACCAATTTCCTCTCAGTTTCCTGGTGCTCTTTGCAGACCCTGAGGTGTCCCCACAGAAAGGATGGACCCTCTTGGTTGGTTCTGTCCTTAGGGTGGGGCCCCTGAGTCCCGAGCAGCACACATTGAGTGTGGAGCCTGTGCCTCCTATGACTCAGTGAACAATGTCTGTGGCCCCACTCCCAGGTCTTTGTCATGTGACCTGGCTGCCCCTTCTCAGCTGGGGGGCTGTGGCCAGCTGGACTTGAGGTTCTGGGATCAGGAGGCTACTTGATGCCTGATCGATCAAAGCCTGCCTTCCCTGCAGGCCTATTTGTGGTTTTGGGGGCTTCTTTGTTACCTGGGGACCTGGCCAGCTCTCAAAGTTCCCAAGGCCTGCTCCCCCATTGGAAACATGGGTCAGGAGCCAGCCCATCACCAGCCTCCCTCAAAGCTGGCTGCTGGAGGCCTGAGGTGCTGCAGAGCCAGCTGGCTTGTCTTTTTTCCTCCATGTCTCTCCTGACAGTCTGGGATTCTAGGATTCAGGTCTGTTCTAAACTCCTGGGGGATCCCTGTGTAGACAGTCCCTTTGCTGAGGCTATTGATCTGCATGCAGGAAGATGTACCTGAGTGTCCACTTCTGGGTAACATGCAGTCACTCCCAGCACTGGCCTGTCAGCATGATATGAACACACTCCTAGTTAATGAAAGAAAAGGCTCTTGGTAAAGTCACCCAGTGACACTTGGCAGTCTGCCCTTCTTACCCACTGCTTGGCAAGAGAATCCTTCCAAGTCTTTCTGGAAGTGTCCCATCTGTGGGGTGGAACTTATGGATGAGGCATAATTCTGTGCTGTCTGGTATCTGTCAGTGAGTGTCCCTTGGATGGACGTAAGGCCCTGGTGCTCCCTCTGTGTGAGGTTCATGTGTGCCACATCTTGTCCTCAGATGGCTCTGTGAGCCAAATGAGGATCCCTGATTTAGGGATGGGAACACCAATACTCAGAGCAGCTCAGGAGCCCCAGGTACATGCTGCTAGATTGGAAGTGGTTTGGCATGGCCAGTGTCCTTTCACAATGCTCACTGACCCCCAGCCAGTGCTGGCTGCTGTTGAAGTGTCCCTGCAGATCCAGCTTATGCCATCTTAGCCTCATGGTCCCAGTGCCACAAGGGTCGGGAACCCCTCAGAAGGCACTTGCCACAGGAGGCCACAGTGCTGACCCTGTTCCAAGTCCCACACCCTGCAGTCATGGCCTCTGGAGCTCTGGGAAGGACCTGGCCAGAGCCTGTCCAGGTTTCCATATCCTAATCTTTGCTTTTCTTGTCCTTTATTGGGAGGAAGGGGGAGGCAAAGAACGGATCACAGAATGTTCCAGTAGGACAGGACCTTGGAGAGCACCAGTCTCTCCCTTCTCCAGATGCAGCAGCTGTTGGGACCCAGCCCACCTTTCTTTCTAGGGCTGCCTACTAGAGAACTGAAGCATAGAGTTGGTCCCCAGGCCCTACCCCCAAGCACCCTTCATGTTGGTGCCCTCAGGGGTGTGGTGGAGTCTATGAATAAGGGCCTCACCTCCCTTCGTCTAGAGTCCATATTTCTGTTAATGTGATCTTGGACTGTATTTACTCTCAGGTCAAATTTGTCTTTCCAGTCACCTTGTGAGTCTCTCAGGGTTTTTTATCCACGTGGCAGGCTATAATTCTCAGAGCTTCCAAACAGGTATTTGCTCTACAACTGTATACAATTGAGTTCTCTAGAAATGGCTGGAATAGGTGCTCCAAAACCTGCTTCTGATGTTTAAAGCAACCATGTCTTTATCTGGAATATCTGTTAAAAATACACTGGAATAGGTTTAAAAACATAGAGACATTCTGTACATTCATTTACTGTATCAAGAATTCCAGACTCTGAAATGATAAAGTTGAAGGGATGATTAAGTAAATTGTAATATACTCACAATAGGAAATTATGCAGTCATTAACAATGATGTTTACAATATGGTTTTAATACTATGTGAAAAGGTTTATGCTATACCATTAAATGGGAACAAAAGCAACATTCAGCATTGTCTATATAGTATGGTAGTTGATGTTAATTATTTAAAACAGAAAACACAGGAAGGAAAGATGCCAACATGTTAAAAGGTCTAAGAGTATTTTTTTTTTCCTACTGATTTCCTACTTTTCTTCACTTTCCAGTTTGTTCGGAGCATAATATTACTTTTATAATCAGAAATAAAATAATTACAAAAATAATATTGACAGAGAGTAGAGGTCATACCGCTCAATCTTTCATTTCACAGATTTTGTCGACTGTGGGTTTTGTAGACACTAGGGCTTGATGTCTCTCCACTTCATAGCCAACTGGGAGCAGGCAGGGGATGTCCACTCCAGGACCCCTGACTCTAAAGGCCATGGTGGGGTGGGAGTATCTTTGCCTTTCCAGCACCCCACCTTCTGATGTGAACCCAGTAATGCACATTGCCTAGCCTGCAGCCCGTCTTTTGAGAAGGGGCCCCATCAGCACCCATGGCCTGAGCTGCCCCAACAGTCCCTGTGCCGGTGGAGTTTCAAGGCTCCTAGGGCCCTGCTGAGTCAGATCCCCATCTCCTTTGGGACTATCCCAGGGGTTGGGGCCTTAGGCTGGTGAGTTGAGGGTGGAGCCCCACTAGGAAGAGCAACTGAGGCCCTATGAGCTCAGACCCCCTGACTTCCCAGAACAGCAGGACCATCCTGTCTCCAGCTACTCTCATGCCCAAGTGTCCCACCCTACGTGGGGACCCAAGTACACAGCAGCTTTGGAGGACACCGTGGCCCATAAGCTGAGTTCCCTCAGTGTGCCCTGACATTTCCCTGCTACTGACCAGCAGCTAAGCTCCTAGTTACTGCTCTCTGCATGAGGGGAGAACAGCTGGGGTCTTTTGCCACAGAATGTGTGGTTTGCAAGGCCGATGAGGGTCTGACCCCAGTGGGGGCCCCTGAATAGAGCCTAACAGACAGCTTTACCAGACAGGCTGAGGGCCTGGACCAGCACAGGCTGGTTCCAGTCTGAGGTGTTAGTACTCTGCAAACGAGAAGTCCTCCTGCATGGGCCTTAACACCATTATTTACAAATATGATTACTCATATACACTCAGATACTTACAGATACTAAGTTATATTTACAGATGCTCCGCCTGGAGGTAGAGTAGGGCAACCTAAGCCACTTTCAGTTGAATCTACTTTTGTTACGACAACAAAGAAAGAATTCCGAAAATAATAATGTACGCCTTGAGAAATTTAGGATTTGATGTCACCGAAAATATTTTCTGACCACATTCACAGTATGACCATTCATTTTCACAATGCCCATTCTGGAATAACCTGAAAACACCGTGTCTATGTCTGTGCACTTGTTCTTTCCTGAGTGTGCCAGACACACTTTGTACTGCACATGAATGCACGTGGCTGGAGATGCACCACCAGGCACACATGCTTTACAATCAATGTGCATGTCCACACTGCTGGTCTATACCACTTGTGTGCATGTCTGAAGAGACCCTGTTCTGCTGTTTTTCTTATACAATTTACAAGATTTTTTTCCATTTTTTCAGCTAGCTATTTATTTATTTTATTTTTTATGGTGAGGTTGATTAACAAAATCCAATAAGTTTCAGCTGTACACTAACAGTAAGGCATATATATATTTACACTGTGTGTTCACCTCTTATAATTATATTTCTTTCTCTCATCACATATTTGACCCCCTTTACATCATCTACTCCCCCTCTCCCTCCCTCTAAGCTTTTTTGAAGTATAATCAACAAATAAAATTATAATATGTGTAAAGTGTACACCATGATGATTCGATGTCCATATACTTTGTGAAAGGATTCCCACCTTCACATCCCTCACCTCGCATAGTCACCCATTTCTCTGTGTGTGTGTGAGAACACTGAAGTTTTTAAGTCTTGGCAGATTTTAAGTATACAACACAACATTATGAACTCTAGTCTCTATTCTGTATAGCAGATCCTCAGACCTTACTTGTCTTGTAGCTGAAAGTTTGTTCCTCTCCCTAATTCTTCTTTTCACAAAGGTGTCTTGTTCTTGGTGGACCTGGGGTTCCTATGAGGGATTCCATCAAACGGAAGGTCGATGTCCTGAAGTCGATCCACTTACTCTACATCACTGAGCATCATATTAACTTAGTTTCACTCCCCTCTCATGAGACTGGGTCATACCATAATATTTCAGATTTGATAACTTGTCTCTGTTTGAATTGTTGTGTCCATGGCGGCCAGCATGAGTGCACATTTCCTTAGTCGCTCATTTACCAACTGTCCAACTTCTTGGACAAGCTGCCTCCTGATTCCATGTTCCTGACCTTTCTGTTTAGTGGGGCTCCTTCTCTTCTGTTTTCTGGGTCCGGGGTCTTTGCTGAGACAGCTATAGGGTGCTCAAAGGCTAAGGTCAAGCACATGGCTGTCCTAGTAGGCAACTTTGGACAACTGTGTCACGAGGTTTCCTTGTTTCTATTAGGACCCCGTGCCCATAGCAGAAGGGAGACAGTTGCACATAGCACCAGCCAGCACCCCTTCCCTGTTTTGGCACCTCCCGTAACTCAGCTGACTGGCTGCTGCAGTTCTTTCTTCAAGAGGGCCAGCCTGCCCCTGCAGCCTTCAGCCACTCATCCCCCTGGATGGGAGGCCTGCTGCCTGTGGTGACCAAAAACCTGAGAGTGGCACCCCCAATGCTGGCCCAGGTGGCTGGGTTTCTCTGCCCCAGAAGATGCCACTAAGAGGAGACAGGAAAGCCTGACTCACACAGGCTCAGCATGCTGTGAGCCCTCCTTATCCCGACAGGTGTAATTGGTCGTGTCTTTGATGGCGCGACCCCCTGAATGTGGTTCTGTGCTTGGCGGGAGCTTTGCCAACTTCTGTGTCTCTAGAACCTTGAGACATGGCTCCCATTCCACTGGAAAGGCTGCAGGGAGGGACACTGGATGTTTGCAAAAGATGGGCAGTCAGCAGGGTGCCCAGGGTGCCCTCACTGAACTTCCATGAGTGGCGATGCTGAGCAGGAAAGCTGGAAGTGGCAGCGTCTGTCTGTCCCAGCCCTCATAGCTGTCACCTCACCTGCTGGATGAAGGTTCTGGTGTCCTGGCACCTCCCGAAGGGGTCTGCTGCCCTTCAGGCTGTGGGAAGGCCCGGGAGGCTGGCCCTGAGGCTGCGAGGGGTTCCCCCTGTTTGGGGAGCTAGGTTGGGGAGGGCCTTCCTTAGGGCCTTCCAGATGGGTTGGCTCCGCCGTGGGCCCAGGGCTTGGCTGCCAAGTGGTGGTTCTCAATGCTCAGGTCTATCCTTCTGTCATGTCTTTGAGAGTGGCACCCCCGATACTGGCCCAGGTGGCTGGGTTTCTCTGCCCCAGAACTGGCTGTGGTCCAGGACAGAGCCTGGCAGGCACCTTTTTGGCCCCAGCTGTTGGAAAGTATAGTCAGCCTCAAGGGGATTCCCCCGTGCATGCGTGCCCATGAATTTCTTTGGGTGGATTAGCCATCAGGATCCCAGGAGGGGGTCTGCCATAGCAGTCCCCACACAAGGAACTGGAATCACCTCCAGGGGACCAAGGAAGGCATTTCCTTGAGAAGCTGCCACCATTATGTTTTGTTGGTCCTGCCCCACTCCAGCCCAACAGCATGGGGTCTGACCTGACCAAGGCCCCACCTTTTCCACGTGTTTGCCCTTGGAAACTGTTTTTATTGTGCATGTTCTTTGTAAGTGATTTCATTTGCACTGATTGTTCTGTAGCCTGTTTCTTCCCTTCAGCACGGCCTCAGGAAGCCTACCCATTAGATCCTTGTTGTCACGGGAACTCAGGGGTGGCCCCATGGCCATCCCTCTGTGGGGAGGTGGGGCAGCTCGGACACCCATCCCCATGTACCCTTTGGGGGCTCCTGAGGGTGGTTCCAGGGGTGCTCGTGGGGCGGGGGCTGCGCTCATGGTTGTTATGTCCATCACATTTACCTGACAGTGGCAGGATAGGCAGGGATCAGGTAGCACTGGCCTGACCTCAGGGCACCCATTAGAGCAGGCAGGCACCATCACACTGTGATGCCACCAGCCCCCCATGACCCCAGGTCAGTCCCTCCTTTCTGGCAAGTCAAGAAGTGGGACTTCAGTGGACTGAGGAGGGGTTTTGGACACATTCCAAATGAGTGATGGCCAAGGTGGTGCAAGGAGGTGGGGTACCTGGAGGTTGGAAAGAGTGGTTTTAAAAACTCGAATAAAGAATGTGCTATATTCATTGTTTGAAGATGGGAACCCTTGTCAGCAAACAGCTGTGAAGGACCTGGCTACCGCTGGGGACACTCGATGACCATCCCTGCATTTTACCTTTCTTGGACTGGCCTACAGCATGAAATGTCATGGCTATGGCAGAAGGGCCCAGCCCCTCATTTCACACACTAGGGGAATCTGAGCCAGAAGGGGACTTAGAGGTGTAGGTAGGGGTGCCAGATAAAAACAGTATGGATTTCTGTTTATCTAAAATTTAAATTTTACTGGATATCCTGTGTTTTTATTTGCTAACTTTGGCCACTCTCACTGCAAATCAGCCCTGTGTCTTTGTCAAAAAGATTTTTGGGTCACAAAGGTGGGACTTCCAGGGTTTCAGCACTTCTCAGGGGTAGGGGGAATCTGGCTAGTAGGAAGTCCTGTGCCCCTGAGTTCGGTTCAGACTGCTTTTCTTTGAGAGACCCTGTAATGTGTGTGTAATATGTGTGTGTGATGTATGTGTATGTGGTGTATGGTATATATGTAGTGTATGGGGTGTGTGTGTATGGTGTGTATAGTGTGTGTGGCAACCATGAAACAGTGGAGTAGGATGTGGCAGTCTCTGCTAGCATTTGGAGAATTTAGGGGAGGTCTTCATTAATCCTCAAGGCCATGAGTGCCACACAGTTTCTCCTGAAGGGAAAGAGGCCACACTGGGAGGAGGAAGGTCAAGTTTTCTAGAGCTTCACCTGTGTGATTCTCTTAGTCTAAAATCCAACCTGTGGGAGCCCCAGCCACCCCAGACCCACTGCTCTGCTAGTGTGAGGCTGCCTAGCCTTCTTGCAACCTCAGATCTAAGTGGCCATCTCCCTCTTGAGGCCTAAATGAGCCCCTCACCTCTGCCTTCTTACCTGTAAAATGAAAATGGCAGGGCCACCTTGGAGACTGCAGTGAAGATTGAGGCCCAGGCCAGTGCCCACTCTGTGGTTTTATCCTTGCACTCTGTCAGTCCCAGTGCTATGGCAGAAAGCTGAAGACCAGGGTAGACGGGGAGCAGGGGGTCTCAGCTCTCTACTCTACAGCCCTGAGGTGCACAGACGGAGGACACAGGCGCAAGTCTTGGGGAAGCTGGTACCCAGGCCCTGACCAGCTGAAGACTCAGGCTTCATGGGGAGCCAGGCTTTCTGATAGGGGCATTCATCCTCTGTGTTCAAGGAGCAATAACTTTTGTATTCTGGGATTTATGAAAGAATATGAAGAGTGACCTTAGAGAAGTAATTCTGCGATAACTGCATAGCTGCATTCAAGTGTTTCTAGAATTTTGCTGAAAGCCCGTAGACTGGCTGGGGCTGGGCCCCAAGCAGAGCCTACTTGGGTTTGGCTGTCCCTGTACACACAGCCCAGGACAGGAGCTGCTTTGTTGTCAGAGAAGTTGTAAGTAGCATCACTTTGTAAAATAGTTCACTTTAAAATAAAAAAAAATTTAAATTATAAAATAGCTCAGGCATGAGAGAGAGAAAGAATATCATGACAGAGTAGTGCTGAATTTACAGACAGGCTCAGACTGGTAGAAAACACATCAAAGGGGGTCCAGTTTTTTTTTTTTTTTTTTACCAACTGTCTTGATGGAATGACTGGACTTAAAGAATCAGCATTTTGTATTAAAGAGTAATTGTGTGCTAGCAGGAGGGCTGGCACCCCAGCTCCTCACACTGTTGCCAGGAGAGGCTCTGTGGTCCTGGGGGGACCCGGGAGCCCTGTCAGTCCCAGCAGCTAATGGACATGCCAGCAAGATTCTCAGGAGGGTGTGTGCCCAATCCCTTGAGAAATATGGAGGCAGTAATGACAGAAATGTTGTGGAGAACAGGAGCAGGACCCTGGTCCAGGCATGTGGCCTTGAGAAGGTAATGTGCTTCTGCAGCTTCTTAACACCCATCCTGCCCAGCAGGTGTTTCAGGAGCTGGGCCACTCCTTTCCTCAGCTTCTCACAGCCCTTGGCTGCATCTCTTCTCACCTCCTGGAGCTGTTTTTACTTATGTTGGACCTTCTTGTTCTCTTTCATGGCCCTTAACTCTGCTTTTACATTTTCCCATCTTTCTCTCTCTCTTACATTCTGGTGACTCCAGTTCACCATTTCTCTGAACTCAATGGATGTATTATACAAGTGTGTCAAATGTGTTTAAACTTTTAGTAGCATTTGATTTTAATGTCATTTTTCATTTCTCAAAGTTTTGTTTTTCATATTTGTCTAATCATTTTTTTCTAGTGTGTGCGAATGTTTCACAGTTTTGAATCTTTTGTTCTATAATCGTTTAAAATGATTTTACTTCTATTAGATGATTATCATATGATATACTTGGGGCTTTAGTCATATTTTCACTCACAGTAGATCATCTTGTGTTTGGAAATTTGAGACTCAGGGCGAAGGCCTGTCCTCCTGCAGCCCTGGAAGTGAGGCCACTGTCCCCACCCAGGTTGTCTGAGCATGGCTCACATGCACCTGCCCCACAGTATGGTTTCACGGGGTTGTTGGAGCCTCTGGGGTGGTCCCCCCAAATGCCTTCAGGGACTTGGTCCCATAATAAGTAGTGTGGGACTGTGAAAAGAGGTGCTGATCGGGAAAGCCACCTGCATTGTGGTCAGGAGAAACGAGGCCCTACAGCACGTCCGTCCCCAGTCCTACCATGGACTGCGGCCCTGCTTCTACTCCACAGCATTCAGGTGCACGTGCCGTGCCCACGTGGCTGGAGACACATCTCAATGTGCTAAACATTTCTCGAATTTTTCCACAGCCTCAGAATTCCCAGGGTGTGGCTGCCTGTGAATTTCCCAGTTGGTGACATCCCTGCCTCAGGCCTCGCTGTGTGAGGCACTGGGAGGGAGCATTGGAAACCCCCAGAACCATCTTTTTCTGTTTTTTGGAATCTTGTCTTTGGGCAGAGTTCCTGCAGTGAGGCCCTGAGGCTAGTCATGTGGCTCACATACTGCAACGTTTCCCCTCAGGGTTCTCAAGTGTGATTCCAGTGCTATGACAGGCTGGCAAGGCCATGGGGAGACAGAACCTTTGGTTCTCCCAGAGCCTGGGGCTGGGGGCCCTGCCCAGGAGTCCTTCCAGCAGGGAAGATGTGATACAGAGCTAAGGGGACCCCTGAGTCACCTGGACAAGTGGGGGGGGGGCACACTTAAGAACAAAGCCAAGAAATGGAAAAGGACACTCAGGTCAGTGACCTCTTGTCCCAGGGCCCCCTGTCTAAAGAGGCAGCTGTCCCAGACAATGGCACTGGTATGGGAACCTCGCAGATGTGGTATTGGTGCCCTGGTTCTCAGTGTACAGATGAGACAAGGGCTGACCTAAATATGTGCTTCCCTCCCCTGGGCCCATCAACTCTTGGTGGGAGCAGCCAAGTCTGGGAAGGGACAGTGTTCCTGGCTGGGGCTGGCACTTCCAACCATAGCACAGGGTGTTTGCAAGTGGTGGACACAATGTGTCCTGTGGTTATTTTTGAGTTGCCATAGACCTCCCAAAGTACTGTCTATGCTGGGTTCCTGCTACCCACAAACCTGGGTCCTAAACCATTCCCCACTCACAGCCCAGCCCTTACCTCAGCTTCTTGGGCCCTTGTAGCTGGTATGTCTGAACCTTTGCTAGAACATTCACCTGCAGGGGCCACCCCATGGGGTCCAGGATGTTCCCATCATCTGCAGATTCAAGTGGCATCTTCAGTCTGGGTTAGAACATGCTGTGTGCACCCCAAGTTCCTGCCAGCCTATCCTGCCAGGACCACACGGACTCCTTGGTGCACCCTGAACCTTTGCCCAGCGGTGCCCCTTACCCGCACACCTGCCTGTGGAAGGAGACCTCACCCTTCTCTGCGAACTTGCCCGGGATGCTGCCCAAAGGCTTCTCCAATGGCATTCCCATGGGGTTGTGTGTGGGCCTAGCACAGTGCACTTGTCTTAAACACTTACCTTGACATCACCCGTTAGTCAGCACCTGGAGGCTGCCCAGTGGCCACCTCCAAGGCAAGGCTGTCTGTAGTCGTCCTGGACACCTACTGGCCAAGGGACATTTCTGCTGATTGTGGGGGGACACCCTGGCCCTGATCTGGGAGAAGATGGGAGAGCATTGGGGAGCACCAAGACAGGGTGAGATAAGGAGGCTGCTCTGAGGTGGAGAAGTCAGATGGTGCTCCAGATCGAGAGGCAGATGGGCAGCAGGAGCTTGGAGTACTGCATTCTCCAGGTGGGGCTGAATGTAGTTGGTCACATGACTCTGCTCCTGGTATCAAGAAATTGGAGAGGAGTGGGTTTGGTGGGTGGCTGGGGAGCAAGAGACCTTGCTTTTAAATTTAAGATGATAATTCCTTACATTCGTTTAGAATTCTAAATTAAATAGCACACTTCATGATCTCATTACCCAATAGGTCAGTATTTCTTATGTCCTAGTCCTTGTCCATTTGCTTGCTCATGTTTTACTCATTTTAAGTAATATCTGAGACAGATATTGTTTCTGTTTCTGTAAGTTTTTATTAGTATTTTGTTTATAGGTTTTCCCATTTTGGTAGCTTTTCTCCAGCATTCTCACCAGATGACTCCACATGTTTCTCTAGGATCTTTCAGTTAGTAAGTGTACAGACAAACATGCAACTTTTCCTTTCTGATTTAAAAAAATAGACTTAATTTTTAGAGTAGTTTTAGATTTATAGAAAGATTGAGTGGAAAGTGCAGAGTTCCATGTACCCCTTCACTCATCCCCCAGCTTCCCCTATTATTAACATCTTGCATTAGAATGGCACATTTGTTACAATTCATGAGCCAGTACTGATACATTATTACTAACCAAAGTATATAGTTTACAATAGGGTCACTCTTAGTGTTGTATACTCAATGGGTTTGGATGAATATATAATGACATGTCTCTACCATTATAATATCATGTAGAATAGTTTCAGTGCCCTTAAAATCACAGGTGATCCCTCTCCCCAACTCCTTCCTGGCAACCACTAATCTTTTTCTGTCTTTATACTTTTGGCTTTTCCAGAGTATTACAGAGTTGGAATCATATAGTATGAAGCCTTTTCAGAGTGACTTTTTTCACTTAATAATATGCATGTAAGGTGCCTTCATGTATTTTTTAAATAAATTTATTTATTTAAATTAGTTTCCAGTATACAGTACATTGGTTAGACATCTATATTGTACATAAAACTATCCTCTCAATTGCTCCTTTCCTCCCCTGGCCCTCTACTTAGCCATCATATTAATGCTAACTGTATTCCCGCTGCCGTGGTCCCCATCCCCCGTGCCCAACTATCAGCTACTAATTTGTACTTCTTTAATCCTTCACCCCATTCTCCCATCCCCCAATCCTCCTCCCCTTTGTCCATCACCAAATTGTTCACTATGTTTGTGAGTCTGTTTTTGATTAGTTTGTTCTTCTTTTTCCCTTAGATTCCACATATATGTGAAATCATATGGTATTTATCTTTCTCTGTCTGACTTATTTCACTCAGCATAATAACCTGTAGGTACATCTATGTTACAAATGGTAGGGTTTCATTTTTTAATGGCTGAGTAATATTCCATTGTGTATATGAACCATAATTTCTTTAAACAATTGTCTGTTGATGGGCATTTAGGTTGCTTCCATATCTTGGCTATTGTAAATTGTGCTGCCATGAATATTGGAGTGCATAGATTTTTATGAATTATTGTTTTAGTTTTCTTTGGATAAATACCCAGAAGTGCAATTGCTGGATCAAAAAGTATATCCATTTTTTATTTTTTTGAGGAACCTCCATACTGTTTTCCATAGCAGCTGTACCAATTTGCTATCCCACCAGCAATGTATGAGGTTTCCCTTTTCTCCTCATCCTCCCTAACACTTGTTGTTTTTTAATTTATTGATGATAGCCATTCTGACACGTGTGAGGTGCTATCTCATTGCGGTTTTAATTTGCATTTCTCTGATGATTAGCGATCTCAAGCATCTTTTCATATGTCTGTTAGCCATCTGTATTTCCTCTTTGGAGAAGTATCTGTTCAGGTCTTCTGCCCATTTTTTAATTGGATTGTTTGCTTTTTTTGTTGTTGAGTTGTATAAGTTCTTCATAAATTTTGTATATTAACCCCTTATCAGATGTATCATTAGCGAATATCTTCTCCCAAACAGTCGGTTGTCTTTTTTTGTTGTTGATGGTTTCCTTTGCTGTACAAAAACTTTTCAATTTGATGTAGTCCCATTTGTTTATTTTTTCTTTTGTTTCCCTTGCCCAAGGAGATATATCTAAAAAGAAATTCCTGTTAATAATACTTAAGAGTTTACTGCCTATGTTTTCTACTAAAAGTTTTATGGTTTCGGGTCTTACATTTAAGTCTTTAATCCATTTTGAGTCTATTCCTGTAAGAAGGTGGTCCAGTTTTTTTTTTTTTGCATGTATCTGTCCAATTTTCCCAACATCATTTATTGAAGAGACTGTCTTTACCCCATTGCATATTCTTACCTCCTTTGTTATATATTAAGTGAGCATATAGGCATGGATTTATTTCTGGGCTCTCTATTCTGTTCCATTGATCAAATCTGTTTTTTATGCCAGTACCATGCTGTTTTGATTACTGTAGCCTTGTACTATAGTTTGATATCAGGTAGTGTGATACCTCCAACTTTGTTCTTTTCCAAGATTGCCATGGCTATTCGGGGTTTTTTATGGCTCCATATAAGTTTTAGGATTATTTGTTTTAGCTCTATGAAAAATGCCATTGGTATTTTGACAGGGATTGCATTGAATCTATAGATTGCTTTGGGTAGTATGGCCATTTTAACAATGTTGATTCTTCCTACACATGAACACTGTATATGCTTCCATTTATTTGTATCTTCTTCAATTTTTTTTTCAATGACATAATTTTCTGAAAACAGATTTTCTTGGTTAATTTAATTCCCAGGTATTTTATAGTGTTTGACGCATTTGTAAATGGGATTGTTTTCTTAATTTTTCTTTCTGAAAGTTCATCATTGGTGTATAAAAATGCCACTGATTTCTGAATATTTATTCAGGATATTTATTTTGTAACCTGCTACTTTGCTGAATTCATTGATCAGTTCTAACAGTTTTTTGGTGGATTTTTTAGCGTTCTCTGTATGTAGTATCATGTCATCAGCAAATAATGAGAGTTTTACTTCTTCCTTTCCAATTCGGATGCCTTTTGTTTCTCTTTCTTGTCTTATTGCTGTGACTAAGACTTCCAATACAATGTTGAAGAGGAGTGCTGAAAGTGGGCATCCTTGTCTTGTTCCTGATCTTAAGGAAAATGCTTTTAGCCTTTCTCCATTGAGTGTAATGTTAACTGTAGATTTGTCATATATGGCTTTTATTATGTTGAGGTATGTTCCCTCTATTCCCACTTTGCTGAGAGTTTTTATCACAAATAGATGCTGGATTTTGTCCAACGCTTTTTCTGCATCTATTGATATGATCACATGGTTTTTATCTTTTGATTTGTTAATGTGGCATATCATATTAATTGATTTGTGGATATTGTACCAACCATGAATCCCAGGAATAAATCCAACTTGATCATGGTGTATGATATTTTTAATGTATTGCTGAATTTGGTTTGCTAATATTTTGTTGAGGATTTTTGCATCAATGTTCATAAGAGATATCAACCTATAGTTTTCATTTTTTGTAATGTCTTTGCCTGGTTTTGGAATTAAGGTAATGGTGGCCTCATAAAAGGAGTTAGGGAGCCCTTCCTCTTGAATTTTTTTGGAATAGTTTGACAAGAATAGGTGACAATTCTTCTTTGAATGTTTGGTAAAATTCGCCTGTGAAGCCATCTGGTCCAGGACTTTTGTTTTTTGGGAGGTTTTTGATTACTGATTCTATTTAATTGGTGATAATCGTTCAGTTCAGATTTTCTGTTTCTCTTTGACTCAGTCTTGGGAGATTGTATGTTTCTAGGAATGTGTCCATTTCTTCCAGGTTGTCCCATTTGTTGGCATATAATTGTGCATAATATTTTTTTATGGTACATTTTTTTTGTGTGTAGTCTGTGGTTATTTCTCCTCTTTCATTTCTGATTTTATTTATTAGAGTCCTCTCTCTTTTTTCCTCAATAAGTCTAAGGGTCTATCATTTTTGTTTATCCTTTCAAAGAACCAGCTCTTGGTTTCATTAATCTTTTGTATTGTTTTTCTAGATTCTATTTCATTTATTTCCACTCTGATCTTTAATATTTCCTTCCCTCTATTAACTTTGGGCTTTGTTTGCTGTTCTTTTTTTAGTTCTTTTCATTGTAAGGTTAGATCGTTTATTTGAGCTTTTTCTTGTTTCTTTGAGTAGGCCTGTATTGATATGAATTTGCCTCTTAGAACTGCTTTTGCCATGTCCCATAAATTTTGAGTCATTGTGTTTTCATTTTCATTTGTTTCTAGGTATCTTTTGATTTCTTCTTTGATCTCATTAATATCCCACTCATTGTTTAGTAGCATGTTATTTAGCCTACATGTGTTTATGTATTTTCCAGTTTTTTTCTTGTAGCTGATATCTAATTTCATTACTATTGTGATCAGAGAAGATGGTTGATATAATTTCAATCTTCTTAAATTTATTGAGACTTGATTTGTGTCCTAAACGTAGTCTATCCTTGAAAACATTCTATGTGCACTTGAGAAGAATGTATATTTTGCTGCTTTGGGGTAAAATGCTCTGAAAATATCTGTTAAGTCCATCTGTTCTATTGTGTCTTTTAGACCCATTCTTTACTTGTTGATTCTTTGCCTGGAAGATCTGTCCACTGGTGTCACTGGGGTGTTAAAATCTCTTACTATGATTGAATTATTATTGATCTCTTCTTTTATGTCAGTCAATAATTGGTTTATATCTATAGGTGCTCCTATGTTGGGTGCATATATGTTTACTAGGGTTATGTCCTCTTGATTTATCGATCCCTTTATCATTATGTAATGCCCTTTTTTGTCTCTTATATAGCCTTTGTTTTAAAGTCTATTTTATCTGATTTAAGTATTGCTACCCCAGCTTTTTTTTTCATTACCAATTGCATGAAATATCTTTTTCCATCCCTTTACTTTCAGTCTGTGAGTGTCGTTTGTTCTGAAGTGGGTCTCTTGTAGACAACATATGCATGGATCTTGTTTTCTTATCCATTTGGTTACCATATGTCTTTTGATTGGAGGATTTAATCTGTTTACATTTAAAGTGATTATTGATAGGTACATTGTTACTGCCATTTTATTATTCATATTTGTTATTTCTATTGTCTTTTTTACCCCTTCTCTTTTTACAGAAGACCCTTTCACATTTCTTGTAATGCTGGCTTGTTGGTGATGAATTCCTTAAGCTTTTTCCTGTCTGGGAAACTCTTTCTCTCACCTTCCATTTTAAACAAAAGCCTTGCTGGGTAGAGTATTTGTGCTTGTAGATTCTTGTTTTCCATAACTTTGAATATTTCTTGTCATTCCTTTCCTGCCTGCAAAGTTTTCATTGAAAAGTCAACAGACATTCTTATAGGGGTGCCCTTGTAAGTAGCTTCCTTTCTCTTGCTGCTTTTAAGATTCTCTCTTTGTCTTTGACCTTTGGCATTTTAATTATGATGTGTCTTGGTGTAAGTCTGAATTCCTCTTGTTTGGGACTCTTTGTGCTTCCTGAACTTGTATGTCTAATTTCTTTACCAGGTTAGGGGAGTTTTCTGTCATTATTTCTTCAAATGGATTCTCAATCCCTTGCTCTCTTTCTTCCTCTTCAAGTATTCCTATGATCTGGATATTTTTATGCTTCATGTTGTCCCAGAGGTCCCTTAAACTCTCCTCATTTTTTAAAATTCTTTTTTTTTTCCTTTTTGTTGTTCTGATTGAGTGTATTCTGCTACCTTGTCTTCCAAATCACTGATTCGATCTTCTGCTTTGTCCAATCTACTGTTGGATCCTTCTAGTGTATTCTTCATTTCAGTTATTGTATTCCTCATTTCTGCCTCGTTTGATTTTATGGTTTCTATCTCCTTTTTTATGCTGTTGAGGTTCTCATTATGCTCATCCATTCTCCCTATAAGTTCTTTGAGCATCCTTATAACTATTATTTTGAACTCTATCTCTGGTAGGTTGCTTGTCTCCATTTCATTTAGCTTATTTTCTGGAGTTTTCTCCTGTTGTTTCATATGTGGCATGTTTCTTTGTTTTCTCATTTTATTAGCCTCTCTGTGTTTGTTTCTATGTGTCAAGAATATTTGTTTCATTTCTCAGCCTTGGCCAGATCCTTAATGTGGAAGGAGTCCTGCGTGGCCCAGTGGCCCTTATACCAGGAGCTCTGGATGTGATCTGTGTGTGGGCCATGTGTGATTCTGTTGTCGCCGAGCCTTTATTGTTGTTAGTAGATCAGTGGATGAGATTAATGCTCAGGCTGACTAATTGTGGGAATTGGCTGCACTCACAGAGTAAGTGTTGTTGTATGGGGCTGACCCCACTGAGTAAGATTTGCACTAGCAGGCTTGTGTACTTGTTGCAACCACATTTTGTGTGTATCACTAATGGGACTAGTCAGGAGTTGGTTCGTTGTGGTCTGGTGGCAGCCTCCAGATGCGTTGGTTTTGTGGCCCCTTGGGAAGCCTGTAGGCCAAGTCAGACACTGCTTTTGATTCCTCAGAGATACCCGATGAAAACTACAAAGCGATCTGCTGATGGTTATGGCCTGTGCTGGATCTAAAGGTAAGTGGAAGAGACAACACTGTAGGCAACTGTCGGTTATCCCCCGTACCTGACCTATGGCAGTTTAGCAGAGGGACCAGTGCTCTTCAAGGCTTGACACTGCCTGTCAGTTGCCTGTAAGTCTCTGAAACTAGATGATCCTCTGGTTGATATGTGTGTTGAGTGGTGCAGGGACCCTGCAAGTCTCCTGGGTCTATTGAGTAAATTTCGATCAGTTTACATGCCAAGGCTGTCTCTGTGGCTCCCTGTACAAGTTTCCACTTGTAGCAAGGTCAACTTAAGAGAGTAGAGGAGGCATCTGAAAAATGTAAGGGGAAGGACTTGCAGAAATGACCGACTCAGCTGGTTATAGATTAACCACATCCTATAGACCTCTAAATAGCCTTCTGGAAACTTTCGTCACACCAGCTTCGATGTGGCTTCTTTATATTATCAGATATAGGTGTTAGGATCAGCTGGACTTCAGGTGATTCTCCACATTGATTATTTTACAATTTGGTTGTAATTTCAATGCAGTCCTGGGAGGAGACGAACCCTGCTTTTACCTAGTCTGCCATCTTCCTCTAACCATGTATTTTAATGTATTGTTAGCTCATTTCTTTTTACTACTGAATAGTATTCCACTGAGGGACATCTTGGTGACTCCTTTGTTTTGACAGTGATGATAAAACTGCTGTAGATATCCATGTGCAGGTTTTTATAGTCCTAAGTTTTCAACTCATTTGAAAACCAAGATAGTGTCATGCCAAACCGTCTTCCAAAGTGACTATACCATTTTTGCATTCCCACCAGCACTGTGTGAGAGTTCTTATTATTACACACCCTCAGCAGCATTTAGTGGTGTCAGTATTCCATATTTTTGCCATTCTCATAGGTGGGTATGGTTCTCATTGTTATTTTAATTTGCATTTCACTGGTGACATATGATGTCAGACATCTTTTCTGAAGTCCAATTTTATCATTTATTTTCTTTCAGGATTGTGCTTTTGGTATCATATCTAAAAAGTCATAACCAAAGGTCATCTAGGTTTTCTTGTTTATTATCTTCTAGGAGACTTATAGCTTTGCATTTTACTTTTAGGTGTATGATCTACATTTTTTTTTCTTTGCATATGGATGTCTAGTTGTTTCAGTACCTTTTTTTGAAATGACTGTCATTGTGTTGCCTTTGCATCTTTATCAAAGATTAGTTGACTACATCTATGTGGGTTTATTTCTGGGCCCTCTATTTTATCCCATTTATCTATGCATCTGATCTTTTGCCAATACCACACTGTCTTGATTCCTGTAGCTTAGTAGTAAGTCTTGAAGTCAGGTAGTGTCAGTCCTCCAGCCTTGTTCTTCTCCTTCAATATTGAATTGGCTATACCAGGGCCCTTTGGACTTTGGACTCAGTTTGTCAGTATCCACAAAATGACTTGCTGGGATTTTGACTGGAATTTCGTTAACTCTAGAAATCAAGTTGAGAGGAACTGATACCTTGACAATACTGAATCTTCCTTTCCGTGAATATGGACTATCTTTCCATTTACTTAATTCTCTGATTTTGTTCATCAGAGTTTTATAGTTTTTCTCATATATATCTTGTACATATTTTGTTAGATTTATACCTAAGTATTTCATTTTGGGGGATACTAACGTAAATTAAATTATTCTTAATTTCAAATTCCAATTTTGTTCATTGCTGATATGTAGGATAACAATTTACTTTTCTATATTGACCTTGTATTCTACCTACAGCCTCGTTATAATCACTTACAATTCCAGCAGTTCTTTGGTTGATTACTTGGAATTTTCTTACATAGACAATCATGTCATCTGCAAAGACAATTTTATTTCTTCCTTCCCAGTCTGCATATATTATTTCACTTTCTTGTCTTATTTCATTAACTTACTTGGACTTCTAGTACTACGTTGAATAGGAGTAGTGATAGTAAGTATCCTTGCCTTGTTCTGTTCGTAGGGGGAAAACATCTAGTTTCTCATACTAAGTATGTTAATTATAGGTTTTTGTAGTTGCTCTTTGTCAAGAAGAGGAAGTTCCCCTCTATTTCTAGTTTGCTGTGAACTTTTATCATGAAGGAATGTTGGATTTTGTCAGATGCTTTATCTGAATCTATCGATTATTATTTTTATTATTAATTATTATTTTTATTATTATTATTTTTCTTTAGCCTGTATGTGTGATTAATGTAAATTGAATAATGTAAATCAGTTTCATTAATTGATTTTCAAGTATTGTACCAGCCTTGCATACCTGGAATAAATTCCTCTCGATCATGGTGTATAATTCTTTTTAAATAGTGTTGAATTTGATTTGTGAATATTTTGTATAAGATTTTTACATCTGTGTTCATGAGAGAGACTGGTCTGTAGTTTTACCTTCTCATCTTTGTCTGTCTTATCTTCCTGTCTTCCTGTCTGGTTTTCCTTTCTCTGTCCTTATCTGATTGTATTAAGGTACTACTGGGCCTCATAAAATGAGTTAGGAAGTGTTTCCTCTGCTTCTAATTTCTGGAAGAAATTGTAGAGAATTGGTGTAATATCATTATTAAATCTTGGGTAGAATTCATCACAGAACCCATCTAGGCCTGGTGCTGTTTTGGAAGGTTATTAATAATTGATTCAATTTTTGTAATAGGTAGAGACCAAATCAGATTATTTATTTCTCTTTTTGTGAGTCTTGGTAGATTGAATTTTTCAAGGACCTGGTTCATTTTATCTAGGTTATCAAGTTTGTGGTCATAGAATTGTTCATATTTTTTTATTGTTCTTTTAATGTCCATGGGATCTGTAATGATGGCCCCTCTTTCATTTCTTCCATTAGTAATTTCTATATAGTCTCTTTCTTAACTTGGCTAAAGGCTTATCAATTGATTGATCTTCCCCCCACCAAAAAAAAAAAAAAAACAACTCATCTTTTTCTTTTATTGACTTTTCTCTATATGCTATTTTCAATTTCATCAATTTCTGCACCACTTTTTATTTTTTTCTTCTGCTTACCTTTGAATTTTCTTTTATTTTTCTAGTTTCTTCAGGTGGAAGCTGAGATTATTGATTTTAGATCTTCTTTGGTAATGTATGCATTTTTAGTGCTATAAATTTCCCTCTAAGCATTGCTTTGGCTGCATCCCACAAATTTTCTTAAGTTGTGTTTCATTTTAATTTAGTTAGAAATATTTTAAAAATTTTCCTCAGACATTGTCTGTGTGTTATTTAGAAGTGAGTTGTTTAATCTCTTAAGTATTTGGGGGTTTTCCTGGTATCTTTCTGTTTTGATTTCTAGTGTAATTCCAGTGATGTGAGAATATCCTTTGTGTGATTTCTATTCTTTTAAGTTTGTTAAGGATTGTTTTATTGCCCAGAATGTGATCTCTCTTGGCAAATGTTCTGTGTGAGCTTGAGAAGAATGTTTATTCTACTTTTGTTGGCTGAAGTACTCTATAAATGTCAATTAAATCCAGTTGATAGATGCTGCTGTTCAGTTCAGCTTTATACTTACTGATTTTTTTTGTCTGTTGGCTCTGTCAGTTATTGATAGAGGATGTGGAAATCTCCATTAAATAGTAGATTCATCAGTTTCTCCTTGCAGTCTATCAGTTTTTACCTCCTGTATTTTGATGCTCTTTTTTTAGGCACAGACGCATTAAGGATTGTCTTCTTGGCAGACTAACCCCTTTATCATTATGTAATGCCCCTCTTTATCCTGATGATTTTTCTTGCTCCAGAATTTACTTTGTCTGAAATTAATGTATCTACTCTGGCTTTCTTTCGATTAGCATAGCAAAGTATCATTCTCTTTATCTCTTTTTCCCCTTTGTTAAAACAATTTATTTTTATTTTTTAGCAGACTTAATTTTTTCTGTCTTTATTGAAATATAGTAGACAATTAGTTGTTTATATTTACATTATACAATTCAATAAGATTTTTTTCAATTATATTTGGCATACAATAATATACCAGTTTCAGTTGTATAGCATAGTGATCAGAGGTCCACATAACTCACAAAGTGATCACCCAACTAAATCTAGTACCCCTCTTCCTCCTTAAATATTTATTACAACATTATTAAACATCTTCCTCATGCTACACTACATCTCCATGTCTATTCTGCAACTATCCATTTGTACCTCTTAATCTCTTTACCTTTTTTTTGTCCTCCTATCTAGCATTCCTCTATTCCCTGTATCTATGAGTTTATTTCCACTTTCATTGTTGTTGTTGTTTTGTTCTTTAGATTCCACAGGTACATGAAATCATGTGATATTTGTCTTTCTCTGTCCAATTCATATCACTCAGCACAATATCCTCTAGATCCATTAAGGCAGTATCTTTTTCCACCCCCTTTCTTTTTGTCCCTGTGTATCTTTTAATCTGGAGTGAGTCTCTTGTAGGCAGCATATGTAGGGGTCTTATCTTATCCATTCAGCCACTCTATCTTTTGGTTGGAGCACTTAATTCTTTTCCATTTGAGGTACTTGTTGATAGGGATGTAGTCATTATCATTCTTCAATCCTGTTTTTGATAGGTGTTTTTTCTTCTTAAAGAAGTCCCTCCAACATTTCCTGTAATCCTGGCTTGGTGGTGATAAATTCCTTTAGCTTATTTTTGTCTGAGAAGCTCTTTATCTGTCCTTCAACTCTAAGTGATAACTTTACTGGATAAAATATTCTTGGTTGTAGATCCTGGTTTTTTACCATGTCCAATATCTTGTGCCAGGCCCTTCTGTTCTGCATAGTTTCTTTTGAGAAATTAGCTGCAATTTTATGGGTACTCCCTTGTAAGTAACTAACTGCTTTTCTCTTGCTGTTTTTTAAGATTTTCTCTTTGTGTTTAATCTTTGGCATTTTAATTATGATGTGTTTTGGTGTGGGCCTCTTTGGGTTCCTGGTTTTTGGGACTCCCTGAGCTTCCTTGGGTTTTATGTCTGTTTCCTTCACCAGGTTAGTTAAGTTTTCCATCATTATTTCTTCAAATAGCTCTTCAACGCCTTTTTTTTCCAGTACCCCTATGACACAGAGAGTTTTACATTTAATAGTGCCCCATAGGCTGCTTAAATTATTATTATAGTCTTGGCTTTTTTTTGCCATTCTGATTAAGTATCCTTGGCTTTACCATCCTCTATATAGGTCATTTAATCTTCTTTATTCACTCTGTTTATCCATTTAATATACTTCTCAATATGTGTTCTTTATTTCTGACTGGTTCCCTTTTATAATTTCCATTTCCATTTTTATGTTTTTTATCTCTGTTAAAGTTATCACTGAATTCATCTACACTTCCCATAAGTTCATTGAGCATCTTTATAACCAGTGTTTTGAACTCTGCATCCGTTAGATTGCTTGACTCCATTATTCCTGGATCTCTGTTCTTTTCTCTCATATGGTTTTTGCTTCTTTGTCCTCCCATTTTGGCTGCCTTTCTGTGTCTGTTTCTATGTACTAAGCAAAGCTCTTAAGTCTCCTGGTCTTATTAGTGTGGCTTTGTGTGGTAGGTGTCCACTGGTAGGTGTTCAGCTGCAGGCCCAATTTAGCCCCAGACTGTGCCCCTCTGGCCACCTGTTAAGATTCAGCAAGCGATCCCCAGATTCTGTGCTTATGTTTGCTTCAAAAAGCCACACCAGAAACTGAGGCCACTGCCACCAGTGTGAGTCTAGGTGCTCTCAGCAAGGGGCACCTAAGTGAGGACACACCTGGATGTGGCTCAGATGGGGCCATTAGTTGGGGGAGGCAGAGTTTCAGGGAATCCTCTGGGTGGAGTGACCTCTGTTATCCAGTTTGATGAGGTCTCCGCTATGGCAGCGCTCAGTCTGTGCACTGGGAGTGGGTAGAGCTCAACAGAGGAACAATGCATATAGCCGGCACTTCTGTACCGAGTGAGTCTTGCCTTGGCCCTCACTCAGACAGTATCTCCCTGTAAGTCCCTGGTACCCCCTGCACAGCCGAACTGGCGCTGGTGCTCAAAATGAACAGATCCGTCACCACAAAAGTCCGGTCACGGACACAGCCCCTTTAAGAGGTGTCTGCAGCTGCCATGGCCTCTGCCCCACTCAGCTGCTGGGGACCGGGCAGCCTTGTGTCCTCACCCTGTCCTGCCTTCCGCTGTTGCAGGGTGATTTCTTATATTTCTCCCTAGTTGTATGGCTTGTTCATTTGGATCTCAGGTGATTTTCTTTGCTGTTTGTTCCTTGTTTCTGTCACAACTTTGATTTGGTCGCAAGAAGGATGAACAGAGCCTCTATCATCTACACCATTTTTTCCCCATCCAACAGACTTAATTTTTTAGAGTAGTTTTAGGTTCACAGCAAAATTTGGCAGAAATCAGAAACAGCTCCTGTGTTCTCCCTATCCCTGCACTATCCCTTTACTTTTAAACTCTATGTGTTTTTATATTTAAAGTGGTTTTCTATAGAAAATGTATAGTTCACTCTTGTTTTCTCCCCACTCTTACAGTCTCTATCTTTTAATTTGTATATTTAGACTATCAATGTTTAAAGTGATTATTGATAACATTGGATTAATATCTACTGTATTTCTTTGTTTTCTGTTTGTTGCCCTTATTTGTTTTAATTTTTGTCTTTCACTCTTTTTCCGCTTTTTATGGTTTTAATTGAGCATTTTATATGATTTCATGTTTTCATTTTTCTCCTTTTTTAGTGGTTGTCCTTGAGTTTGCAGTATATATATTTATGGCTAAGCCAAGTACACTTTCAAATTCATTATACCACTTATGGGTAGTGTAAGTTCCTTAGAGTAGAATATTCACAGTTTTTCCCTCCCATCTCCTGTGACATTGCCATCATTTATTTTACTTATCCATAAGCCATAATCACTAAGTACGTTGTTGCTATTATTATTTTGAACAAATTATTATCTGTTAGGTCACTTAAGAATAAGAAAATAAAAGATTTTAATGTTCTCTTAATTTATGTCTTCTCTAATATTCTTCCTTTCTTTATGTAGGTTGAAATTTCTGACCTATTTTCCTCCTCTCTGGAGATATTCTGTAAACATTTCTTACAAGGCAGGTCTACTGGTGAAAAATATCCTCAATTTTTGTTTGTCTGATAAAGTTTTCATTTCTCCTTCACTTCTGAAGGATAATTTTGCAGGATAGAAAATACTGGGTTGGTAGTTTTTTCTTTCAACCTTTTTATATTTTCATTCTACTTCTTATTTTTATGATTTCTAAAGAGAAGTCTAATACAGTTTTTATCCTTGCTCTTCTACGGATAAGGTGTTCCCCACACCCCCTACCCTGACTTTTCTTTCAAGATTTTCTCTTTGTCTTTGATTTTCTGTAGTTTGACTGTGATATGGCTAAGTGTAGTTTTTGTTGTTGTTTAATCCTGTTTGGTGTTCTTTGAGCTTTCTGGATATATAGTTTTGTGTCTGCCATTAATTTTGGAAAATTCCCAGCTATTTATTACTTCAAATATATCTTCTATTTCTGTCTTCTCCTTCTGGTATTCCTATTATGCATATGTTACACCTTTTGTAGTTGCCCCAGAGTCCTTAGTTATTCTCTTCTATTTTTTTTCTTTCTTTCTCCTCTTTGTATTTCACTTTTGGAATTTTCTATTGATCTATCTTGAAGCGCACTTATTTTTTTCTTAGCTTTGTTCTGTCTAATGATAAGCCCATTAAAGGCATTTTTCTGTAATAATGTTTTTGATTTCTGGCATTTCATTTTGTTTCTTCCTTAGGATCCATTTCTGTGCGTACATTGTCCATCTATTCTTGCATGTTGTCCACTTTTTCCATTAAAGCCTTAGCATATTCATCATAGTAATTTTATTTCCTGATATGATAATTCCAACATCCCTGCCATATCTGGGAGTGGGGCAGAGGTTGCAAACTGCCCACTGGCTGGCCACACTGGCCACAGGTATCTGCCCATGATATATTGCAGTTCCATCAGCTGCAATATATTAAATGCAGGAGATTTTACCTAAAGATGTGCATTTCTAGGTTTCCTTGAAAAATGAGGAGCTCTGACACTGCTCAGTGCACATTCACAGGGCTACTCTTATGGGCCTGCGCAGGCCCTAGCTACCGTCTCCTGTTTCCCACTCCTCAGAGGCCATACTTCTTTCTCCTCACACATGTCCACTCCCTTCCTATGAGCTAAGCACTGCATCCCCTGTGCCCAACATGCCCATTTGGCAGCTTGTTCTAGATGACCCCCAGATCTCTGCCATGTGGAAATGTGGTGGGTCTCTGAGGATCCAACTGTGTGGAGATCTGTGACCACTAGGATTTCTGTCATTTCCATCTCCATGTTTCTTTAGAGTGGCATCAGGGAAAGCCCTCCCATGTATTGGGCCTCCTGCTTCACGCTGTGTCCCAGAACAGCACTCAATGTGACTTGTTGAAGGAGTGAAAATATGGCAGGCAGACCCACTGTTCACCCTTGGCCTTAGTGTTCTCATCCCATAAAGGATGCTGCAAGAGCCTTAAATTCTGAGGCTGCAAGAGCCTTAAATTCTTGCCTGCTTAAGGTGCTCTCGGAAAGTGCTGAGCACTTACCATAAATGCTTGCTTTTGACCTGCATTTTATACAGATTTATTTTTGAGAGTCTGAGAGTATTTTGTTAAAACTCTATTTGTATATACTTTAAAACATTCAAATAACTCTATTTGAATCAAATCAGTTTATTAGAGTTATAGTTGTTCTTTAAAATTTTTGAAGGCAGATACCAGTATGTACTTACCGGGGAAATTCAGTAGTCAAAAATTTGTCTCCAATGACAAGTCTGACCCTTCCCCACTGACCACCAGACTTCTTCAGAGGTGGCCACTGGAATCAGGTTTCTGAGTCTTTACAGAACATTCTGATCACAGAGGAGCATGTTCATGTATTTCCTTCAATGCCCTGCAAAAAAGAGTGTGTGCCCTACAATCTTCTGCAATGCTCTTTGCTTAATAGTACATCCTGGAAATTGTTCCAGATCAGTAATTGTGGGGTTTGTTCTTCTCGGTATTCCATACCTTTACCCAGGTCTCCCACGGATAGACCCCTGATTGCTGCTGAAGTAAACACCCTGTGCACACCTGTGCCAGTGTACCTGTGCGCTCTGAGAAGAGAGCCACAGACAAGGGAGCACATGTTCTCAGTATCAGCAGTTCCCACCCTGGAGGCCAAGTGGGAACGCGTGTGTGTTTGCAGCATCAGCACACCAAATGCTCCCTGTCCTCCTAGTGCTGTGACAGCCAATAGGTGGAATATCTTTCCATATGTTGAAAAACCATTTATGCCCTTTTCTGTAAGCTTTTTACATAAAGTCACGATTTAAATTGCTGGTCAGGCAGTTTCATTATGTTTTCTCCTACGCAAGAGTCTTCCTCCTGTTTACTGCATCCTTGACAAGGAGACGAGGTCTCCCAGAGGCATATGTGACTCCACAGAAAGCAGTCATTGAATTGAGCACTTGATATTTTTCACTCCTGGTGCCACTGTTCATTGTTTGGAATTGTTTGTATTCTTGTGTCTGTGACTTGTGGCAGGCGCCCTTTCAGAGTCAGGGGTGTTGTCCCACTGGGCTGTGTTTCCTTAGGGTGCAGTAAGGAAGGGCCGTGTCTCCCTTAGGGCCCACAGCCAGCTCTGACATGACTTTGGTTAATTGGAGCCATGAGCCTGTGTGCCTGTATATTTCTCTCCAAAGAACACCTATCTAAACTAAACCTACAGACAAGGTTTTGTACTTTTAAATTCTTTAGGAGTAAGATTTTAAGAAAGTAGCCCTTAGTACATTGTTTCAGCCAAGTCCACATGAGTCACTTGGGCCTCTTGGGTGCTTTCCCCACTCTGATCCCTCCTGTTCTTGTTTGCTCTCAGGCGATGTCTGCTCTGTTGCATCCTTCACTGGAGTGACTGTGCCAATGGGAAATCAAGGACTTTCGCTCTTCCTCTGGGACAGGGAGGCCCTTAGGTTTCTAGGTCACAGAGCTTTAGTGCCTCTGGGACTTTGGAGAGGATCCAGGCAGAGCAGTTCCCTTATTGCTGAGTAATGGGCTCCAGAGATAAATGACTTAGGTCCTGCAGGCAGGGGACTTGCTCGACTCCGTCTGTGATTTTCACCAGTCACACTTAGGTTTTCCGTTAGCAAGTATAGTCCAGAAATGTGGCTGAGTAGTGAATTCTTAGATAATGAGGCAAAGCTGGCCCCTCGGCACAGATTGTGGCCAGGGGCCACAGATGGTACCTAGAAGCAAGTCTGGAACTTGGGTCCATTTTGTAAGGGGTTCTGTGTCCCCCTAGGAAGGAAGTTTTAGCCCCAGGTTTCCAGGGCTGACAGGGCCACAGCCTGGCCTCACCCACCTCCCTAAAACAGGTCCTTCTGCAGCAGCTTGGAGGTCTGGTTTGTCCTCAGACATGGGCCTGACCCAGCAGGGATGGAGTGAGGCTTGGCATCCAATGTTCCAAACCTTCCCAGAGGCTCTCTGCTCCCATCTGGACCTTTGTTAAGACAGTATTATTGCCAGGACATATTGCTAAGTGGGACCCCCTGCCTCCAGGGCAATAACTGATTTCTGCTAGATCATCTCTGGATCCTGAGGCCACAGGTCAGATGTCGTGGGGGCAGCAGAGTAACTCCTCACAGAGTTCCTTCTTCATCACCTGACAGTGGACTTGCCTCGGCCAAGAGATTGCCTTGGTCTTCGTGCATATAGGGGACAGGCTGACCCATGTCTGTGACCTACACCAGCACCACACATGGGCACCCACACCAGAAACACAACTCAAGTGAGGTCATGCAGGAATGCCAGATAGTCCAGAATGTGCCTCTATAGGGACCACTGGCCAGGAGCCTGTAACAGGCAACATGGCCAAAGACACAAAGCTCATCCCCATTTAAGGAGCCCAGAGACTCCACAGCCAGTGCCACATGGGATCCTGGGTCCATAACAGCTGTTAAAAATGTTAAGACAACTGGAGAAATGTGGATGTGTAGACACCTACATTAGGACACATTTTGGGCATTAACTTTGATGCTATGGTTATGGTGCGGATAGTCCTGTTTTTAGGAGACTTCAGGCTGATAAATTGGTGAGGGCAGGAATATAAAGCAAATGAGGCCAATTATTAACCATTTGAAAATGTGAGTAAAGGGAACACAGGTCTCCATTGTACTACTCTGTCAACATTTCTTTAAGTTATAAATTTTTGAAATAGGACTTGGGTGAGGAGAGCCTCTCAGGTGACAGTGACATTGAGTAAGCAGAGAACTATCACCTGTTTGCCTCTGCCCAAGTCCCTCATCTGTGCCAGGGGAGGTCTTGGGCCCTGTCCATACCCAGGTGGCACCCACTTGTAGATGCCTCAGTTCTGTGCTCTGCCTCACTTGGGACTTTTCCCTTGGCCCTGTGCTGGCTCCTCTCTGGTCCAGTTAATCCTTACACTGCCCTACACACTGCCTTTGGTGCCTTTTTCCAGATGAAGGACAAGCCTAGGGATGCAAGAAGTCACCTGCCCCACGGCAGCTAGTGGGAGAGGTGCGTGAATGTCAGAGACCTTGCCCTACATCTCCTACCACTAGAATGAGCTATATCAATTTATAGAGTCATGACCTGCCCTGTTTAAACTATTGAACTAGAAGAGAGAAGCAAACTCTACATGTGCCCCACAAGGGTACATCAATGAACCTATGTGTTATCTTGTAGGTGTCAACACGTGTGTCTCTTGTGAATTATGATAACTTGAGAAATTGAAGCACAGGCTCTCTGGGCCCTGCTTTTCTCACCCTACAGCTGGGCTTCCTCCAGATTCTCGTGAGTGGCATTCTCAGTGATGACTTGGAGGATGGCGCAGGCTCCTCTCTAGATTGCCTGCCTGTGGTTTCTGTCCCACTATGGCTTATGTTTCTCTTGAACTCCCCATCTTGCTGAGGGAAAGTATGGAGAAGCACAATTAAGGGTATCAAAGCCAGGGAGGAAAAATCTTTGGGTGAGGTGGGGACAGGGCTCAGCTGGTCCAAAGCTGCCAGCCCCTCCATCATCTCCTTGGAGATGGGAAGGGCTTGGACTAAGTCCCTTCACCTCAGAGGCCTGGAGTAGTGGAGGTGGCATATGTGGGAAGAGGGAATGGATGTTGACATTCTTCCAATGCAGATTCTGTGATTCCATCTGGAGTTGTGTTCTTTCTCAGCCATTTGCTGCCAGAAATGATAACATGTGTTATGGCCCATCAGCCCGGCCAGAGAAAGTGATGATGACAGTGTGCTAGATGTTGATGGTGGCAATATGATGATGGTGATAATGATGATGATGCAATGATGAGGATGATGGTAATGGTGATGGTGGTGGTGATGGCGCTGATGGTGGTGATGATGATTATGTGATGGTGATCATGTTGGTGATCATGATGATGATGACAAGGAGAAGGAGCAGGATGGCAATGATGATAATAGTGGTGGTGGTGATGGTGATAATGAGGAGAAGGATGGTGATGATGATGGTAATGGTGTTGATGGTGATATGATGATGGCGGTGATGGTAGTGGTCATGATGTTATGGCGATGATGGTAATGGTGATATGATGGTGGTGATGGTGTTGATGAAGGTGATGGTGATGATATTGGTGATGGTGGTGGTGGTAATATAATGGTAATGATGATGATGGTGATGAGGTGGTGATAATGACTGTGATGATGATGTGATGTGATGGTGGTGATGGATATGACAGGCAGTAAACTGTCTTCGCGGGGCCCTGCTGTGTGCCAGATACTGTGCTGGGTGTTGCACATACAACTCTCTTTAGCTCATCTAACCCACCATCAGGGGCCAGGAGGACAATTGTCCTTTGCATTTCAGAGCCTGTTTTCATCTCTTCTGAGCATCCAGTCCATTTCCATAGTCCTGGTTACCTATCTATGGCTGTGTAATAGTCACCCCAAAGCCTAGTGCCTTCTGACAGTAATCACACTGTTTTGTTCCTATGAGTTGGCATCTTGGACTCAGGAGACAGACCTCATTCGGGGCCACAAAGCCCTGTCGTTGCTCTGTTGCTGAGTCCCCATGAGAGCCAAGTGGAAAGCAAATGGTCTTTGTCAGTGGTCCGCAACCTTTTTTGCACCAGGGACAAGTGCTACTATGAGAATCTAATGACTGATGATCTGAGGTGAAGCCAAGGCAGGTGAAGTTAGCGCTGGGGAGTGGCTGTAAATACAGATGAAGCTTTGCTTGCCCACTGCTCACCTCCTGCTGTGCGGCCTGGTTCCTAACAGGCCACGGCCTGGGGGTTGGGGACCTCTGGTCTGTGTGACCCTTGGAGGTCCTGCTGCACTGAATCACCACACTGACAACCCTCTAGGAGGGAGCAAGACTTCTCCTTTGTGGGGCAGTGTCACCTGCTGTCCCTGGGCTGTGGCAGGCATCCCATTACCCCCTGCACACGCCCCTCCACACCCCACTCACTCTAGGCCAACCAGGCTCTATTGGCTGTTTCCTCTTTTCCTTTTCCCACTCATTTTTGTGACTTGTTCTCTGAGGGCCTGGCTGCATTAGGGGTCTGGCTCAGGAGGCCTTCTTCATTTGGTACTGGGACCCAGGAACAACAGGAGAAGGGGCACTCGGGAGCCCTTCCAACCTTCAAACTAAAGCATGGCTTTTACTACCTGTTATATAGAGAATACACACCCTTTTTGGTAACTTAGCAAAGTACAGAAAAATATAAAGAGAAAACAAGCATGCCATCCTCCAGCATCAGTGCAGAGCCCTCCTAGGTGTCATGCTACACCAGAGCTGTAGTTTTAGTGTCTGTAGATCTTAAACGTCTAAACTCAAAAATGTGTACAGCTGAGTTTTAATGGATGCATAATATTCTGCTAGGTGAGCACAGCATGACATGAGTATCTGACCTGGCTGGAGGGATTTGCTGCTCCTAATTTTTGCTATTTTAAGTAATTTTGGGATGACCCACCTTGCACATGAATCTTGTGTGTGTTTCTACTTTTCGCCTTAGATGTGGCATTACCAACCCGTAGGATAAAAACTTTTTTAAAGCTCTTGGAACACATGACTGTTTCAGGTGGCTCCTTCCCACATTAGTTGCCCCACATGTGGGATGAGCACCCTGTCCCTGCAGCCCTACCCACATCATGACCATTACTGATGGATCAGCTGTGCCACCACTGAGCTCCTCAGTGCCTCCCCACGAATGCTGCAACGCCAACCAGATGAGGGGAGGCTCTGTTTGTCTCCCACCCCTTTGGGATCGAAAGGGGCCACTTCCTTTTTTCTTTGAGGCTCCTCCTATAACTTAAAAAATAAATACATGTCGGAACAGATTCACCGAAGTTGTGGTTTATAGTAAGTCAACACTCTTCACAACAACAATAAAAAAAAAAAAAAAAAAAAAAAAAAGCCCATGCAATCTAATTGTGGAGTCAGGACATAATTTGCAAACACTAAGCTGTGAGGTGTCGGGCGCCCAGGCCTGGGAGCCCAGGAGCCTGTGCCTTGGAAGAGCTCTGGTCTGGAAATTCCCGGCAGAGGGCAGAGCAGGGGATTCCTGTGGGAACTCCTTGGAGAAGCTGCTTCCTCTCTTGTCCACTAGTCCTTGGTGCCTCCAGGGTCTCACAAGCAGAGCAGCTCCCAGGGCAGATCCCAGCTGTGCACAAGGAGCAGGCTTCCCTGAGGGCAGCAGGGCTTGGGCAATGCTGATGGCTTGTACTGCCTTGCAAGTGCCTGAATTCTGCACTTCCCTTCAACCCCTTCAGTTCCTTTTTCTTGGTCATTTTCTTTGTGGCTTATTCCCCTACCCCACCCACCTCCACCTTTGAAAATTCTGTTATCTTTCTACTTCCTGAGTCCTGAGCACTAAATTAGTTTTAACCTCAATTGAGGTTGATTCAGTACAAGGTGCCAGGCTCACCAGTGGCTGAGATCAAACCAGTCTCTGGCCTCACTGGGTTGTGCTTCCCTGAAAATGCAGCCTCTTCCTTCCCCAGTTCTCACTACCCAGCCTCTGTGGGGTACACTGAGTGAGCTCACAGACAGGAACACACAAGTGCATACACGCATGTACACACTCATACACATAGATACACACACCCAGCTTTGTTATGGGTTTTCCACCAAAAAGGATTATACTACACACATTTCCCTAGAACCTGTTTTTTTTCACTTCATGATATCTTGTGAGTTTCTTTCCAGGTCCATATATAAAGATCTACTTTATTCTTCTTATTTTAAAATTAAATTAGCAGTATCCTGGCCACACAGAGCACTCTGCAGTGTGTGTTCTGTGGTGTATACAGTGACAAGACATAGCAGCTTCCACGTGCTTGTTTACTTCCCCGAGTATCTAAGCCATTTCATAACCACACACTTGGAGCCGCTAGTCCCAGCCATCGCTTCATGGTCCATAGCCTGTGTCCCATGGTTAGTGGGTGAGGCCTTGCTCATCCTCTGTGCCTGTGATGCATTTTTGAGTGTCTTGCCCCCACTCGGGCCACTCCACTCTGACACATGTATTGCTGGGCCGGCTAGTGGTCTCCACTTCTTTACGGTGTAAGGCCTGTGTCTGTCCTTGGTCCCGGTTCCACCCTCTCCCTCAAATGTCACACAGTCACACATCCCTGAACCCTTGAGAGGCCTGCAAATTGATGGAAATGTCGCATGTTCATTTGAGCCTATCTTTTAGGGAACTGGGGCCCTGGGTGAGGTAACCTGGATTCTCGAGAGTGAGGAGGGAGAGCAGGGCCAGCAGGGTTTAAAGAGGTGTCTTAAGTGACCCCCATGGCCTGTGCTCCCGCCTGCAGCCTACCACGAGGGATAGCCACAGCCTTTTGACAGGGATGATAGAGCTGGGTGGCCTGGATTTGGTCCATGAAACTCCTGTATTCCAGGAAGGCCTGAGGCTCTCCCCAGACCAAAAAAGAGCAAATGCAGCAATTATCTGGCTGTTTCTTTGCTGAGCTGTCAGAGCCATTGAAGTTGTTCTGTCTTAGAACTGATATCTGGGTGACTTCAGTTCTTTCCCATGGCCCCGCAACACCCTCCTGGCATTCTCTCTGCCCTGAGTTAACTACCTGAGATTTGGTCCCCTCTCTCTCTCTCTCTCTCCCCGCTCCCCGCCCTTTCCCCTACTCTTCCTCCACATACTTTTTCTGCCCTCCTTTCACCACAGTTGTGCTCACCTGGCCCCCAGCCCTAGGCCTCATGTAACCACTCAGGCTGCAGCTTCTGTGTGGGCCCATCTTGGGTCTGGACTACCTTGTGCAGATGTAGCAACCTCAGGGACACAGATGCAGCAGGGCCTGGCTGTGTCCAGTGCCCGGCTCTTAGCCAGCAGGTGCTCCTCATCTTCCATCTGTCCTAGGACCTTCTGCAGGTAACTTGGAGCCATTGCTTGGGCCTAGAGCATGGGACAAGTCTAATGGCTGCCTCCCAGGAGGGCAGTGCCCACCTTCCTTCAAGAATCCCCTGAGTCTGGGCCCGGGTACTGTGAGGAACATCCCTCCTCCTCTTTGGCACACCTCAGTCCTCACCGAGCCTTTATCCATGTAGTTCCTGCATGCAAACCACATGGGGTGGGGGACAGGTGAAGACTTGGGTACCCTGCTGCAGACACAGGAGTTCTTGCGGATAGGCTGGGATCCTTCTGGAGAAGTCCTTGTGCAAGCCCAGCTCTTGTCCTAAGCCAGCGGCAATCTCCATGGGAAAGTGACCTCCAAGTCGGTGAGCTCCAGCTGCTTAGGCTTAAGCGGCCCTTACCAGGGTTTCTGCAGAGGGCATATGTGGACATCCACCCATAGGCATGTGCATATTTGGGATTTTCTTCAAACTGATGCTTTTAACCACTTGCCCACTGTATTTAGTGAAGGCAGACAGCCTTCATCACATACACTGAGGGTGTGGGCTGGAGAATCAGTCTCCTCTGGAATGGTAGTATGTTTACTCCTGGCTTTAGTGCAGGGGAAATGCTTCAGACTTTTCCATAGCTGTTATCTTCTCAGATTTGGAGATAATTTCCTAAATAATCTCTTACTCGGAAAGCCTTCATTTTGGGATAATAAAATAAATACACAGTTTCAGTGAACGGCTGCTTAGCTTGGATGGAGCTGACCATGATGTGGCCAAGCCTCACTGCGCAGGAGCTCACATGGAGCAGTGGGGTCCCCGGGCCCTGGGGACACCTTGGGCAGGAGCTAAGCTGGGCTGTCCCCTCTGCACACAGCACAGCACAGCAGTGAGCTGGTTCTGGAGCCTTAGTTAACAAGCCAAGTAGCCCTTGCTAGGGTTTCAGGCACAGGCAGTTGGGGCCTGGCGGTCAGTCCTGGGGGTGCTGCTGCATCCCTGTTAGGGGAGGGGCTGACCTGCCTGTAGTTACCCCCTTGTGGGTGGCCCTGGCTTCAGCCTCTGCACCTGCCTGTGGCCCAGGTCCTGGGTGGCTCTCCCAGGGGCAGCCCCAAGGTGTTTGGGACCAAACAAGGGACCTGCCTCTTATTTTCCCTCTTAGTCCTAGGCTTCCATTCCACCCAGGTGAGACCTGCACCTTCAGAGAGTGGTGGTGTGAAGAGAGAGCCCCAGCGGGTAGGGTGGGATGTTTCCGTGTACATCGTCATGACCCCTGGGTCTTCCCCACCTGTCACATGGGCTGGTCTCGTCTGCCTTCCAGAGCATGATGGGACCTCAGAGACATGTGGGCCCAGCAGGCAGTTTGGGGAGCCTGTCCTGGTAACTGGGACTGAAGACAGCCCATTGTGGGGGTTGTATTTTAAGATATGTTGATTTCCTTCCTTTTGATTGACCTGGAGCTCAACCTTCACGTGGCCTTTGGGTAGGGGTGGCACATAGAGACTTCGTGGTAGAGCTTACTACTCTCCTTGTAGGTCCCTGGGCCCCTGTGGCTGGGGTTGCCAAGGATACATAATAGCCACCAGTATGTATGGCCCCTGCTGGGACAGAGGCAGACCCATCAGAGAGGTGAGCTATCCTGAGTGTCTGTCTGCTCCAGAAAGTTCCAGTGAGAAGATAGTCTGGTATGACCTGGGCTGTGGACATGGGATGAGGACAGGGGATATGGACTCAGGGTGTGGATGTAGGGTGTAAACTCAGGGTGCAGACTTGGGATGTGGACCTGGAGTATGGACCTGGGAAGTGGAGGTGGGGTATGGACACAGGGTGTGGATATAGATGTGAATGCAGGGTGTGAATTCGGGTTGTTGGATATGGGCTGTGGATGTGGGCTGTGGACAGGGGATGTGGACTCAGTGTGAATTCACGGTGTGGACTTGGGATGTGGAGGTGGAGTGCAAAATCTGGGTCCAGTTTCTAGACCAGGTTGATTGTAAACGGGTGTAGGGCTCCGCCTCCCACTCTAGCCCATGGCTCCTGATGGGTGTGGGCTACGAGAACTCACTGCATGTGCAGCTGTGCAGCACTTGGCCCCGGCCATCTTCATTTGGTGTGACCATTCGTATCATGAAGCCACTTGATGGATGAGCAAACTGAGGCTGGCTGGCTCAGGGCAATGTCCGGCTATGGTTGCCATCTTCACTATGTCTTTGCCAGCAATGGATGTCATTTTTGTGATATATTTGATTGTGCTTGACTTGTCAGGTGAAAACGATATGGTGTAGTGATTGTAGCATGTCTTTCATAGGGTGGTTGGTGAGGGAGCATCTCTTTCCCACAGTAGCTTGGTGCCTGTTCTGTTCCTGGCTCTGCCTTGATCTTCAGTAGGGAGAGGCTGTTAGTTCCTGGAGGAAGGATAGGAACACTTGGCTGTATTTATTGTAAATGTTTTTGATAATTTGCACTTGAAAATTGGTTTTTGATTTGGAGCACTTTTGATTCATCAGTGTACTCTCCGATTTTCTTTCCCATTTTTTGCATGTTTGTTTAGAAAGTTACATGCATTGTGAGCACAGACACATGCACCCTGCTACACAGTCCACTCTTCAGATTGCTTGACTTTTATTTCAGTTTATGTTCTGAGATGAAGAATGAGCTTATTAATGTTTTCAAAAACATGTGCTAGGTCTTTCTGGGCTTCAGGGTCCATTCCCAGAACTGCAGGATTATGGCACCTGTGTAGTTAGCAACCTGTCTGGGGCCCTGTAGCCTTGGTGGCCTGCAAAGGGTCTTGTCTGCTTGCTGAGTGCTGAGCCCAGTACCTGGGGTGAGGGGAGGGCTATCTCATTGAATAGTGAGAAGACCTTTGGGTTTAAGCAGACATCTATCCTCTTGTGCCTAAGTTTCCTCATTGTACAATAGGGCTAATAATAATCCTCATTATTGCAAGTTTATTCCAAAATTGTACATTTTAGGGCTCTTGCGGCTGCCTGATACAGAGTGAGCACTCGGCCAGCCTTAGTGATGACGGGGTTTGTGGTGGTGATAACAAGGCTAGGTTCTTTTTCTTTTTTATTGAGATAAAATTCACATAACATAAAATAAAATAACCATTTTAAAGTGAACATTTCAGTAGCATTTAGCAATTCACAGTGTTGTACAACCATCGCCTCTATCTAGTTCCTAATCATTTTATTTTCAAAGAGACCCCATGCCCACTGAACAGTCACTGCTCTTTCCCCTCTCCCCCCCATCCTCTAGCACCACGATAGGTCCTCTGTCTCTATGCATTTACCAATATGGGCATTTCATGTAATTGGGATCATGCAGTATATGGCCTTTTACATCTGGCTTCTTTCACTGAGCATAATTTTTTGAGGTTCATCCATGTTGTAGCTTGTGTTAGCCCTCCATTCCTTTTTAAGGCTGAATGATACTCCATTGTATGGCTGTACCACAACTGGTTTATCCACTCATCAGCTGATGGACATGTGGGTTGCTTCCATCTTCTGGTTATTGTGACTGACGCTGCTGTGAACATTTGTGTACAAGGATTTGTTTGAGTATCTGTCCTCAGTTCTTTTTGATGTATATACCTAAGAGTGGAATCGTTGCATCATGTAGTTATCCTGTATTTAACTTTCTAGGAACCGTCTTAATGTTTCCATAGATATCACAACATTTTACATTCAGACCAGCTGTGTACGAGGGTTCTAATTTCTCCATGCTCTTGCCAACACTTGATATGTTTTCTGGGGTTTTTTTTTTCTTTTTAAAATTATAACAATCATAGTGAGTATGAGGTGCTATGTTATGGTTTTGATTAGTATTTCAGTGGCATGCAGATGACTAAGGATGTTGATCATCTTTTCATGAGCTGGTTGGCCATTTGTATCTCATCTTTAGGGAAATGTCTCCTAAAGTCCTTTGCCTATCTTTTAATTTATTTATCTTTTGTTGAGTTGTAAAGTTTTCTTATGTATTCTGGATGCTAGGCCCTTATCAAGTATATGATTTGCAAATAATTGTTCCCATTCTGTATATTGTCTTTTCACTTTCTTGATAGTATCCTTTAATGAACAAAAGTTTTTAATTTTGATGACATCCAATTATTTTGTTGCTTGTCATTTTTGTGTCATCTCTAGGAATCCATGACCAAATCCAAAGTTATGAAGATTTATCCCTGTTTTCTTCTAAGAAATTTACAGTTTTAGCTCTTATATTTAGGTTATTAATTCATTTTCAGTTAATTTTATATATATGGTGTAAGGTAGGAGTTCAGCTTCATTCTTTTGATATCCATTTGTCCTAGCACCATGGTGTGGCCCCTGGGGAGGGAGACTTGTGGCAGTCCCCCTGGGGTTCAGAGGGATCCCATGCATGACTCCAAGCTGCCCTCAGTGAAGTGACCCTCCCTCAGCCTCCCTGGGCTCTATGGTGACAGGCCTCATGGAGGCAGGCCTGCAGGATGACTTGTCCCTCCACTTATCCTGGCCATGCATAGTGAGGATTTCCTTGCCCCTTCCTCCCTCTTCCTTGTTCCCTTACTTGCCCATGGGCCACTGTCTCTGCATACATTCTGCCACATCTGTGCTCACACTACCCTGGCCCTTCTCAGAAGGTGAGCAGGAGCTGCCCATGAGCTTTGCAGGGGAAGCTCTCTTGGAACTGCTGAACGCCAGTGATGTCTGTATTTCCTACATTTTAGCTGTGTTGGAGTGGAAGAGGAGGAGGCCCCAGACATTGACATATACCACTGCCCGAACTGTGAGAAAACCCATGGGAAGTCTACCTGTAAGTACAAACCACACCACCGCCCCTCGGATCTGACCGACCCTGGTCTGGCTTGCTGGGGTAACACTCCCTGGGTGGTCACACCCTTGTACTTGGGAACCACCTCTAGCCTCGTTTGCCACCTCTTATGACCTAGCCAGTCCCACTGCAGGCCCTCCTGATTGTTGTCTGCATTCAAGGCTACTGTGCAAAGACCTCACTGGCTCTCTAAGGCATGGGCAGGGGCCACAAACTCCAGCCCCTAAAGGGGCCAATCCTGTCTGAGACAGGGATGTGATGCAAGGCTGTCCAGGGGGCTGCTTAGCCCAGCCCTGCATTGTGGGGGCCTTCCCCTCCTCCCTTCTTTACCCTCCTGCAAGGTATCTTAGGCAGTTCCCTTTTCCAAACTGCCTGCTATTTGCCCATTCTGAAGACTTTATCTCTGCCCCGCACTTCCTCTGGTCCCTTGGGGGTATGGCAGTTCCTGTTGGAGCTCCCCAGGATGTAGGCTCATCCAAGGTTACTCCAGGGGGTCCCACATCATGGCTGAGTAAGAGGCGAGTTCCAAGGCTGAGCTTACTGGGTGTGGTGAGCAGGGGTGCTATAATTTGGAGGGACTAAGGGAGGGCCCGGCTTGGGGGTAAGATAGATGGCATGAAGGGGTATTAATGTGTCCTCTGGTTTCTAGCTTGGGTCGGGGACTCCTCACAGAAGGTGCAGGCTGGATACTGGCCTTGGCTGGTGGCGGAAGACAGCCTGCCATTCTGAAGCAATTAGATTCGCAGTTTCTAACTTACCCTTGTACCTCAAGGAGTTGACAGCATTGGTATTTGCCTTTATTACCCCATCGTTCATCTGGTCACTTCTTTTCAGCAGATATGAGAATATGACGGCCACCCTCATGGGTTAACCGATGCCATTTCTGACATCTCCTGAACCAGCAGGAAAGCTCAGGACATGGGAGAGATGAACAGGGTGGCAACCTGGGACTATAACACGTAACCCTGGGGGCAGTGCCAGGAATAAAGCAGGATTGAGTCTGGAGTCTCCGCTTGTCCCCCTAACAGAGCCTAGTATCCTGGGGAGGCACTGTCTTGGAGAGTTTGGGGAGGGTAGAGCAGGGCTCCTCTGTATGGTTTGTGGGCTCTCACATGAATCAGGGCTGGGGTTGGACTACAGCAGCGTGTGAGGTAAGCATAGGTGTGCACACACAGTACAATTTTTCCAATGCCCCTGCATGTCCCAGAAGCATCATTCCCTGATGATGACAGCTTGCCCACTGTTGGGGGCACATGTGCCTGCCATCCCAGCCTCTGCTCTTGTGCTCTGGGTTTGGACAGAAGCCTGGTGGTCCCCAGCTGCTTGTTGTTGCTGCTGAAAGCTAAGTGCAGGTGCCCTTTCTTGACAGAGCCAGCCACCCCCAGAGAATGCAGGGCTGGCAGCCTGGCAGGACCCTGTAGCCCATACCGGTTGTGTGTATGTTCAGTATGTGCATGTGTGCATGTGTGTGTGTGTGTATTGTGTGCATGTACATGTTTATAAATTCAGTGAATCAGACTTTCCCTATCTAATGTTATCAGTGGCTATATGCCATCAGGGACAAAGGTATAGGTTCTAGCACCTTCCACCAGTGTGTTTTCCAGATTGCCTGTCATTCTTCATTTGGAATGGGTCTGTGCTCTGACTAGAGCCTTTCTGTGACACACCAGTTGGTTTTCACCACATTGACTCGGTCACAACTTCCACATCGAGGTCTCTTGGGAACAAGAGGCCTCTCGTTTTCACTGTGTCCCCAGGGGAGCCCCCAAGCCCATGGGTTGTGCTGGGGGCCCTCTAAAGCCCCAGGCCTGCCTCCTGTTCTGTCCTGGGTGGGGTTTGCAGCGAGCGTAGCAAGGTGCGGACAGGAAGCCCACATGTTTTCCCTGTTCACACAGATTTGGTTCAGGGCCCAGGGGTTCCCACGGGAACTCAGCAAGGAGTCCCCATTGACACAAAGGCTTGGGGGAAGCAGGTGGCACACCCTTAAAGTGGTTCTACCCCAGTGTTGCCTCTCTGTAGCTCTGTGACTGTTTAAGAGGTTACTTTACTCACTTCTTTCTTCTTTAGGCTGGCCTAGCTGCCACACTCAGTGGGGTAGGGTGTCGCCCCCCCTCCCCACCCCAGGTGTCCCACCGGGCAGCTATCCCCAGGGTGCATTATCATAGGGGGATGTGGGGGTACCACAGGCAGGAGGACATAGCCTCTGGGTTCAAGGGGGTCATAGGCTCTGGGGGGGGGAAAGGAGCCCACTAACCAGGGCTATACGAGGAGCCAGTGGAGCTCACACCCTGCCTCCCAGCTCTTTCTCTGACTGCTGTCCCAGCTCACATGCTCTAGCTCCAGCATGAGGGAGGGCAGTCTTTCCACAAGGTCGTGGAGCTGTTCAGTCCTGAGTGTGAGCCTGAGCACCCACTTCTCAGGCCCAGCTCTTGGGGTCATGTGAAGGTGTTGCTTCTTTCTCCTGCTGCCCACTGCACCCCAACATGTCCCCTGTGGCTCAGCCCTGTGCCCCCTGCAAGACTCAGTCTCCCCACATGTGGCATCCTGGAAAAGGGCACTCTGTGCCAGGCAGTCTGCGTCCTTGTGCTTCTGCATACCCTCTGAGGAGATCATGGCTGGACTCCAGCCTCAGTCTCTTCCCCGAAAGTGGGGCTGGCCTAGGACCATACCACCCTGCGTAAGAGGCGTAGATGCAGGTGCCAACTTGGGCATCCTCAGGCTCTGCTAGGACAGTGGCTGGATGCCCCCATCCTGTTGACCTGGAGGGACCCTCATGAAGTCCCCTCCTCAGCACCTCCCTTCTCCTTTGCCCGCCCACCAACCCCCACACTGCACTAGGATCTCTTCTTTCTTTGTCAGTCATGTTGTGGACTCTTCTATCTGTAGTGTCACGGCTTCCAGCCTGTGTCCTAGGTTTCCCTTCTCATTACACAAATCCCTAAATGTATTGGGTTACCTCATAGGTGGGACCCCCTGAGAGCTAGGCTCTCCTTCCATTGAGAGCAGGCAGGGAGGTCCCCTGATTCATGAGAATAGCCCAGATCCAGGAAGCTGGGCTTGCCGAGTTTTATTCTGCTCCTCTGTGTACATACACAGTGATCTTTGTTTCCTCAGGCCCTTTGAGTGGGGAGTACCTTGTAAATTCTAAAGCCCTGTGCACACCGGATGTCCCAGGGTTACTTCTTGATGCAGCTACAGGCCCAGCAAAAAGGATGATGACGTTTAGGCTATTTTCAGAATCGGAGTGACCTGGGCTATTGTTGGAATGGTGTCCCCACCCCAGGGCCTTGCTTTGGCCAGGGATACCCACTCCCTGTCCCATTCCACTGGGCTCTTTGGGAAGCAGAGATGACCCCAGGCCATCTGTTGCTTTGGTGACCCCTGTACAGAACTGAGATGCTCAGCAAGTACATGCAGACTTCTGGGGAGAACTGGCCTGAGACAGGGTAACCAAAGGGCAGTGTAAAGTTACCCACCTAGCTCTGGTGGGCATCGAGGGGTAGGGGCATGGGCTAAGCCCTTCCTATTTGGAGTCCATCTTCCATCCTAGAGGCTCTGGACCAAGGGGCACAGTGGGGCACACAGGGAAGAGCCTGTTGGTCTGGAATGGGTGCTGAATTTCCCTTTGGACAGAGCAGCTTTGAGAAAGAGACTTTAGCTCATGCAGCAGTGCCCCACAGAGCTCCCTGGAGCAGGCATGGTGCCAAGCCCTGCTCCCTTATTACATCTCACAAGGAGCCCAGGAGGCCAGGGCTAGCATCTCTCTATTAAAGATAAAACACAGAAATTCCAATACTTTACCCATGGTCACAGAGACAAGATAGTGGGGCAAGAAAGATTTGGGTAAGTAACCCCAGGCTCTTTGGGTCTCCTGTCTGCCTGGTGCTGCCTACAAAGAAGCCCTAGCTTGTATCTTGCCAGATTTCCCTAATATCCTATTCACACTTTGGCCATGGAGACAGGTGAGATATAATATCACCCAATATTATGATGTTGGAGATAGTCACCACGTTGACTTGA
Source organism: Eidolon dupreanum (assembly GCA_028627145.1). NCBI lineage: Eukaryota > Metazoa > Chordata > Mammalia > Chiroptera > Pteropodidae > Eidolon > Eidolon dupreanum. The sequence goes on along the minus strand of CM053509.1, from coordinate 93,688,111 downwards.
TGGGAAATGGGGAAAGGGTGGTGGTTTGGAACAGAGGCCAGCTCAGCCACCAACCACCCAGCACCTTCCCCTTCTTGCTTTTGCCCAGTCTTTCTCAGGTAGTCATCGTCATGGTACTGTTGTCAGCTGCCCTCATCCCCACAACTCCTGAGACACAGGCAGGAGTCACAAGGCTCACCCCTGCAGCCCTCATCCTTGTCTGAGGATAGGTGCCCTGAGGACTCTGCCAGCCGTCCCACGTATCCATTATCACTTCTGCTGAGGGTCAACCTGTTTCAGTCACCACCCAGCAGCCCTCAGTGGCAGGTTTCCATGTTGGTGCCCTCCTTAGTCACGAGTTACCTGTGGCTGCCCTGAAGGGGTCAGTGAAGTGGGGGAGCTGCAAGGAAACTGCTTCCCTCCCTTGAGGGCTCCCAGTCCAGTAAGGGTGTGTGCATGTGTGAGTGTATGTGTATGTGCACAAGTATGTTATAGTTCAGTAGGGATATGTGCACACGCTTGTGTGTAAGAAGTCTAAGGTGCACGTGCGCCGATGCCCTTGGAGCACACATGAGGGCAGGGCAACCTAAGGGAGTGGGCATGTGTGGCTGCTCAGAGGGGGTGAGGTAGGCACAGCAGGTGGCAGCAGCATTTTTCTGTCTGTGAGCTGTTGGCTGTTGGAGCAGCAAAGGTCCTAGCAGGGTGGTAACAGGGTCAGTGCTATTTGAGGACAAGTCCAATGGGAGGAGGTGTCCTGATGGCCGACCTTGGTGGGACCTTCTCAGGAGGTGCCTCTGATGATTTCTCAGCAGACTGGGTGCTGAGTAGGGAGGGATCCTGGGTGACCCCAGCTTCTGGGTGCCATCAACTGTGCCAGAGGGTTGGGAGGTATGGGTTGGGGTTGGGGCTATGACTGAAGGCTGAGGAGGGTGAGGTCTCCTGACCTTGTAATGATGCAGGGTCTTGGGGATGTGGAGGGCTGAGTGGGCTAGGCCCTGGAGACCACAAGGACTTTGCCTGAGGAGGGTTGAGTCTGGTCAAGTTCAAGGCTTTTCAGAAGCCAACCTCCTGACTGGTCCCTGGAGGCATGGGGAGGGGAACGCAGGGGGTGGGGCTGTGACAGGTGCCAACCCACTGTCCTGTCTCATCTGCAGTGAAGAAGAAGCGGACCTGGCACAAACATGGCCCAGGGCAGACGCCGGACGTGAAGCCCGTGCAGAACGGCAGCCAGCTCTTCATCAAGGAGTTGCGGAGTCGGACCTTTCCCAGGTGGGCAGCTGCGTCCCCCTGCTGCCCGCTCCCTGCTAGGCCTGATACACAACCCCCACAGGGGCTCAGGCTGTTGGCTTCCCTCCATGGCAAAGCATAGCCCCCTGAAACCATAGGCCTCTGGCAGGTGCCTAACCTCTCCCTTCTCAGTACCTCTGTGTACAGACCAGGAGGCAAGGGGCCCATGTCTCCACTGGGTGTGTCCTTCTCACAGTACCTTCCTAAAGGAGATGCCTTGTCCCCATTTTATGGAAGAGGAGTAGGGCTAGTGTTCAGCCTAAGACCACTCTCTAGACGTTGCAGGTCCTGGCCCCAGGATTACGGCTTCCCTGTGTACCCTGGGCCTGGCAGGGTGTCCCTAGGTATCCTTCTAAACCCCTACCCACTGCACCCTGTCTTATGTGAAGGCAGAGGGCTTAGGGCCACCAGAATGGCTTCTGGTAAGAAAGGGGCATGGTAACATGGGACCTGCTATGTGCCATCCCTCAGCCTTTCACACTAGATGACAGTGTTTGTCTGACAATTCAATGCCATCACTCCATTCTCTTCTTTGTGTGTGGTCTCTGATGAGAATCTAGTGTGACTCTTATCCTTTGTCCTCTATGGACAAGATAGTTTTTCCCTCTGGCTTCTTTCTTTTTTCCTTTTTATTTTTTTCACTTTTATTGAGATATAATTTATATATCATACAAACCACCCATCGAAAGAGTAGAATTCAGTTGTCTTTGGTATATTCGTAGATATGTACACTACCATTAGTCAATTTTAGAATATTTCATCACCCCAAAAGAAACCCATACCTTTATCAACCCCATTCCTCCTTCCCCTCCCCCAGCCCTAAGCAATCAGTAATATGCAATATGCTTTTGTGGATTTGCCAGTTGTGGACATTTCATCTAAATGGAATTGTACAACATATGGCCTTTTGTGTCTGCTTCCTTCACTCAGCATAATGTCCTCAAGGTTCATCCACGTCATAGTGTGTACCAGCACTACACTCCTTTTTAACAGCAGCATAATATTCCATTGTATGGATAGATCACATTTTGTTTATTCATCCATCAATTGACAAACATTTGGGTTATTTCTGATTTTTGGCTATTGTAAGTAATTCTATTATAAACATTCTATATTTAATTGTTTGAGGAACTACCAGACTGTTTTCCAAAATAATTTTACCACTTTCCATTCCTACTAGCAGTGTATGAGGGTTCCAATTTCTCCACATCCTCACCCGCGGTTGCTATTATCTGACTTTTTGATTTTAATTATTTTTGTAGGTGTGAAATGGTCTCTCGTTGTGATTTTGATTTGCATTTCCCTAATCACTAGTGATGCTGAACATATTTTCATGTGCTTGTTGGTCATTTGTATATTTTCCTTGGAGAAATGTCAGTTCAGATCCTTTGCCCATTTAAATTTTTTATCTTTTTATCATTGAGTTCTAAGAGTTCTTTACATTTATTTTTATTTTATTTTTTTAAATTTTTTTAGGCAAGGCAACCCTTGGTTGACTAGATTGCAAGGATCTTGTCATCTTACAATCCTTAATTTTTTATTTTTTACATCTACAGCACCTGATCTTCTTAGGTAGTCTCACATCCAAGTACTAACCAGGCCCAACCCTGCTTAGCTTCCGCGATCAGATGGGATCAGGCTTGTTCAGGGTGGCATGGCTGTAGACTACATTTTTTATTATGTCGTATTATGTCTTACTAGACATGATTTGTGATCACTTTATCCAATTTTGTAGATTGACTTTTTCACTTTTCTTTATAGTGCTCTTTCAAACACAAACCTTTGTGATTTTGATGAAGTCTAATTCATATATTTTCTCTTGTTTGCGCTTTTGTCATCACATCTTAGAATCTTTTGCCAAATCCAAGGTCATGAAGATATATCTCCATGTTTTCCTCTAAAAGTTTTTATAGTTTTAGATCTTACAGTTTGGTTTGTGATACATTTTCAGATAATTTTTACATATAGTGAGAGGTAAGGATCTAACTTCATTTTTTTTGCTTGCAGTTATCCATTTGTTCCTGCACATTTACTAAAAAGGCAGTTCTTTCACCATTAAATGGTCTTAGCACACTTGTCAAAAATCTCTCAGTCATAGATGTATGCACTTTTTCCTGGACCCTTAATTCTACCCCACTAATCTCTCTTTATCCTTAATCCAGTCTCACACTGTTTTGGTTACTGTAGCTTTGCAATAAGTTTTGAAATTGAGATGTGTGAACCCTTCAATTTTGTTTTTCTTTTTCAAGATTGTTTTGGTTTTTCTAGGTCCCTTGCAATTCCATATGAATTTTAGGATCAGCTTGTCAGTTTTTACAAAGAGGTCATCTATGACTCTGGTATGGATTATGTTGATTCTGTAAATCAGTAGAATCAGATAATTGCCATCTTAACTATGTTAAGTCTTTCAACCCATGAATATGGGATATTTTCCTATTTATTAAGATCTTTTACATTTCTTTCAACATTTTTTTTTAGTTTTCAGAGTATAAGTTTTGCACTTCCTTTTTAAAATTTATTCTTAATTGGTTTATTCTTTTTGATGCGCTTATAAAGTGGAATTGTTTTCTTAATTTTATTTTCAAATTGTTCATTGCAACTATTCTGAAATACAATTGATTTTTATACATTGATCTTATATCCCACAACCTTGATGAACTAGTTTATCTGTTCTGATTGTCTTTTAGTAGACTCCTTATGATTTTTTTATACACAAGATCATGTCATATTTGAATAGATAGTTTTACTTCTTTCTTTTCTAGTGTGGGGTTATGTTTGTTTGTTTGTTTGTTTGTTTCAAATTAATTTATTTAAGTTAGTTTCAAGTATACAGTACGTTGGTTAGATATCTATAATGTTCATAAAATGATCCCCCAAATTGCTCCCTCCCTCCCCCAGCCCTCCACTTAGCCATCATATTAATGCTAACTGCATTCCCTCTGCCATGCTCCCTGTGCCCAACTATCAACTACTAATTTGTACTTCTTTAACCCTTCACCCCATTCTCTCAGCCTCCCAATTCCCCTCCCCTCTGTCTGTCACCAAATTGTCCACTATATTTGCCAGTCTGTTTTTGATTAGTTTGTTCTTTTTGTTCCTTAGATACCGCATATAAGTGAAATCATATGGTGTCTGTCTTTCTCTGTCTGACTTATTTCACTCAGCATAATAACCTGTAGGTACATTCATGTTGTTGCAAATGGTAGGATTTCATTTTTTAATGACTAAGTAATATTCCATTGTATATATGAACTATAGTTTCTTTATACAATCATCTATTGATGGGTATTTAGGTTGCTTCCATACGTTAGCTATTGTAAATTGTGCTGCCATGAATATTGGAGTGCATAGATCTTTACGAATTATTGTTTTAGTTTTCTTTGGATAAACGCCCAGAAGTGCTATTGCTGGGTCAAAAGGTATATCCATTTTTAATTTTTTGAGAAACCTCCAGACTGTTTTTCCATAGTGGCTGTACCAATTTGCTATCCCACAAACAATGTATGAGTGTTCACTTTTCTCCACATCCTCCCCAACACTTGCTGTTTTTTGATTTATTGATGATAGCCATTCTGACAGGTGTGAGGTGCTATCCCATTGTGGTTTTAATTTGTATTTCTCTGATGATTAGCGACCTCAAGCATCTTTTCATATGTCTGTTAGCCATCTGTATTTCCTCTTTGGAGAAGTATCTGTTCAGGTCTTCTGCCCATTTTTTAATTGGATTGTTGGTTTTTAGTTTATTTCTTTTTCTTGACTATTTGCTCTGACTAGGCCCTCCAGGAGAATGCTGAGTAGAAGTAGCCAGGGAAGGGTGATCAGGGACCTAGTGTTCTCAGGGTGCCACATTCAGGGTAGTGCCTCAGATCCACAAGTGTGGGCCAGGTGGAATAAGGGAGCCCCGCATCTTGGCAGCTCTTACCCAGGACTTAGCCTCAGCAACAGACAGGTGGGAAGGGATAAGAGGCTGATGTCTTACTCCTCCAGGAAGAAAGCCCCCCACCTGGGAGCTGCTGGGGAACTCTCGTTCAGCATCCCCATGTCCTTGGCTGTGGCCTTCTGGAGTGGAGGCTCCTCCTCACTGAACTGGAAAGGTGTAAAGAGAGAGTAGTCTTGGGTTAAATATCACATAACCTTTCCATTCTTACTGAGCTTTCATAGATTTATTGCATAGATGTTTCTTCATTTGCTGTGTTCTCTTAGGACCAATTCCAGTGGCTTTATATAGTTGTTTTTAAAAATAATTTTCACCAGTTTCAGCGGGGTGCAGATCAGTAGAGCTCTTCACTCTGTCTTGCCAGAGGTTTATTTCTTTCATCTGACTTCTTTCAGGCTATTTTCTTTGTCTTCGATTTTCCGCAGTTTGAATATAACATGCCTAAGTATAGATTTTAGGATTTTGTTTTATTTTGTTTTGTTTTGGTATTTATGCTGCTTGATGTTGTCTGAACCTTCTGGATTTCTGGTTATATGTCTGTCATTAATTTTGGAAAATTCTGTCATTATTACTTCAAATATTTCTTCTCCTTTTTCTCTTTCTTTTCCTTCTGGTATTCCCATCAGACAAATATTACTCTTTTTATAATTGTTCTACATTTCTTAGATATTCTGTTTCCTCCTTTTTTATTCCTTGTTCTCTTTGCCTTTCGGGTTCAAAAGTTTTTGTTGACATACTCCAAGCTTACTGATTCTTTCCTCAGCTGTCCAGGCTTCTGATGCAGCCTTTTGATGCAGGCTTCCTTCATTTATGTTAGTTCCACCCCTCCCCCAGAATTTCTTTTTTATTAGTAGAGTTTCCATCTTTCTACTTACATTATCCATCTGTTCTTGCATGTTGTCCACTTTATCCATTAGCACTCCTAACTTATTAGTCATAATTATTTTAAATTTCCTATCTCATAATTCTAAATTCTGTGCTCTGAGTCTTGTTCTGATGCTTAATTTGTCTCTTCAGACTATGGATTTTCTTGCCTTTCAGCATGTCTTATAATATTTTGTTGAAAGCTTGACATGATCTATTGGATAATAGGAACTGAGGTAATTAGGCATTTAGTATGAGGTTTTATATTGACCTGACTAGGATCTGGGCTGTTAATGTTTGTTGTAACTGTAGGTACCAGAGGCATTACTTCTTCTAGTTTCCTTGTTTCCCCACCCCCCCCTTTTTGTTTTCTTTAGGTTTCCCCAAGAACTCCTTTTCAAATAGTCTATGTCTTGCAGCTCTCTCAATTATACTTAACTGTTATTATACTGTAATATGGTGGTAAGGTTTTGAGGAATGGAAGTGTTCTATAATTTAATGATTAAATCTCAGTGTTTTAGTGGGCTCAGGGCTCTGGGCTGTTACCTTCAGAAGCATTTCTTGGCCTTTTCTTTTTCCCTCCTTACCTGAGACAGGAAGGCTTGTGAGGGTCGCAGTTGGCTACTTGCCCTTCCTCCTGTCAGATGAGGGTATGGTAAAGTCAGTTCTCCTGGAGGTAAACATTGTTATGGAGAACACTGTGAGTATATTTAAACATAGTTACTTTTCCCCTTCCTCTGCCTGAAATAAGAGCAAATAAATCTTCATCATGAGAACCTGATAGAGTTCCTGGAAGTAAAATCCATGAAAGTGTGGGTATCCTCTGAGACTGGGCCCCCAGGAGTTTTTAACTATTAAGCTAGTCCACACTCAGCTTCTACACTTTATTAAAAATTACTATTTAAGTGTTTTTTCCTACCAGTTAACTGCCTCCAGCAGCTTCTCCTTCAGGTAAGTTTATCTTGGTTGTAAATTTTCTGTATTTGCCTGTCTCCCAAATTTTGGGGTGGCGATTTTTCATGTAACCCCAATTATCTGATAAATCTAAGAAAAGTCATTGGTTTTCAGTTTGTTCAACTTTTTTTTCTTGTCGTGAGAATAGGAATGACAACTTTCAGGCTCTTTACTTGTGACATTTGAAACCAGAAGTCCAGTTCTATGTTATTTTAACCCCTTCCCATTAATTGGATTGTTAAGTTGTCAGAGTCCTTTACATATTTTGGATACTCGTCACTTACCAGATAGTTTCTCTCATTCTTTGGGTTGTCTTTTCGCTTTTCAATAGTGCTTCTTTGAAGCACAAAAATTTGTAATATTGATGAAGTCTAATTTATTTTTTCTTTTGTCATTTGTGCTTTTAGTGTCTGATCTAAAAAACAGTGCTAAATTCAAGGGCATGAAGATTTATGCCTGTGTTTTCTTCTAAAAGTTTTATAGTTTTAGCTCTTATATTTAGGTCTTTGACTAATTTTGAGTTAAATTTTGTATGTGGTGTGGGCTTGGGGTTCAACTTCATTCTTTTGCATGTAGCTATTTAGTTCTCCCATGCACCATTTTCTTTCTTCATTGAATTGTCTTGGCACTCTTGATGAAAAGCAGTTGACCATAGATGTTTGGGTTTCTATCTAGCCACTCAGTTGTGTTCCATTGATCCTTATGTCTCTTCTTATGCCATTATCACGCAGTCTTGATTATTGTAGCTTTGTAATGAATTTTGAAATTGGGAAGTATCCTCCAGTTTTGTTCTTCATTTTTAAGACTTTTAGTTATCTGAGTACCTTACATTTTTAGTCAGCATTCTAAGTTCAGCTTGTCAATTTCTGCAAAGATGTCAGCTGGTATTTTGATAGGGCTTGTGTGGAATCTGTAGATCAGTTTTCCATTGAGAAGGGCTTTGTCTCCATCTGCTGCATCCTCAGGCCTCAGACCCACTCTGTGTAGGGGCTCATATAGGGGGAGCTGGGAGAACAAAGAGTAATTGGGGGAGGATCTCAGCCTTGGTAGGAGGGGTGGGTGTGATGTGTCCATGTCTCCCATTCACCTCTCACCTCACCCCTGGGCAGGTACCTGAACCCTCCAGATCTCAAGGCTTCTGTCTGTCAGGGGTGTGTAAGACCCTGCAGTGTGGCTGCCCCATGGCCTCCAGGCATGACACTGTGGGGGGTCCTTATCCTGGGGCTGTGGGAGGTATGTGACAGGAGCCTGGGCTCCAGGTCTCTAGCTCTGAGCCCCTTTCTAGGCCTGTCAAGATGCAGGGAGGCTGCTCCCCACCAAGCCAATGTGATCTCTGAACTGTACTTCCTCACAGTGCGGAAGATGTGGTGGCCCGTGTGCCTGGCAGCCAGCTTACATTGGGGTACATGGAGGAGCATGGCTTCACTGAGCCCATTCTCGTTCCCAAGAAAGATGGGCTGGGTCTGGCGGTCCCAGCCCCCACCTTCTATGTCAGTGATGTCGAGAACTACGTGGGTAAGTGCCCTCCACTTCGTGCAGCTGTAGGTACCCAGGGCCTGCTGGCCTAGACCCCTGGCTGCATTCCTGTGATGTGTGAGTGGGTGTGACTCAGGGTCTCTGTGCTCTGTTGTGGGAGCTTTTAAGATTAGATCCCATGTCCTGCCTAAGTGACATTTGACCCAAGCCCCTTCCCCTTGCAGTTACTCAGTCTGCAAAGTAAGGGCCATTTTAGAGACCCCTTGATTCTGCCAGCTGCAAATTCCATTACCATTGGATGCTAATGACAGTCATACCAAGAAGGCCCAGCCAGGTGGAGCCACTTCCCCTGAGGCTTGTGTTACGTCCTCCTCAGTCTCTCCTGGGGGCAGCCTCACTCATGTGCCCTAGGACACATCTTCCCATGGCCCAGGGCCACCTCTTTCCTGGATCCCTCTGAGTTCCAGCTGATACTGTCAGCAGCCTTGTCTTATATCCCCTGGCAGTTTTCAGCGATGTGGACAACCTCAGGCAGGATGCTTCTGGGTAGAGGGAAGTAAGTACCCATGTATACTGGGGTGTTATCCATGAAGCAGCTGGCATGGAAAGGCCAGCATACCCCCAGCAGTGACCACAGCTGGGCCAGTGGCCATATGGCCCTGGCTTTGAGGCCTTTGAGGTTGCGAGGGCTCAGTATGTTGGAGGGGATGCCTGGGTGGCCAGTGGAGGAGAAGGAATGACCCTGAAATGGCAAATGTCCAAGCTGGTGCTAGCCGCATACCAGATAGGTGAGGGTGCTGGCACCACGACCACAGATGAGTTGCTCCATTGGCCAAACCTTGACCCTCTGAATCTGTAAAACCTATGGTGGGGCAGGTATGGGGACTAAATGAGATCATTTGTATGAGAACCAGGGGCCACACCACTCTCTGAAGCCGGACAGAGCCTACCAGGGCTGGCTCTAGGGCTGACCCACTTGTGCCAGGGAGGGAGAGGGACTCACTTTTGAGCCTGGCGATGACCACTGTCTGGGCTGTGTGCCAGGCCTATAATAGCACCTGGAAGAACAGCCAACATGTAGTGGTTGCCTCCCAGGGGCCAGACATTTTTTTAGGCTCTTCCCACATATAAGCTAGGGTCACCCTGCCCACTGCTCTGTCCTTTAGGCCCCGGGCTTGAGCATACCCAGGCCCTGCCCCCTGTACCACAGCTATGCCACATGGAGAGGTGGTCTAGAGGCTTTTATTGTAAATGTCTTTCTCTCCTCTTTTAATTGTTTTATTATGGAACTTTTCACACACACACAAAATAAGAGGAGTCAGCAGTGAGCCTTACATGCCCAGCTTTTGGCTGTTTTCCTGTCTCCCTCACTTTTCCTGACCACCCCCTTGCAGAGTATTTAAAAGCCAAACTCTGGTACATCCATCATGCCACCCATGACAACTCCAATACACAGCTCTAAGAGATGTTTTTTTTGTTGTTTGTTTGTTTGTTTTTAGTGTAATCACAATTCAATTCTTGCATTCCACAACACAAATGATAATTCCTTAATGTCATCTAAGACCCACTGTAATTCTTCCCAGTTAGCTCAGTTACCCTTTTACGTTTGACTATTTGAATCAGAATTCAAAAAAGACCACACACTTTATTGGGTTTTTATGTCCCTTCAGTCTCTTCTTCTGGAACAGCCCCCTCTCCTTTCCATTCCTTTGGTTTGTTAGAGAAATGGGGTTGTTAGTCATGGAGAATTTCGCACATTGGGATTTAGGAAAATCTCACACTGAGAATTTGGCCAACAGCATCCCTGTGCTGTCATGTAGCATGTTCTTCTGTCCCCAGTAGTTCCTGCACCATGTGGTGAGAAGTTTTCTCAAGTCTGAATTCAGATTATTGGCAGCATCCTTTCTGGATAGGGATGCTTCCATTTGGCTAAAGGCCTGCCATGCCTGACCACCCATTTTTAGGCAGTGATCCAGGTAGTCCAGCCCCATCTGTCTACAGAAACTCTCATCAGCTTTTCAGCTCGAGGTCTGTCTGAGCAGCTGTGGAGGACTGTTCCCCTTCTTCCCCCTTCTGTTAATTGTGAGTCCTCTACAAAATATTTCCCTCATTGGTGACTCGGCTGTGCTAAACTTTCTATCATCAACAATATTACCTGAACTTTTCCTCATCAACTATAGAAAATATAGGATAAATTTTTTTTTTTTTACTTATTAATTTTCAGAATATTGAGTTGGTTCCCTAGAAATGCAGAACTTTCTTGATTTTTTAATTGTTAAAGTATAAGTGTGTTCCATACATTATTCAGGATATACTTATACTAAAAATATCTTTATTATTTATCTCAAGTTCAAATTTACCTAGCAACCTGTATTTTTAATTGCTTATCTGATCACCTTACCTGAGGCTGGTGACTCAGCCGCCTCATTGCATCATGGGGTCCTTCTGGCAGCCTGGAGGGAGTGGGCAGGGTGGAGGGTTGGATGGCAGAGACCAGAGCTTCAGTGTCCAGCCTTCTCCTTGGCTTCTTGTCCTGGCCCAACCTCACAGGAAGCCAAGCCATCACCCTGGGGCACTCACTTTCCTCCATTGCCTCCCTAGGCCCAGAGCGGAGCGTGGATGTGACGGATGTGACCAAGCAGAAAGACTGCAAGATGAAACTGAAGGAATTTGTGGACTATTACTATAGCACCAGCCGCAGGCGGGTCCTCAGCCTCACTAGCCTCGAGTTCTCTGACACTAGGTGAGTGGGGTGGGTGAGGCCTGTGGGCATGCCCTCCCCATTCCGGCAGGCACACACGTGACAGGTCTCAGGAAGTGTAAAATACCGCACACGGCACTATTTTGCTGTTTTTCTTATAAAGTATGCAAGTTATGCATTGTGAACAATTCAAACAGAAAATAAGGAGCAGGACGCCAATTTATCCTTTGGTTTGCCTCAACCTGCTCCCTAGAAAGAACCATTGGTAACAGCCCAGAGTGCTTTCTACCAGAATGCACATGCTCATGCATGACACATTCATGGCATGTGTGCACACACGTGTACATGTGCACACACTCACTGAGACACTAACACACTGATGCACTTAAGCAGACACACAGGTATACTTGCTCCCTCACGCCCCTATGCCACACTGACATGTGCACACATACTTACACACTTGTTCATGTATATGCACACAATTTAATTTGTACCTTTAGCACAATAGGATCATGCAGTAGCAGCCGCTTTGCTCCTGCCTTCCCAGCCTGAGCCATCCCGTTACCTCCCACACCTTCCCCATGTTGGGCCCCCACCTGCTTGCTGCATTTCTCAGAGTGTCTGCTCATCTCACGGTGTCTGCACAAGGCTCCTCGGCTATCTGGGTCCACCTAGTTATAGGCTTCTGTGGATAGAGGTCGTCATACTGTGGTTCTGCCCCGTGTCTTTGTGACTCTTTTCCCAGGACCTCTGACAGGTGGTGCCCTAATTCCCCTGGCTGTTCCCCCCTTGGGCCCTCTATTAAATCCCCATTGCTCCCCAGCTGGCCTTTGGGAAAGGTCTGGTACACTCTTTCACTTCAATGCATGAGTTGATGATGTTTAAGTTTAAGAACAATTTTATTTTTGGATTATTTCTACCTTGTTAATTCTAGAAAGCACACTAGGTAACAAAGTAGCCCATGTGCAAAAGGGCAGGTAGGAAAAAAACAAGTTATTGGAAACCACATTGAGAAATATAATACAGAACTGTGCCAGGAGCTATAATGATATAATGTCACTGGATGCTGGGTTTCATTTGCTTTCTGACAGCAAAGGCAAAAAGGGAAATAAGGTGAGTTATGGTATCTGGAGAAAACAGCCTCTTGAATGTGTGTTCACAAGAAGGATTTACTCCAAGGCTAAGTTCTGAAGAGTGTGTTGGTCTGGAACCAAAGAATAGACTCATGTTGCCATCAACTTGCTTGGATGCCCTGGCCAGAGGGGTCTTCACAGAGTGATGAAGCTGGGAGTAGATGATGCTTTGGCCTGGGGTTTCCCCTTGGGCCTCTCAGGGCCACCTATTTGCTGGCAAAAAATGTATGGTGCTTCTGGTGTCCTCCAGCCTACTCCAAGGACAGTTGAAGGATCATGTACCCTTCAAACCTGGCAGTTTGTGGTCTTGGTGCTAGGGCCATTGAATGCCCTGGAATCCTCTTCTGTACCATCTGAGAAGGAGGGAGTGCGGTCTCTGCTTCATCAATACAGTCTATCCCCAGAGTTGTCTGTTGAGGCTGCTAAGGCATCCTTGGGGGCCTTGTGTCACCTCACCTCCTCTCCAGGGGCCTCTGAAAAGCTTCAAGGAGCATCTGGCATTGGCAACAGGAGAAGGGGCAGGTTTGTACCTGAGGAACAGTCAAACAAGGAAAAGAGGACATTTGGGGCCATGTGGCTGGTGTATGGTGTATATATAGTTTAAGTACCCCAGGCTGGCAGGGCAGGGGCCCTTCTGTGGCAGTGATGCACCTGGACTGTGGAGGGTCCAGGAGACAGACACAGGCACAGATGGGTAATGGGGGATGTAAAGGAAGTATAATTTGGAAGAAGCCAATGATTTAAAGAAGAGAGCCAGTGACTGAGGCCCTTGAGCTCAGGGTAACCTGACTTCTGATTTGACAGTCTTCATCTACTAGCATAACCTTGAATGTAGAGATGTGCGGATTCCATCCCACCTGAGGCAGCAAGAATGCTGAGACTGGCCCTTGGGGCAGCTGAGGTGTCACTGCACAGGTGCCGATAACATTCTTGATGCAGTATTATGCATTTTATCCAGGACCATGACATCTGATTGAAGCAAAGTCTGCCTTTGCCTTTTCATACATTCCCTGGATGTAAACTGGCTGGTCTGACAGAGACCAGCGTGGCAGAGGGTTCCAGGCACCCCATTGTCAGCACTGGAGATAAGCAGATTTTCATTTGGCCTTGCTAGGAGGCGCCTGGGCTGTGCATGAGAATTGATACTTACTCTTAGCCTGTCGTGACAGCATGGTGTGGACCAAGCCAGGAAAACACCCTTTTTGGATCTCCAGGAAGGGGCCATCTCCAGCTTGGACAGTCCTCAGGCCTTCTCTGCTCCTGTCTTTGGGTGGGGAGACCAATGTTAGACACCTGGCACAGCCACGCCCAACAAACAGCCCAGCTTGTTCTGCCTTCTGTGAGCTTCAGTATGTTCATCTGTAAGATGGAAATGATGCCATGTAGCCAGAAGTGAGAAATGGGTATGGGATGTACGTCTCAGAGCACCTTTCCCACCCCATCCAGGGCATAACAAACATGGTGACATTTCCCACCATGGCTCACTGACTGCTCTTCCTGTCCCTGCCTCCAGAATGTCCAGCTTTGTGGAGCCTCCTGACATTGTGAAGAAACTGTCCTGGGTAGAAAACTACTGGCCTGACGACGCATTACTGGCTAAGCCCAAGGTGACCAAGTACTGCCTGATCTGTGTGAAGGACAGCTATACTGACTTCCACATTGATTCTGGAGGTGCCTCCGCCTGGTACCACGTGCTCAAGGTGAGCCTTGGGAGCATGCACTGCCCTTGATCAGGTCACTGTTGGTCTACAAGACCATTTTCACTCTTCATGAGCCCTAATAGTGGCCAGCACTGGGAAGAACAAGGGACAAGATGTTTCTTCCCTGGGAGGTATAGAGAGCAGGAGCATCTCAGTATCAAAGAACCTCAGGACCAAAGTGTATTGCCTTTTTCTAAAGACTGAGACTCACGAGGCAATCATGAGGAGGCCTACTGCAGTGGTGACCAAGTGCTCAGTGGCCGCTCTTATCCAGAGAAGGGAGAGCAGTACTGGAAAGACTTAATGGAAAAGGGACAAGGGAGCTTGCCCCATTGGGGTCCTCTTGCAAAGGACTGTGCGGGAAGGGCAGGAGCTGGGGTAGGGGCTTCAGGTGCATCTGAGTGGCCAGGAGGGCTGGAGGCCCCTGACGAGATGCAGATAAAGAAGCTAGGGGAAAAGGAAGATGTGAAAACAAAAAAAGGAGACCCTGAGCCTTGGGCTCAGCCACACCAGCCAAGTCTCCCCAGACTAAGCAAATCCTGCCCTGTGCCCCTTTTCCCCCACCCTCTGCATTCCTACTACTCTGAGAGTGAGGGCCTTATAGGCTCCAGAATCTCCCTGTCCTGGTCTGAGCACAGGGTCAGATGAGGCCTGGCAGCGGGGCCTCCTTCTATCTCCAGACAAGACCCAAGCTACAGGAGCTTTCCTGTAACTCTTCAGACAGTGGATCACAGCTTTGTTGCCCCTTGACATGCATGGTGTTCTTAGTGTGCAGAGATATGGAGTGTTGAATAGCAAGTGTTCCCCTACCATGCAAGGGAGCTCCTATGCCTAGAACCTTCTAAATATGCAGACTTCTGAATTGCAAAGTATGTGTTGCCACAGCATTTCAGGGGAGGGACAGTGGGCCTGGGCAGGATGATGTCTAAGCCAGGACCCAGAACCAGGACCCTAGCATCCCCAGTATCCCTGGGTTATGGTGGGCTCTGCCCCAACAACCCCCTGCTAGCATCTCCAGGACATGGTGGTCTCTGCTACCCGCCCCGCCTCAAGCCCGCAATCATCCTAGGTAGTGGTGAGCTCTTTCCCCCAACATCCTTAGGACGTGGTGGGTTCTACTCACCCCACCCCCAGCATTCCTGGGTCTTGGCAGGCTCTGTCCCCACTGCATTCATGGCATGTAGCGGGCTTTGCCAATGGCCTCTCGTTTGCCAATGGCCTCTCGTTGGCAGGGGGAGAAGATCTTCTATCTCATCAAGCCGGCTTCGGCCAATATCTCCTTGTATGAGCGCTGGCAGTCAGCCTCGAACCACAGCGAGATGTTCTTTGCTGACCAGGTGGACAAATGCTACAAGTGCACCCTCAAGCAGGGTCAGACACTCTTCATCCCTTCAGGTGAGTGCCCTGGCTCCGTTGTTGCATCCCCACCACTGGGGTCTGCCCTGGGAAGGTAGGCCCTGGCTGTCTGCTGCCTTGTCCTGAGACAGGCTCACTGTGCAGTCAACTCTGGGGCCACCTCTTGGCAGAGAGCCTCTGCATCCTCTGACCTAGCTGTGCTCATGGAAGCTGGGCCAGGGGCATAGAATTGCATGGGGTCCAGAGAGCCCAGCCCTGAGAGCCCAACCATACCATCAGAGATGGGTGTTTGCTGATCTTGACATTTCAAACATAGCAGAAGGAGAAAGCAGGACATGAGCAGATAAACTCCCTTTATAGGCATCACATTGCTTCACCCATAAATATTCACCATCTCTGAAAGCCTTCTTTTTGAAAATAACATAATTACCATAGTGTTATCACATCTTAAAATGAATAGTTAACAAGTACTTAGTTCCACTAAATAACCAGTCAATGCTCATGTTTTCTCACTGTCATATATGGGGTCCTCACATTTATGCCTCTGAGTCTTTCCTGAGCTAGGTCCACCCATATACCCGATTCCCTACAATCAGTTGTTTACCCAAGTCTGGCCCAGGCTCCATCTCTGCGGATGATGTCGGGATGAACCCAGTTCTCTCAGGAGGTGTGGCAGCCCTGCCTCATCTCCCTTCACCCCTGCATGTGGAGCTCGAGGATGCTGGGCTGCCTGACCCAGAGTGGGTCTGAGCAAGTTCCCTCAGCTCCCCAGCCTGAGTTTCCCCGTCCATACTGTGTGGGCCTGGATTGAACAGACTTAGCCAGCTCAGACACGGTCTCCTTCCTAGAGGACCCACCTACTTCATTACACGAGGCTAGGCCAGAGTGCCTTTGAGGGTTGCCAGATAGATGAGGGCACTGAGCCCATGCTGGCCAAGTCAGGCCAGGCAGCCACCAAGAACCCAGCATGAGAGTGCTGGAAAGGGCTAGCCATGTTTGTCTCACTAGGCTGGATTTACGCCACACTCACACCCGTGGACTGCCTGGCCTTCGCGGGACACTTCCTCCACAGCCTGAGCGTGGAGATGCAGATGAGGTAGGGCCATACTTGCTCCTGGGCTCCACCAGGCAGGATCCCCACCATCAATGTGACGGCAGCTCCCCTGAGTGGCTAAGCTTTCATGTGCATGGGAAGAAGGAGGGGGTAGCCCTTGAGCTGCCTAGTCTCCATGGCCTGTGGTGGGTTTGGGGTAGATTGAAAGGCTGAGCTCCCTTCGCTTGGACACTGACCCAGGGGACTCACCCTCATATAGTGTGCTCGTCCCAGTGTAGTTCCCTGGGCCACCTCACCATGCAGGGCCTAGCATGGAGGTCCTGTGCAGGTGTGGCCTCGGTGTGGCTTTGTCCTGGCCATGGCATGGGTTCACCCTCCTTCAGTGTCACCTGCACTGAACAGTGCTTTGCTATGGCTTCTAGAGCATATGAAGTAGAAAGAAGGTTGAAACTGGGCAGCCTGACTCAGTTTCCCAACTTTGAAACCGCCTGCTGGTACATGGGGAAGCACCTGCTGGAGGCCTTCAAAGGTACGTCCTGGTGTCTTGGTCTGTGGCTCTGGGGTGTTTGTTTGCATGTGGAGCTCAGGGACACTGGAAGGGGAAACAATTCTGCTCTCACACATCAGACTCTAGGGCAGGCTGAGCACTGTCTTCAGGAGGCTGAGCAAGTCCCCTCAGCTCTCAGGCCTCAGTTTCCCTCTCTGTGCTGTGCAGGGATAAACTGGACTTTTGCCTGCAGGGCCATCTGGTGTTTCAGAAAAATCACTGGGCAAGGGTTCCCAGGCCTGGTTTGCATTCTGCTTGGTGCCTGTGACCTCATGTGGATACATACTGACAGGGCTCAGCTGGGGACATCCAGAGGCCTGGGCGTCTGCCTGGTCCTGGGCCACCAGTTGAGGGACCCCATAGGTGTTCCCGCCATACAGGGCTGGGTGTGCATGTCAGGGTCCCGTGAAGGGCACACGGGAGGGGTGGGCTTCATCAGGTCCCTGACCTCCATGGACGCAAGACCCTTAGTCCCAGGCCCTGCTGGTTACACCTTGGGGATCAGCACTGACACCCCACTCTGGTCCGTAGACTTTCCACAGCCAGGTAAAGGAACCAGAGGAGCTTTGCTTCAATGCCTTCTTTTCTCAGTGGTGCCTTTCTGGAAGATGCCATTTTGCATCTGTAAGAACAGAGCAGAGCCCATCTATTGGTACCCTCTGGACTTTGGTTTTAATTTGAGATGAGAAAGCTGAAAATCGTCCTTAATCTAGGCTGCCCAGGTTTCAATGAAACTCATCTATCAGGCTCCAAATTCAAAGCTGGCAGAGGGAGTGCCTGCCCTGGGGGCTTGGTGAAAGGCAAGGTGGGGACAGTGTAGGCAGAGCCACACAGGAAACTGAATCTAGGGCAACGGCTGGCCAGTGGGTTCATGCTGGGGTGGCCCTGCCACTCTGCTTCAGGCCCTCCTCTGTGAAAGGTGACAGCACAGCCACCTGGAGCCAGGAGGATCCAGGGAGCTGCCCCTGGCCAAGGAGATGGTCACTCCATTACCTGGCAATATCAGAGCTTTCCAGCAGGAGGCACAAGAATGCTCTGTCTTTTCTCTGTGGGTCCGAACTTGGCCCCCAAGGGCATCTTTGAGGGGTGCCCCAGCAGGAATTGGACTCACCCCCCAGTGTCCCTCAGCTGTGCAGGAGACGATGTGAGGGTGAGAATCAGAAAGCGCCTGGGGATGCTTGGTTTGGGGCACAACTGTGGCCCTTTGCTGAGGTGGGCTGAGGAACAGGCAGAAGAGGTAGTCAGGCCACCTGTGTGAGGGGCCTGGAAGGTGGATGGTGGGAGGGCCCCTTCTGCCCTGAAGGACATCCTGGACAGGCGTCCCCCAGGTTCCAAGAGGAACCGTTGGCAGTTGGGCAGGTGGCAGTGGCCTGAGGCCTCTAGAAGGTCTAGCCCTGAGCTGTCCCCCACCTCCACCCCCTACTCACCCTGGGCATGAAGTCGCCTGCGGGTGGCAGGTGCCCGCCTGAGCAAACTCCTTCATCTCCCCCCAGGTTCTCACAAATCTGGGAAGCAGCTGCCCCCTCATTTAGTCCAAGGAGCTAAAATTCTCAATGGTGCTTTCAGATCATGGACGAAAAAGCAGGTAGGGAAGCCATCCCCAGCCCAAATCAGACACCTGGAGTGGGGATGGGGTCAGAAACAGGAGAGAGCCCTCCATCCAGGAGCCTAGCCTAAAGAGTCGGGGCCGGGTGGTCTGGAGATTCAGTGGGAAGGAGGGCTGGTGGTGGAGATGGCGCTGAGGGCAGGGAGCACGAGGCCTCTGAGCAGCCGCCAGCCAAATGATCAGATGTTGGGCTCTGGACAGTAGAGCGGTGATGCCCTGTCAGCCCCTCCTGGCCCAGGCATCAGCGCATCCTGGCTTTGCCCTGTGACGAAGGCAGGCCCTTACCCCTGTGACCCCCCACAGCCACTTAAAGTTGTACTGCCCTGTGCCTCCATGTCCCCCATAGTACTGCTGTCCCGTGCCACCCATGCAGTAGCAGTTTTTCCAATGGAGGCCTCAGAGAAGTGGCTTCTGACTTCCCCTGGCATCTTCCCTGGGTTGTTGATACAGATGGAAGGGACTCTCTGGGGTAGTGTCCCCTGACTGGGAGTTCTTTCTCTGTCAAGGGAGCCAGCACTATCCGAGCAGACCTTGCTAGGCCTACAGGAAGCCTTGGGGGTGGGGTCCAGGAGGGGGACACCTATGTGCTTCTTTTCTCTCTCATGGGTAGGCTGAGTGGGTGGGTCAGCCAGTACTTCCCCAGGGCTGTCTTGTGGCTACATCTCCCCTGGCCTCAAGGCTTGGAGTGAGCAGTGCAGGGCATCCCTCCATCTCACCTCAGCCAGGTGGCCAGGAGGAGCTTTGTGCTCAGGAAAAAGGGACAGCCCACATTCACTCTGCAGCCTTGGGTACCTCATCATCTCTAGGACTCAGTTTCTCCACCTACAGAATGGGCTCATGGAAGAACCTTGTCTGGGCAATATCTGGCTGGAGTGGGCTAACTTCTCCAAGACCCCACATAGCCAGTCTATTCCTGTGGTAGCCCCTGCTCCTTGCCTGTCTGGGTGGTGATGGGTCCTGGGTCAGTAGGCAGGACAGGGCCTTGAGGGACAGAGAGGATTAGTCAGGAACCACAGAGACTGACCTTGCTTGCAGTCCCTGTGGGTAGGAAGTGAAGCAGAGGTGGGCTTGACACAGAGGGTGAACATCTATGCCCCGTCTTGGTAGCTGACCCTCTGACCTTGTGCGTGGCTGTCCCGCAGGCTTTAGCAGAGCATGAAGACGAGCTCCCAGAGCACTTCAAACCCTCGCAGCTCATCAAAGACCTCGCCAAAGAGATCCGGCTCAGCGAGGTAGGGCCAACTTTGGGGGCCCACTGACCCTGGCCAAGGGAGGTCTGTCTATTTTCTCTGGTCCTCCTGACAGCTGCCTGCCAGGGATGGCCATGTGGGTCACCTGCATGATGTGGGCTTGGACTCCTAGGACTCTGTGATGGGCCACAGTCTTCTGGTGGGAGCTTAGGGAATGAGAGGTGGGGTGGGGGCGCCTCTGCACCTCTCTGTGGAGGTTGGGAAAGATGGTTCCAGCCCCTCTGGCGGCCCTCACCAAGGAGATAGAGTGGTCAAGTGGCTGATGGTATAGATGGATGTGCCCAGGTCAAGTGGCTGATGGTATAGATGGATGTGCCCATGTCACATGGATGGTATAGACAGGTATGAGCATGTCATACAATGCTGTAGACAGATGTGCCTATGTCACATGGATGGTGTAGATGGGTGTGAGTGTATCATACAGAAGATGTAGACACATGTGAGCATGTCACATGGATGGTGTGGTTTGATTTGTGCATGTCACATGGGTGGTATAGACAAATGTGAGTGTGTCACATGGATGGTGTAGGATAGATATGCCCATGTCACATGGATAGTATTGTTGGATGTGAGTGTGTTAGGTTATATAGGATAGATGTGAGCATATCACAAGATGATATAGATGGATACTCCTTTTCCATTTGAGTGTCTCTGACAGCCTGGCGCTGTGACAAGAGGTAGTTGATCACCTCTCTCTTTCTTTCCCTAGAATGCCTCCAAGGCTGCCAGACCTGAAGTGACTGCAGCCATCTCCTCAAATGAGGTCTGTTTTGGAGACCGAGAGAAAGAGGAACCCCCATCTCCTATTGAGGCCAGCCCTCCTCGGTCCTTCCTGGAGAAAGTATCCAAAAAAAAGACTCCTAAAACCATGAAGATGCCCAAGCCGTCCAAAGTTCCCAAGCCCCCGAAGCCCCCCAAACCCCCAAAGCCTCCCAAATCGCTGAAGCTCAAGGATGGGAGCAAGAAGAAAGGGAAGAAGTGTAGGGGATCAGCCTCACCCACTATCCCTAACCTGGACCTACTAGAGGCCCACACCAAGGAGGCACTGACCAAGATTGAGCCACTCAAGAAGGGCAAGGTGGGTGGCCTCACCCTCCCCACTTGTGGTCAGCAGGCCTACCAACACCTCTGGGGATTGGGCCTGTGGGATAGAGCTGGGGCTGTCATGTCTTTGTGCTAGAGACCCAGGGCACGTGGGTTCCGCTGCAAATTTGGCATGGTGGGCAGCTGGGGAGAGACTCTCGTGATGAAGACAGCAGTGTCTGCGCTGGGACAGGGTGGCACCACAGAGGGTCACCTGGGGGATGAGCTGGATGAGTCTTCCCTAGAGCCCAGGAATTCTCTGAGATCTGAAGGCAAGTGAGGCACCCAGTGGAGGACAGTAGGGACGCAGCAGCGGGGCCAGCAGTGGGTCCACGTTGTCAGAGGGTTCTGAGCTCCTGTGGGCAGTGAGAAAGGTGGACCTGCACTTGAGGACCCACCAGCATGATCAGAGGGTCTTAGGTATGGGCTTCAGGGACCATGAGTTCCTGAGACCAGGCCCCACTGAGTGATTTGCTGCTACTGGGAGGCTGTTAACTTCTAGGAGGTCAGCAATCATCAGGGCCAGAATTACAGGGCTGTAGTGGGGCACATTGGTTTTTTCCTTTCTCAAGGCAGAGAGGATAGATGAATAAATGAACAGATGTATGGAAGAAAGGAGGGAGGGAGAGAGGCTTGAAGAAAAGTAGGTGAATGGATGGTTACTGGTGGATGGATGGGTTGAACAGGTATATGGGTGACTGGGTAGATGGATGGGTGGATGGTTGGTGGATGAGAGGATGGTGGATGGATAGGTGGGTAGGTGCATCGGTGGGTAGGTGGTTGTGTTGATGGATGGCGGATGAACGAGTGCGTGGGTGGGTGGATGTATGGGTGGGTAAGTGGCACATGGATGGATGGGTGTATGGGTGGGTGGATGGGTGGATAGATGGAGGGATAGGTGAGTGGATGGGTGCATGGATGGATAGTGGATGAGTAGATCAATGGATTGGTGGATCGATGGATGGGTGGATGGACGGTGGATGGGTAGATAGATCGATGGGTGGGTAGATGGATGGTAGATGGATGGATGGATGAATGGGTGGGTGGTAGATGGGTAGTAGATGGATAGATGAGCTGCTGCATATGGCCAGCAGGAGGGAGAGGCTCTAGTTTTGTCCTATACCCTGAGGTAGCCCTGCTGCCCTCCCATGGCTGCTGTTTTCTAGGCCACAAAGAACGTCCTTAATGTGCCTAACAAGGAAGTAATCAGCACACAAAATGATGTGGAGAAGCTGGAAATTCGAGAGCAAACTAAGAGCAAGTCGGAGGCCAAGTGGAAGTACAAGGTGAGATGTATGTGTGTGGGAGTGTGCATGTGTGTGTGCACCTGTGTGTTTGCATGTGTGTACAGGTGAATGTGTCTACTTTCAGGGAGGGTTGCATTTGTGAGAGCGGCGGAGTGTAGGGTATGTGTGGGCTTGGTATTGTGAGCAGAGGTGCACATTTGTGTGTGTGTATGTGCATGCTTGCAGAGTGTGTGCAGGTGTGTGTTTACCTGTCCCCAGTAAGTAGTGCTGTGAAGGTTTAGGCACATATGTGGCTTCGGAGAGGCCACCTCCCATGGGGTTGTTCCTGGCCTAAGAGATTGAGCATGTTGTCCTCTGAGTTGGTAGACAGCATTGCCCTCTTTTTCCCAGCACTGGTTTGAGCTCACACTCCCTGAAGCTGGGCAGTGTCCCAGGGCAGGTCCTGCAGGCCCATGGGTCTCTGTGTGTCATGTTCAGAGGGAGGAGGTTGGCTGGTCCCACTGTCCCTGCCCACTAGCCTCCTGTGTGGGGCTGAAGGACGGTCCCGGGTTTGCTTTTCAGAACAGCAAACCCGACTCCCTACTGAAGATGGAGGAAGAGCAGAAGTTGGAGAAGCCTCCTCCGTCAGGGAACAAGGATACCAAATTCTCATTTTCCTTCTCCAACAAGAAACTTCTGGGGTATGTGATGCTCGTGACAGGTGGGGTTGGTCCTACTTGCACCACATGTCACACACACACCCCATACATACCCACCCACCCCCATACATTACACATGCACACGCATATACTCTGCACACATCCTCACGTTACACATACACACATATCACTCATACACAACTCACACACCCACCCCCATGCACACATATCACAAACACACACGAGGGCTCCCCAGGTAAAGCCCTCCTCCTGAGCTGGCTGACATCACTGGGCACAGCCTTCGTGAGGGCCACACTGGGCAGACCCCTTTCCTGCCTCCTAAGCCAACAGCTTGTGAGGGTGGGGAGAGGGCAGCAATGTGTGTTGGCAGGGAGTGAGAGTGTGTGATGGGGCAGATGTTAGCTGAGTAGCTGTCCAGGGCTGGCACAGGGGATGTAGCAGGGGTCAGGGTACAGGCCTTGGAGCCCAGAGGCCAGTGGGGAGGGGTCATTGTGAACCCAGTACTTTCAAATACACCTAAAATTATGGGAACCATGGGGCCTGTGGTGCCTCTGGGTCCTTATGTGTCCAAGGGAGTCAGGAGGCTTCCCAGAGGAGATGGAAGTGAGCTGAGACATAGGGGTATGCAGCCTGGGAGGGCATGTGTATGTAAACAGGTGTGTCTCAATTCCAGACTGTGGAACAGGTCTGCGTCCACTGGCCAGCATGGCGGCCCAACCTCGTGTGAGGTGTGCAGGCCACTGCCTCACGCCCACTGGGAAGTCTCTCATGGCCTATAGTCCCACATGCAGTTGCTTGCTGCATCCAGACTTGTGGCTTGGGTGCCACAAAGCTGGGAAGCAGACACATCCCAGTGGGAATGGAACCATTCTTCTATAGTGGGTCTCAGTTTTCTCATCTTCAAGATGGGAGGAGAAAGCCACTTCCAGGTGGTGGGGAAACGGGATGGGCCAGTGTCTAGTGACCAGGCAGAGGTTGCGAGGGCAGGCCCCTTGTTCCCAAGAGCTCATGGAAATGTACTGAGGCTGCTCAGTGAGCAAGTAGATGGGTCTGGTCTACAGGTCTCTATTACCCTGACTTCATGGCCCCAAGCACATTCTTGATTTATCCTGGAATCCCAGGGAGCTTTTAAATGGAGTTAACTCTAAGACTGACTGTGCTTTAGAGTTTAGAAATGAAGGAGAGAAAGGTGGACATGACTCTAACCATGTCACACCTGTGTGTATCTACATGGGTGTGTGTGTGTCTGTATGTATGTGTGCGCACGTGTGTGTGTGTGTGGTCCTACACCCAAGAGGCTCACCTCTGGCTGGCCTCTGTGTTTCCAAGGTTAGAATTGGAGCTGTACCCTTGGGAATTGCAGACAGCTCTGGCCCGGCCTGCTGTCCCCGCTGCTGAATACATGCCCAGGCCCCAAGCCAATAGGGAGGCCACAGCCAGAGCTTGTGGGGCAGGCTGAGGGAAGGCCTTGCTGGTCCAGTGGTGGGGTTTGCAGTGAGAGGCCCACCTCGAAACAGCCTGAGGAGAGGCTGAACATTAGGGAGGAGGGTTGGGCCCACACCCCATGGGCTGTACACTGGATCATGGCACCTGGGAGGAAGCTGTGGGTTTGAGAAGCATCTAGCCTGGCTACTGATCCTCTGAGGCCTGTGGTGGGGTGTTGGGAATGCTGGCCAGGTCACGAGGACCCCTGCTGACCAGCCCATTTCTGCCCCAGCTCCAAGGCCCTCAAGCCTCAGCCAAGCCCCGGGGTGTTTGGGGCCTTGCAGAACTTCAAAGAGGACAAGCCTCAGCCTGTGCGGGACGAGTATGAGTACGTGTCAGATGATGGGGAGCTCAAGATCGATGAGTTTCCCATCAGGAGGAAGAAAAATGCCCCGAAGAGGGACCTGTCCTGTGAGTTGGGGGGCTACGGGGAGGGGCAGGCCCAGCCCTATAGGGCCATCTGGGAGCAGATGGGTGTCAGGCGTGGCCAGCCAGGGCTCATTCTCTCAAAGCTGCTGCCAACTCTCTTCTGCTCTGTTCTCAGTCTTACTGGACAAGAAGGAGCCGCTGCCCACACCCGTTACGAAGCCAAAGCTGGACTCGGCGCTCTATAAGGTGAGTGTCTTCTGGGATTCTGAGGCTCTAGCCTGTACACCACTTGGTGGGACGCCTCTGACTGAGCTTTCTGCTTGGGATGCAAAGCGGGGTGTGGTCTCAGGGTTTTTTGTGGGAAGGCCAGTTTGAGCTCCAGAGGTGGGGATGTGAGCCCCAGGGCCCCTCGTGGAAGGGACCAAAGCAGGTGTGGGGCGTGGATGGTCCGCAGGTCTCTGTGAGTGGTGGGACCTCCGGAGCCCAGCCAGGCCTGCCATGAAGATGAGGCATTTCTTTGATACTGAAGATGGAGCGCAGGTGGAAACAGGGCTGGGCCTGCTGGGGGATTAAGCTAGATGACCTGTGAGGCTTCATCCAGTCCAAGATATGGTAGCTGTCTCTAGGGAGGTTGGGGTCTCTGTGGGGGTCACATGCTGCCTGGGGAGCCCCAGGGTATCTCCTGAGAGCCACCTGCCAGAGGCTGTTAACTGGGGTCCCTC
Organism: Eidolon dupreanum; assembly: GCA_028627145.1. Taxonomy (NCBI): domain Eukaryota; kingdom Metazoa; phylum Chordata; class Mammalia; order Chiroptera; family Pteropodidae; genus Eidolon; species Eidolon dupreanum. The sequence continues at coordinate 93,662,702 of CM053509.1, read as the reverse complement.
AGGTGTGGGTCTGCCCTCCTGCCTGCTCCCCATCCGACCACACCAGTGTTCAGTAGTGGGGCTCTCACATAAAGTCCTGAGGACCAGGGTTCCTCTGGAGAAGCAGTGCTGGAAGTGGAGTGTTGGCACCAGTTTTTTGAGGGCGGGCTCCGTGATCCCCGCGGAAAGCTCCAGCACCCTTGTCAGGCCGTGTCTGACCGGCAGCCCCATGTGCTCGTTATAGGGCATGCTCTTTAAAACTTTTAAAAACTTCTTTTTTCTTGTCAAGAGAAACGGTAGCCCTGTCCCTCCCCCCAGCCCTGTTATGAATGGCTCCCTGTCCCCACAGCCGAGCGATGACTCCTCGGATGAGGGTTCCCTGCGAATCGACACGGATACCAAGCCTACCCGAAACGCCAAAGTGAAGAAGGACAGTGGGGGCTCAGCCGCAGGCATCTTGGACCTCCTGCAGGCCAGTGAGGAGGTGGGCGCACTTGACTACAACCCCAACAGGTAGGCCCAGGCCCAGGGGTGGCCAGGGGACATGCGCGCTTCCACATGGGCCACACAGGGTTTCGAGGTGGGGCTCAGTTGTCCATGGCAGTTTGCATGTGGGGGGCTTCAAGGGCCCACATCCCAGAGACTGGGCAACCAGAGCAGGACCCCTGCCTGGCAGAGGTGGCACCAGACAGCCAAGGAGGTGGGTGTTTGCTGGCTGTGAGGGTCCTGCATGTCCGTGGAGGTCCTGGTCAAGGGCACGGAGCTCCAAGGACAGAGGCTCCGGCCCTCCCCACACCCCAGATCTGGCTGCCTAGACAGAGGGAGAAGCTAAGAAGCAGTTGGTGGTGGGGGCTCTAGTAGGAGGAGTCAAGGAGCCGCCATACCTGGGGGTCCCTGTGGGGGAGCAGAGCTTGGCAGGGCACCTGCCAGCTGTCAGGGCTGCTTCAGCCACTAGTCTCCTTGCTTCCTGAATGCCGTGAAAATAATGTGAGAAAATTTCCATGACGTGTGGCCAGTATGAGCCTCTCTGGGACCCCCAGGCTATCTTCTCAGCAGAGACCCCACCCCAAGGCACAGGAGACAGTGGCTTCAGAGCTGAGGGATGTGGCAGCCCACACCCTGAGGAGGAGCTGAACTGGCCAGGTTCCCAGATCACCATGCCAGTGAGGGGCAGACTGTTCTTGAGATCAGATGTGCAGTCTGTCCAGCTCGGTCAGGAGCCCATTCAGGTGGGTGTGGATACTATTCTGTCCTGGAGGCCCTGAGATTCCAGGCAGGTGGGCACGTGGTCCAGGACCTGTGTCTGCTCAGCTCAGGCCAGGTAGCCCTTCCTGCCTAGGCCTGACCAGCCCCAATCAGGGCTTTGCATTGGATAAAGGACTGGGCTCATTTCTCTCTCAGTGATCCCAGTTAAATTGTGATCCTAGTTAAATTTTGTTTATAAGCATTTCAGCCAAAATTTTTATTTTCTTGTGGAATTTCTATAAGTACAACAGAGAACGGAGGAGTCTGGGCCTATACCTTCTGTAGCATCCCTGCTTGGGGACCTTAGCCATCATGGAGAGTGGCTCCCCTCCTAGTCCTTGAGACAGCAGTGGATTCCCACTGCAGAGATGGGAAACTGAGGCTTAGATTGCTTAGGCAACTGACTTGGTGGCAGCCGAGGACCAGAATCTCTATCTGCCTCATAACAGAACCTGAGCATGGGGGGTCAGAAAGGTTGACCATGCTGGGTGGTGACATCCAAGCAGGAGTGACTTGGCCTGAGGAACATGGGGCCCATGGAGCCCCATCTTGGTGCCACGCTTAGTGGCACTGCTCTGCTTGGAGCCTGCTCTGTCCCCCAGACCTGTCCTCCATGTGCCTCCCTCTGCCTTAGAGTCCATGTTTCTAGAGTCGAGGTCCCAGGGCCACGTGGGCACATGGAGGCGCACATCAGGCCCATCTTAGAGAGGGAGAGGGGCTTAGGAGGTAGATTTGGTCTTGACTGAAGAGAGCTCTTGCTAATCGAATGGCCGTATTTTCTTTCACAAGGTACTATTTTTTGTGAAGTGTTATGTCCTGTAATGGGAGCAATTGCACATTCCCTGCTCAGCTTTTAGTGGTTTCTGTGGGTGTGAAATCTAAGCCCTTCACTGCAGAGATGCCCCGGGCCTTTGCCAGGAGGAGAAGCCTCGCTATGAGCCCCTTTCTCAGAGGGCACCGGTGCCTGGTGTCAGCTCCATGCCCCTTTGGGGTGCTTTTCTTCTGGAGAGAACTGTGGCTAGTGATGCCTCAGAGGCTGGTTGGCACTCAGGCCCTGAAGAGGTGCCCTAAACCCCTGGGTGCCCACATGGTCCAGGGAGAGGCCCCTGGGATGAGGACAGACAGGCTGGTGCCCTGGACTTGCATGGTACTGCAGCTTGGGCTCCTGACTAACCTGGACAGGCCCACTGCCAGGAGGGGGGCTGATCTGTGGGTGCACTGCTGACTGCTCTGCAGGCGTGCACACGTGTACCTCACATGCCTGCATATTGCACACATGCCTGCCGGGCCTCCCGCTCAGCCCCCCACAGGCAGTTCCTCTCCTGAGTCTCCAACTTGAAGCATAGGTCAGTTTTTGATGGTCCATTTGCTCTGTTTTAAGATTTTGCTATTTGGAAAAAAAAAACAGCTGAAGAAAATGGAGGAAAATATGTTAATTTCTTGTGGATAGTTTGCTTAAGTGTTTATTGCTAGGGGGAACAGAGAGGATTTTGGTATGATAATTGGAGCATTAAGGTATTATTTTCCGTGTGCACTGGTTAGAAGTTGTTCCTTGATCCTTGCCTGGTGTGGACAGATGGCGGCTCTGGGTGGTGGCCCTGGGCTCCACAGACCCCCCTCTTGGGTTGCAGTTGAGCTGGGCTGGGACCTTGAGGTCCAGCTGACATAGGAGGGTGAGCGGCTGGCTTCCAGGGGACCCTCGAGGTGGGTGTCCTGGCTCCCACCCTCCCATCCTTGCAGCCGGCCTGCTGTCTGTGTGGCCGTGAGGCTGGGTACGGGGCCCAGACCTTTAGTGCAGGGCTACATCACCCCCCACCCACTGAGAGCCTTGTGCAGAGCTGGGAGGGCTAGTTGTAGGCTTGCTAGCTCCCATGCTGGGTTGGGGGACTGTTCCTGCTTTGAATGTCAGTGACAATGGTACAGGAATGATACTGCCAAGCACTGCACGCCCCCAGAGGGGTCCGGGCAGCCCTTTGCCCATGCTGGGTGGACAGGGCAGGTCGTGATGCTGTGGGGCCATTGCTGGGGCAGGGGGCACTGGGGCGGGCAGAGGGGCTGGCTGGGGGTTCCTGAGAAACCAGGGTAGTTTGACCGTACTTGATTTTTTCATTGTTTATGGCTTAGGAACACAATCCTATTTGGTTCCAGTGAAACCTCAAAACACTGCAGTCCAGTGCATCTTGGGCAGAGCAGGGGAAGTGGTATTGGAGGAGGGCTGCCCAGAGAGGCGCTGCCCATTGCCTCCCTTCACCAACTCGGACCAGAGCCCAGCAGTGCCTCAAACAGGAGGGCTTCTATACACACTTGCTTTGGTGGCCCCTGGACTGCAGGGACTGCCCTCTGTGTCTGTACCCCTGTGGCAGCTCCATCTACCTTCCCCCTTCGGCTTCAGTCTTGACAACCTCTTGTTTCTGAGTGATTACTCTTGACCCCTTCTCATCTTAAGAGTCTTACTAAACATGCTTCAAAATGTGCTTTTTGGAAGTGGGAGTGGGGGTGAGGAGGGAGCAGCATGAGAAAGGATGGTACAGAACCCCTGTGGGGCTGTGTGGATCAGCACTTTCTAGTGTTGTGTCAGGGTCACGGCAGTCCTTCTAGCAGGATGTCCCCTGGGGGGAGCACATGGGGTGGGCAAGAGGGGCCTCGTATTGTCAGACACACAGGGTGGAAGCACTGCTGCCTCCTCCTGGGCCTCTTGAGTCTGTGACAAGAGGAGGGCTAATTCCCCCAACCCTATGCCAGGGTTCTGGCTCTGCCTCTCAGGGACCCAGGGAGCACAGGAAGAGTCCTCCCCTCAAGCAATGTGCGGTGTAGCCGGGCCCCCGAGGCTGAGACAGCCATCCTGTCCCCAATGGGGATGGCTAGACATGATTCTGAAGGAGATGCCCCATTGGGCCAGGACCCCTGAGAGCTGCCTGGCTGGGCACCATGCCTTGTGGGAGTATGGATGGTCAGCAGGACAAGGCACTCTGTCCTAGCTGCAGCAGCATCCTGAGTCCTGGCCAGTCCAGAATCTTATTTATTAGCTGCCCAGGGATTCTTGTGTACAGACAGATTGGAGGTCCTGGCTGTGAAAGGTATGGGCTGGGGTGGTTCCAGGCTGTGGTGTAGGGGAGGTGGGTACAGAGCAGAGAAGCCCCCTTCAATGAGGAGACCACACAAGACCTTGTGGGAGGGTCTGCAGCGACGAGGAGGGGAAGGAAGCTGCTGGAGGAGCCCAGGACTCGGCCTGGAGGGGCCCCGCTGTCCAGAGCTCATGGGACCTGAATCTGTGGGAAGATGTCACCCACTCACCCTTTCCAGAGCCAGACTAGCACATGGTGGGGTGCTGGGCAGTGATGCCAGCTGCCCTGGGTGTTTCAGAAGCCAGAGGAGGTCCTTCTGGAGGAAGAGGAGTCAGAGCTGCCTGGGGAGGCAGCAGGGGCTCAGGTGTGGGTCAGGGGACACAACCGGGAAAGTACTGGTCAGTGCTGGGAGCAGGATTGCCCAGAGCTGGAGGGCAGCAGGGTGCTGGGGTCAGTGAGGGCAGGGCGACATTCAGAAAGTCTCCTCATTTCAGCTTGGGCATCTGGGGACTAAGAGAGACTAAGCTTGGACTGAGCTGAAGTGCGGCTGTAGGTGTCAGGTAAAATACAGGTACAGGTGTAGGTGTAGGTGTAGGTGTAAGGGTAGATGCAGGTGTAGGTTCAGGTGTAGATGAAGGTGCAGGAGGGGTATAGATGCAGTTATAGGTATGGGTGTGGATGCAGGTGAAGGTGGGGGTGTAGATGTAGGTGTGGGTGTAGGCCCAGGTGTAGATACAGTTAGAGGTGTGAGTCTGGAGGTCGGTTAGATGTGTATATAGGATCAAGTATAGACTTGGGTATAGATGCATTTGTAGGTGATTGCATTGTCATAGAGAGAACATGTGGGTAGAGCATGGGCCATGGGAGGAAGAGGGCTGTGGTACCCCCATCTCAGGGCGCTGGATGGAAGGGTGCCCTCAAAGGTGTGTGGAAGAAAGCACCCAGGGCTGGGGCTGAGGGCAGGGGTCTACCGTGGAAGAGCAGCACAGGGTGGGTCATGGGGCACACAGAGCCAGCTGGAGTGGAGGACAGCCTAGGGCCTTGGTCTGCCAACCACCTCCCTCTCTTCACCACCCTCCACTTCCCTTCTCTGTGTCCTCTCTCCAGGCCTCTCTCTGTCCTGAGGTCTCCAGCCCCACCTTCGGAGTGGGAGTGGGTGGGGGCAGAGGGTAGGCAAAGGGAGTGGCTGGCCATTTCCATGGGTAAGTCATCAACCACCACCATCCTCCTTCCCACATCCTCTGCTGACCGCTGGATAAGAGGATATCCGGGCTGTGGGCCGTGGGCCATGGGCTGTGGGCCAGGTCTGAGTGCCTGTCTCTCTGTGCCTCCAGCCAGCCCCCAGCCTCCCCCAGCACACAGGAAGCCATTCAGGGAATGCTATCCATGGCCAACCTGCAGGCCTCCGACTCCTGCCTGCAGAGCACATGGGGAGCCGGCCAGGCCAAGGGCAGCTCGCTGGCAGCCCACGGTGCCCGGAAGAATGGGACTGGCAGCAAGAGCTCAGGCAAGCGGCTGCTGAAGAGGGCGGCCAAGAACAGTGTGGACCTGGCCGATTATGAGGAGGAGCAGGACCACCTGGACGCCTGCTTCAAGGACTCAGACTATGGTAAGCACCACCCTGAGGAGAGCTTTCTCTGACAGTGGAGCTGGCCCTTTCTTGAGAGATAATTCACAGACCATAAGTCACCCTTTAAAAGTACATGGCTCAGTGGTGTTTAATATATTTAGAGGTGTACCACCATCACCACAGCCAATTTGAGAAAATGTCACCAACCCTAGAGAAAACCCTTCCCTATACCCCATCCCACTGCTCCCCAACCCCCCTCTCCGGCCCCTCGTAGCCACTGGTTTACTCTGTCCCCTAGATATCCTGGATATGTCATGTTCACAGTATCCAACAATGCTTGGTTCTTCATGTCTGGCTTCTTTCATCAGCATGATCTTTAGGGGTTGCTCACGTGTAGTGTGGTCAGCACTTCATTTTGTGGCTGAATAATGTTCCATTGTGTGGACTCAGTACACTGTCTATCCCTTCATCCACCCATGGACACTTGGGGGAAGCCTTTCACCTTTTGGTGATTGTGAACAGTGCTGCTACGAATGTTGGTGTGCAGGGAGTTTGCATGGCCTTTCTCTGCAGTGTCCCCAGGTGCATTTGTGGGAGGGTCATTACTGGGCTAAAGTTTGCAGCTTATTTTACCTTGCTCAACAGTCCTCCATGCAGCTGCACCATTTCACACTTGCAGAAGCATTGAGGCTGTGTCAAGGCTGCATCCACCCTCTCTGTCTCTGTGTAGAGGGAGAAACAGGCCCAGAGTGGCTCTGTGGCCTGTGTCTGAGGTGGGCAGTGAGTTGGAGGCTGAGCCTTGGGCAAGGCCTCCTTCTGGGGGCACAGCCCCTCACTCCCTAGCATGACTCCTCCAGGGCCTGGGCTCTGGGCTCCAGGCCCTGGAGGAGCTGCCATCAGCCTCATGGGAGGGGACTCACAAGCAAGGAGCTACCCAGGGACATATCAGTCCCCATGGGACACAGTGTGCCGACACAGGCCCACCGTTCCCTAGGGCCAGGGTGTGCTGGCCCTCATGCTGCAGGGCATGCCTTCGGCACAGTCCTGATGGTCCCAGGGGCACATGTTCATGCCCCTGTCCCCAGACAGCATCTCGGCTGTGAGGCTGGCCCTGCCCCATCTTAGTGGACACATTCGTACCTTGCTGTGGAGCCTGCCTTGTCCTGATGGACAGTGGAGTGAACTCTGTTTTCTGGGCTCCCTTGCAGAGCAGGTTGAGTCTTGGGAGTTCAGGTGCCACATGCCCTGGAGGTTAAAGGTCACTTGGAACTGCTATGTGGGGCTCCTTCTTCCAGAGCCTCCCTGAGGCAGGTCTGGGGGCCTTCGGAGCCTCTCGGCTCCATGGACTTTTGACGTTTTCTCTGACAGCAGCAGAATGTGATTTGTTCTGAGAAGAACTGGGCCTCCAGTGGGCACTGCAGCCAGGCTGGGGTGGTCCAGGCTGGTCAGATGCCCCCAGGGGCTGGGCAGGGCCTCTTGCCTGGCCAATTGCTGCCCCTCTCTGAACCTCAAGGGGGCCTGGGCTGGATGAGTTTAGGGTACCCTGTGCCCAGTGTTTTGCGACCTGAGGATGGCCATTGGAACGCCAATTACCAGGTCTGCCAACTGCCTGCAGCGCCCACCCACCGTGGCCACTCTGGAGGCTCAGCCCTTTCTCTCTTTGCTTCTCTAGTATACCCCTCCCTGGAGTCTGATGAAGACAGCCCAGTCTTCAAGTCCCGGTCCAAGAAAAGGAAAGCCTCCGACGATGCTCCCTACAGCCCAACAGGTAGTGCTGGGATGAGTGGGCTCTGTCTGCACCTAACAGGCAACCATGGGCGCTTTGGCTCTGTGCAGGTGCAGACAAGGCATCGCCTATCTGCTTCCTTCCTGGGACCTGGAGCCTAAGCACTCCTGCCAGTGGGCTAGTGTGGTGCCCCCACAGTGGGCCAGCCCTCTTCCTAGTTTCTTCTTATGAGCAGCCCCAGGAGGGCTACCTTTTCACCTGGCCCTTGTTATGGCAGCCAGTAGGGTGGAGACTTTTCATATGACCCCCGCCTGCCCACTCCAGTCTTACTGGGTGGGATCCTCTACCCTGCTGGGCCTCTCATTGACCCTTCCTGAGTTGTAGGACTCAGGGACAGACTAGGGCCTATCTGGGGGAGCCCAAGGGTACACACAGTGGTGAATGTCTGACTGAGGCAGGGTGACCTTCTTTTCCAAAGCGAGGGTTGGCCCGTCGGTGCCGAGGCAAGACAGGCCTGTTCGTGAGGGGACCAGAGTGGCCTCCATCGAGACTGGGCTGGCAGCCGCCGCAGCCAAGCTATCACAGCAGGTAAGGAGGGAACTCCCAAACCCAGACTGGGGACTGTCACTGGCTTAGGGACATTTACATATCTCTGACCCCTATTTTTCCAGGCTCCCAAATCTCTTAAGACTGTGGGTGTGGAAGTGGGGAACTGATGGCCTAGGTCCCTGGCATTGACAGGTGTCTTGTTGCTGAGGCCAGTTGTCCCTGGTGTAGGTGAAGCCCTGGCTGATGGCTCCTCTGGAGGGCCTTCTGTGGTGCCCAGTGATTCAGTGTTTTCCTCTTGTCCTCACGAAGATGGAAATGGGTGTCCCATCTCTATGAGCTCTGTGCTATCCATCTCTTTTGCCACTTCAGCTCCTTCCAGTCCCAGCCCCTTCCAAAGCCAGGATCCCAGACCCTCAGGCGCCACCTGGACCAGGCCCAACCCCGATTTGGGAACCTGAGGAATTTAACAGGACCAAAGGGAATATTTTAGAACCAAGAGTTCCATTATAGCTCAAAATTGGGTGATGGAGGTCGGGCAGGGGGAGTGACGAGGAGTGCTGGCGCCGCATCCTACGCATCCCTGTGTCCAGGATGGCCCACAACATGGAGGGAAGCATAATGGGCCCTCCTCGGACCCCAGCATTGCTCTGAGTGGCTCAGGCACAGACTCAGCCTGTTCTGCTCCCAAGTGCCAACTGCTCAGCTTGGACAGAGAGGCCTGGTGCGCAGGGACCAGACTACCCTGGGTCTAAGGTCATGCAGGCTGCTCCCTACTCTGGCTGCTGAGCAACCAATCTCTGAGGCTCAACTGGCCCTTCTGGCTAACTTGCCCACATGCTTTGTTCAAAGGAGGAGCAGAAAAGCAAGAAGAAAAAGAACTCCAAGAGGAAGCTGGCTCCCAACACATCCTCTACCTTCGCCTCTGCCAGTACCGCCTCTGCCAGCACCACCTCGACCTCCACCACCCCGGCCTCCACCACCCCGGCCTCCGCCACCCCGGCCTCCACCACCCCGGCCTCCACCAGCACGGCCTCCACCAGCACAGCCAGCAGCCAGGCCTCACAGGAGGGCAGCTCACCTGAGCCCCCGCCCGAGGCACACAGCAGCAGCCTGGCTGACCATGAGTACACCGTGGCCGGCACCTTTGCTGGGGCCCAGGCAGGTCGCACCTCACAGCCCATGGCCCCTGGGGTCTTCCTCACGCAGAGGCGGCCCTCTGCATCATCCCCCAACAACACTGCTGCCAAAGGTACCGTACCTGCTGGCCCTGAACAGCCTAGACTTGTAGGCTATCCTCATAGATGACCACAGGTCTCCCTTGTCCTACCACAGCCACTTGAGTCTGCACCCACGCACTCAGTCAGGATGTGAAAGAAATAGCCTCTTTCAAAGTTGAGAGCCAAGGTCACACATCAGGGGGTCTAATTACCTTGGAGTTAGGTCCAGGTCCTCAGACCTTCAGGGACTCCTCAGCTTTGGGGCCTGGCTCAGAGTCGGTGTGGTCAGTGGTTTGCCAAGAGTTCTCTGGGAGGGCCCCAGGTTGACTTCCCCAGGCTCCACTGTGTGAATTGGGGTTGGCATGCTGTCTGACATCTCCACTGGCACCCCCTGGCTCCCAATCTGCCTGTGCTTTTGCTGTGAGACTCAGCCAGCCATGGACATGGGGAGTGTGACTCTAGGTGGCCCTGCTGCCAGGAGGTAGGGCAGGGAGGCCTCACTTCATAGTAATGCTGTTGTCCTGGCCTGTCCCCACCTCGTGCACTTGGCCCCACCCCTCCATCGCTGCCCCCTTGTCAGTGTAACCTCCAAGCTGGGTGCTTTGTTAAGTGGTTTCAGAGGGATGCAGAACCCCCAGGCTTGGGCTTCATGAGTCCATTTTACGAACAGGATGGGGGAGTCAGAGAGGGTTTGTAGACTCCCCACCCCACACACTATGCCTCTTACCCTCTCACTCATCTGCCATTTTTATGTCTCCTCCTCCACCCCCAGGAAAACGTACAAAAAAGGGCATGGCCACCGCCAAGCAGAGGCTTGGGAAAATTTTGAAAATTCATCGGAACGGAAAACTGCTCCTTTAAAGCTTAGAAAGCCAGGATTCTTCTGCTCCGCTCAGGACCCCTGGAGCCCCGCTACCACATTAGCCCCCAGGAGGGTAGCCGCGCTGCCTCGCCCCAGGGAGGGCCTGGCCTCCTCCCGGCCACTATTCTCCCCACATGAGCGAGCGTCTGTTGCTTCAGCAGGCGGAGCTAGCCAATACTGACAGACGTCTTTTCTCAAGTTGCTTAGAGTGACCAGTTCCCGAAACACGGCCCTGTTTGAGGACCATTCCAGTTTCAGGACAGCCTCTAGGGAGCCCCGACGTGGGTGTGATTGCAGGGCTTCTGCAGCTCTGCTGGGAGCACAAGTCCTTCAAGGAAGGAGGAGTGAGCCAGCCACTCACCAGGCCAGCCGAGAGTCTGAGCCAGCCACAGGCTGGTAGCCTCCAGAGGCTTAAAAAAAGGCAAAGAACACTAGAGAGGAAGACAAGGAGAAAGCGGGGTGTTTATGTGCCCCTCATCCTTTCCTGAGTGATTCTCAGACACGTCCAGAGAGTGTTTGGCTCGGCCAGGGGAGGGGCCTCCAGGCCCTCTGGCCGGCGGGTAGCGGGCCGGATGGTGGATGTCGCACCCTGAATGCCCAGGGCATTTCTAGGGGTGACTGGAGCCAGCAGCAGGGTCAGTGTGTTAGTGGGTCGGGGAGCTGCCATGGGATCCCCAGCCATGATGTGGGGCATAGTGGGCCCAGGTTAAGCCTTGTGGGTGGACCCTGTCCAGCCCTACTGGCCACACTCCGAGAAGCACTTCTCAGCCAAGGCACCCTGCCCCGGACCTGGTGGGGCAGACGGCAGCCGGGAGGCCCAAGGATTCGGGGGGCCAGGCACTTCTGTCTTGTCACCTGTTGGCACTTGGTGTCAAGCGCATGGGTGGCTCCTGGATCACATGTCCACCCATCGACACGGAGGGCTGGATTTGTTTCTCAGGCAATCCTGTATTTTAATTTTAGATGTATTTCCTGAAGCATATTTTTCATAGAATGTAGCATGTAAATAGCTTTTTAAATAACTTCTTTTTTATAAGAGTAAAAGTATCTTTAGGAATTTCTTTCTATAGAGTCCTTCATTAACATTTATACAAGTTTTTTGCCAAGTATGATGAACAGTTGGGTTTCCAATGCTTTTTCTTTTCCTTCTTTTTTCTTTTTTGTTATGGTTATTTTTTTTTTTTTAGGGACTAAGGTATTGCCTGAAAAACAAGTGATGTCTGTGCAGCCTTATATCTGTCTTTACAGAAGCAAACAGTACACAAAAGATCTATTTCAGACACGTTTGAAGACGAATCTTCAACTTGAATACCAGCTCTTTCTTTCCTTCTTGTTGATGAAGGGGGTGGGGGTACAGTTATTTTACTAGCACCTTGTGAAGTGTTCTGTGTTTTGTGATGCTGTAATTTATTAATGTTTGTAGCTTTTTATATTTGTACATTTCTTATGAGCTTTGTTTATATGCCCATCCCTGGGTGTTCTGTCCCCGAGGAGAGGCAGCTTCGTGCAGGTCTTGCCCCCAGCTCAGCCTGTTGGGGGGATATGGCCCCCGGGCCTGGAGGCTGAGCAAGGCAACGCTCACGGGCCCTTACTATTCCAACCTAGCATTTTGAAGGTTTCCTTGCCCGTCATTGTTGAACATTTATATAATCTAACCCGGCCATCAAACTGTTCTCTCTCTCTCTTTTTTTAATTTTATTATTATTATTTTGGCAACATGTACATTTCTAACAAAGTTTATCGTGGCTATTAAAGTGTTTTATTTCCCAATTCATATTACTCTTGTATCGAGTCCATGAGGTCTAAGGCAACTTAGATCAAAGTTTTAAAAGAGTAAAAATATTTCAGGTTTTGTACAGAACCATGTCTGTGTCGTTTCTGCCTTATTCACCGTCGTTCATCCTGGCAGTGAGAGCAGTATGGGGTGTCACTTTGGTCTGGAGGTCAGGTCTTGTACACCCTGAGGGCCGGGTGTGAGCGTGGGCAGTCAGGCCAGGCCCCCTGGCTTACTGGTGTTCCCCTGAGAAAGCTCTCAGATTGCCCACGGAGCACATACACTGCCATACACTCCATTGCCTGCAGGAATGGACAAAAGAGACCATCGGGGAAGGCAGCCTTTGAGATCTCAGCTCCACCAGCCCCAGCCCCGAGCATCCTCAGAAGCCTTTAGAACCATCATGGTTTGCAGGTGGGCAGTTTAGCAGATTCCAGTGAGCACAGGGCCAACACCCAGGGGCACTCAGGAACGTGTACAGGATTTCTGTTTAAATCCGACGTTAGAGCAAATGAACAAAAGCAGAACCCCTACCTCCACCCCTGGCACAAACCCACAGTATGGGATCAAGGACTGGGGGGCCAAAGAAGGACCAGCTGGCTGAAGGGGCCACTGAAAAGGAGCACTGGGGTCCATACTGGGGCTGTTCTGCTGCCAGGGATCTCAGGCATCACTGAATCCTGGGACAGGATATTCTCCCCAAGCACGCATGGCCTGAGTCCATTCTGCTGGACCCCACAAGACGTATGGCCCCTTTACCTCCCCAGCCTGGGCGCTCACTCTGCTTGGGCAGCCTTCCTGTCCCTGTTTAGATCCAGCCAGATTCTGCCCTTGGCTCCCCACACCCTCACTTCACAGACACTAGGGGACCATGACTGACCCTGAACTACTCTCTACCATCCCTCAGGCCCAGCCCTGGATCCCCCCACCATGCCCAGGCAGTTCAGTTCCTAAGCCCTGGTCCTGGAGTCTGAGCTGTCTGGGTCCTTCTTGGGTCCCTTACTCTAGCATGACTGTTGGTACTGGACCTCCAGAGGACTGCCAGGGAGCTAGGGGTCTGGAGCCCAGGGAAGGGCTCCATAGGTCACCCAGAGTCTCCTGGGTTCCAGGCCCCATTCTGGTCCTCACCCACACAATGTTGGTGTTGTGTGGCCCTGCCATGCCTTGGGCCCTCACCGTGGCCCTGTGTGTGAGGTGTATGGATGTGTCTACAAAGATCCGGGACACGTGTCTCTGGATGTGCCTGTGGCAGGGGCAGCAAGGGGCCCAGGGCTTCTCTCAGTGTGGGGCTGAGAGCCCTGTGACAGTGAACTGGGAGGGGAAGGGCCGAGTGAGTTCCCAACACGGTCCACGGACCCAGCCTCTCACATGACAGGTGAATAAACAGGCCCAGCTGGTCCCCCTCGCAGGGCAGGCTAGGAGACAAGCTCAGGGGTCCTGGTGAGCTCATCTACCGAGGCCCTCCATGGGCGTTCAGTTCAAGCCATTCCTTCATCTGGGCCTTCACCACCAGCTGCCGTGAGCTGCCAAGATAAGCTCGATCTCTGGGGCCCTCTCAAGGGCACCTTGGACCTACCATGTGCTCAGGGCACTCTTGAGGCCTGGGGACCAAACCCGCACCCCCAACATGGCTGGTTCGTGGTGCGCCCTAAGGACTCAGAATCAAGACTCCCCACCTCTTCCCCAGACCCTACCTACCATCCTGGCTCACAAGGCCAATGACCCCCAGGGTGGAGGAGACTGGAGTGCTCTGGGATCCCTCACCCACCATCATTTTGAAGCCCCCTGGTGGCAGGTAGATGGTGTGAGTGGAGTGCCACTATCTTGTTGAGGTGGCAGGATGCCCCTGGTTGGCTGGGGTCCTGGAGTTCCCATTGCAGGGAGAGCCACCGGATCAGCAGAGGAAACATGCAGATTTGCATGTTAGGCCTCGGAGGTGCACGGGCTCCATCTGATGAAGACACACATGCGGCTGGCATCCTGGGCACTGAACATGACATTAATAAACAAATGGCCCTTAACTCAGCTTTCTAAAGTTCAGTTGGATTCGAGTCATTTTCTGAGCACCTACTACTGTGTACTGAGCTGTTGACAACCTTCCAGAGCCATCATTGAAGCCAACAACTAGCCCAGTTTGCTGAGAACACCGAGCTCAGCAGAGGGTCTGCTGTCTGGCACCTCATGGGGAGCCTGGGCCTTGCCAGCTCTGGGACCCCCACCATCTCCTGCTCCCTTGGTTGGTGGGATGCATGGTGTCCTCTCAAACCCTAAGCAGGAGACTCTGAGAGGTCCCAGTAGCCACCTATGGGAGTTGGAAGTGTCTTTGGCAATGTGAGCAAAGGTCCCAAGGCAGGGAGTCGGGCCTCAGGGTGGTCAGGTGCTGTGCCGTGAGGCTGGGCGCAAATCAGTGCGGACTGAGGGCGTCCACACGTGCGGGGTGGGGAGGATGTGGCAGGCCCTGGGGAGTCTCTGCAGGCTAGTGAGCAAGTGTGGTGCTTCTCTGGAGGAGCAGCCTGCTGTGGGTAGGCTGAGGACAAGGACCTCCTCCCCAGAAGCCTTCTCTGTCCCTTGCCCTGCACCTGTCAGCACATTCCCATGTGTCTGTGTGAGTGGGGAGCTCAACACTGTGGGCAGCCTTGTCTGGACAGAGCCAGTCCCTGAACCTGCAGAAAAGGGTCCTGTTGGGCCCCTGGGGCAATACTGAGAGCGACCAGCAGGGGGCAGGGGAGGGCTGAGAACGAGCAGTCTTCTCAAGGCTGCCCAGGAGCTCATTCAGTGCATGGTGTTGGCCATGCCAGACAGGGGCTGGAGAGGTGAGTTTACAAGGAGGAGAAACAAAGTTACTAGTGGCTGTTGAGTTCTGGCAAATATTTGATAACAATCATATCAACTTTGTCCTGAAAGATTTAAGTGCCTGGTGTGCCAGGACCTGTGTTAATACCAGGCACATATTAGTGCATTCTGAGCAAAGGCCTAGGATTGTCTCTATCTTACGGATGGGGAGACTGAGTCCCAGAGTTTCACAGCTGATGGAGCTGGGGTTCATGTACAGTCGGGCCAGCTCCAGAGCCTTTGGGTTTATGAGACAGACCCCCAGAGAGATCTTCTCTTAGCCAATGGCCAGTAGGGCAGCTCCTCAAGGCCCCAGGAGGAGGAGCTGTGCCAGAGCAGAGAAAAGGGAGCTGCTGTGCAAAGACCCTGAGATGGGAACAAGGCGAGATGCTGTCTTTGAGGAGATGGCTGTAGTGAGGGGCTGAGCATAGGCCAAGGAGTGTTGAGGTGGGCAGGGCAGCAGGCCAGGCCATGCTGTGGCCCTTAAAGCTTTTCTAAAGGGCACCATCCCCTCACCAGACTCTTCCTTCCATCACAGGGTCTCCCTCTTTCCCAGGCTGCACAGAGACCCTTGAACCCACCATGCCCCACCATTCCTCTCATTCCGGGTGGAGTGTGCAGCTCTGAGCAAGGAGCCCTCTTGTAGAAGGGGACATTAAAGCAGGTCTTATGTAGGACATGTGGCTGTGGGGGTCTCTCCTCTCCTCATCCATTGTACTGAGAGGCTGGACAGAGTGTGGGAGAGTCAAGAGGGCTCCCCTTCCAGGGTTTAAAAAAAGATACCAATGATGTAAAATTCTAGGCTATGTTCCTAGCCCTATGAATAATTCTCCTTAACAATCATTCCTAATGATAATGGTGCATACGATTCATATCAAAAGCATTAGACAGCAGTGCTAAATTTCACAGATTTTTTGTAGTGACTTTGCTGCCATCATGATCACATTTTGAGTGTCTACTATGTGCTGAGCAGGGTGCTAAGGCTGAGTTCTCTTACTTAAATGGCAGTATTGCTGGCCCAAAGAGTCTTTGGCTGGCCCTTGCTCAGCCTGGCTGTGTGACCTGTTTCCTACTCTTCAGAGCTGGTGGGTGGTGGCCCTGACCCCACACAGAGGTGCTGCAGGGCCAACTCTTCCCTGTGGGCCTGCGTTCCCATCTGGCCCTCTGCTGGGGCACTCCCCCTCTTCACCAGCCTGCCCTAAGGACCTATTCATTGTATGATCTTGGGCAGGTCACTTGCCCTCTCTGGGCCTCTTCTGTATGCCTTCCTAGTGATATGGAGAGGGACAGATGGAAGGCCCCCACTGAAGATGAGGGGGTAGCTTGTCCCCACCTGATCTGCACCACATCTTCTCCACCATACCCTGCAGAGGACTGACCACGTGGGAGGCCAGTCACAGCAGGACACAGCCCAGCCTCAGCGGTGCTGGAGTGTGAGGCTGCTCCCCTCAACATGTGTCTGGTTTTATTGATGTTCAATAAAACATTACTCACTTCCAGTTTGCAGTCTTCTCGTATTTTGGAGTGAATCCTTACTTTTTTACTTTTCACAACTCAATTTTGCATCTCCAGAACCCAGTGGACAGAGAGAGGCTGGGTGGAGTGACCAGGCCAAAGAAGAATAATGGCAGGAGGGAAGTCTAGGCCAGGCTGTCGAGAGACCTAATAAATTGCCTCCCTCCTTAGCCACCCACCTGCCTTTCCCAGGCTGAGTCCCGCCGGCCGCCTCATCCAAACATCCCTGGGGATGCCACCTCAGCAGAAAAATGATGCTGTTCCATTAACATCTGACATGGATTTGCAGGCCCCAAACAGACGAGTGTGCATGTAAACACACAGCCTGGCCGGGCCCTCGCTGGCTCAGAGCGGGATCCTTATAATTAATTGTCCGCCTGCTGGCCCGGCAGCCTGGGCCCATGCTCCAGCCAGTGTTATTTCAAGACTGCAATCCCTCCTTGCCTCCCACAAACGGCATTTACCAAACAGCGGATGTACTGGAGCTGGTAGGAAGGAGCAGAGAGGGGCCCTGCCCCTGTGGGTCTCAACTTCCTCTCAGTAAAATGGAAACACCACCCTGGCCTTGCGGTGGTCATGAGAACAGGGTCCATGGGCCTGGCACAGACCAGATCTGAGCATCTCACACTGTCTCTGGCCGTCTGGTTGAGTGGATCCGGTGCTGACAGAGTTGCAACACTCCCAATGTGAGGCCAGCAGGCCAGCACTGGGGCTTATCATTTCCATGCAGTTTGGTTGATTTAGTGAATGTAAGGCTGCCTTGAAGTTGTTACATGTATCTTTTTACCCTGAATAGGTTTGAGAATTTTTTAGAATGTTGTCTATAATCAGTGATACCTCATGTGTATGTGTACACCAATAATACCTTTTCAAGGGGAATCATATCAATGGATAACAATGCTCCATATATTCTGTAGAGTAAGCTTTGATCTGTTATTTTCCCACATTTATACTTTCTTCCTTCTTTTTTGGATTTACTTTTGTTAGAGTTTAAGAAAACTGCATGACTTTGCCTGTGGTGGCCATCAGGGGTCTTGCTGCTCTGCACCCCCAGCTGGCAGGCATGCCACCACTCAGAGCTGTTCCTTGGTGACAGTCATCTTACTTTCAGACCACCCACAGGATCACAGGAATAAACGAGTACTGGGCTCACAAATGGGCCCCTACAATGTATATTGGTATCAGTATCTTTGCTCAAAAAGTCATTTATTCCACCTGTAAATCTGGGAAAAAACACAGTCCTATTTCCCTGTTCTTTATTTTTTAAAGGACCTAACTCTGATCCTCTGAGATATGTTGTAATTCATGGCTGAGAGCTGGGTCCCAGAGTTTCTCCTCCATCCAGGTGTTTGTGGCCTGTGTCACACAGACAGTTGTTGGTGTGTTTCTCCTGGTGGACGTGTTTTCAGCTTTGCTGAAGTTTATCAACATCTTCACTCTGTTCTTCCCAGGCTTTCCAGAAGCTGTGTGAGGTGGAGGTTCCTTGAGAAGGTAGTATGTAGGGCTCTTGACAGATGTGAATAAGAACACTTTCTGGAGTAATTTTTTCTTTTTATTTCTGCTTTTTCTGCTCTAGACTCAGTTCTAATTTGTATTTTATTTTACTGTGGCTTTAGGATATGTATCCAATCTATGAAATCCTGTGTGCTCCTTGAATGGAGGTGCTGTACTCTGAAGAATTCTGCAGGCAGGTGGACAGACCTGATGCTCCATTTTGTTCTTTGCTCGGGGAGGAGGGCACCCTCCCCATTTGCTCAACCTTCCTCCTTTTCTCCCCAAATACAGACAGACATCCTCTGGGCTTAGCTCTCCCCCTCCCCCCCATGTAGTCTTCTAGAACCCCCAGAGCTCTGCACCCTCCCCCAAGGTGCCCCATGGTCACATCCACTCAGGTGCTCCAAACCCTTACTCCTAGGTCCCTCGAACCCTGGGGATCCTTCTCTCCTGTACTTCTCCTCACACCTCTAGACTGGCTCAGTATGGCTTTGTCAGAGTTCAGCAACCTGCTGGTAACCCCCAAGCCTCCTCTCCCTGGGATCCCTCCAGCCTTTTCTCCTTGGGACCTCCTATACCACCTCTGCTTTATCTCTGTCATTCTGATTTTCTTCCTCATGGCCCCCAACTTTAGCCTAAAACACTATCCCCTCTGGTCATTCTGCAGCTCAGCTACCTTCTGTGGTTCCTTACTAATTGCCTATGGGATCCCCATATTCCAGACCTTCTATTCTCTTTTGCCTCAACTCCTGCAGCCCCATCAGGGCATTCTCTGGGTGGTCAAACAAACCCATCCCAGCTCATATGACTCCTCAGGACAGTCTCTACCCAATCCTGTGCCAGGCTCTGGGGCCATGAGGAGTTCCCGGCTCTAAGGAGACAAGGGTGCTAGTGACTGGTGGGTGATGAGAGAACAAGGAAACTTAAGGACCAGGGACGTCTGAGGGGGAGGAGGACAGGAGGAGAGGGAAGGCACAAGTGGGGACCTTGAGAAGAGGGGGTGCTCCCAACACAACAGCAGAAGGGGTATGTGAGAAAGGGGGCTCCAGCTCCAAGAAGAGGATACATAGCATGTGTGGAGCAGGGGCAGGGATCCCTGGGCTGTGCATGTGGGGGAAGGCTAGCATCCAAGAGGCCCTTCTGGGCCTGAGGTTATTACTGTTTCCTCTCATGAGGCTGCTGCTGATTCATGGCCAAAGGCTGATGGACAAGGGGTCAGAGCATGGCTAGGCCAGCAGAGATTGGGGTCAGCTGTTCCCTTTGCGGTGGGCTTGGCTGACCTGTCCCAGCAGGCCTGGGGCATCTGGAAGCCCAAATTGCAGGGTGTAAGACTCTGGATTCCCCTGCCACAGCTCTAAGCCCGTTCTAGACAAATGCCATCAGACCTCAACCCCACACGCCCCGATGGAGAGCTCATGCTCTCCCAGACACTCTATCTTGCTCAAAACCCAGCTGCCTTCGGAGATCTGGAACCTCCATTCCTGAGTGGCTCCATGGGGCCTGGAGAGGAGGTTTTCCTTGGCTATATGGGTTAGGCCATAAACCAGGCACAAGAGAAGCTAGTACGCAGACCAGTGAGTGACTGAGACCAAGCAACACAAATGACATAGGTGTCCTCAGTGGTCCATCTAAAACCACGGTTCAGACTTATGGAGGAGATCAATTTTCTGGGAAGTTCTAGGGGACCCCAGGTAATGGGGGAATTATGATTTGAGCAGGTGGTGCAAGGGTAGATGGTTGTGGTAGAAGATTCCTTTTGAAGGAGAGGTAGGGAATAGGCAGTCAAGGCTAAGAGGAAGCAGAGGGAGCAGGAATAAGGGAAGTGGCTATAAATTCTGAACTGGGTCCAAGACCAGATCATCAAGGGAGTTGGATGGATACAAGAGTCTCTTGGCCCTCCTATGAAGCTTAGAGAAAATGCCTAGCTAAGAGAAATGAGACCAATTGAGAAACAGGCCTCCCATATCTCAGAACAAAGACATCCAATGGAACTGTTTGCAAAAATAAAAATGTTCATATAGTGCAACTGATCACTTTGAAATGTGGCTAGTGTGACTGAGTTTTGAATTCTTAATTTTATTTACTTTTAATTATTTTAGCTTTAAATTTAAGTAACCATATTTTAAAAATCAATGAAGAAGAAAAACAACAGAGAAAATCAATGAACACAAGAATTGGTTCTTTGAAAAGATTAATAACATTGATAAACCTCTAGCTAAGACAAAAAGAAAAAAATGGAGAAGATAAAAATTCTCAGTATCACAAATGGAAGAATGGTTATTACTACAGATTCTGCAGACATTAAAAGAATAATGAAGAGTATTATGATCAACTTTATGCAAATAGGTTTGACCACTTAGATAATACAGATAAATTCCTTAAAAGATACAAATAACTAAAACTGATGCAAGAAGAAATAGAAAATCCAATTAGTTTTCTGTGTATTAAAAATAAATAAATAAATTCATAATGGAAAAATCTTCCCACACACAAAAAATTCCAGGCCCAGATAGCTTTACTGGTGAATTCTAGCAAATATTTTATGAAGATATATAAACTCTTTAAAAAAAAATACAGGATGAGGCAACACTTCTTATCTCATATGAGGCCAGCATTATTGTGATATCAAAACTAAAGATATTACAAAGAAGTTACAAAGAAAATTATAAACCTATATCCCTTTTGAATAAAACACAAGAATCTCCATAAAAACATGAGCAATCAAATCCAGCAATATAAAAGAAAACATTATATTTAAGTGGGATTTATTTCAGAAAAGCAAGGTTGGTTTAATATTCTCAAAACCAATCAATGAATGTAATTCACCATATTAAGTAAAGAAGAAAACCATATGATAATTTCAATAAACTAAAAAAATAATAAAGCAATCATTTGATAAAATTTAGCACCCATTAAAGACAAAAACTTTCAGGAAACTGAAAGTAGAAGAAAATGTCTTCAATTTGATAAAAAGCATTTTGTTATAGTGAGAACACTGGATAATTTCCCTCCAGAACAGAATTAAGGTAAGGATAGCCACTTTTAACACTTCTATTCGATAGTGTACTTAGCCAGTGCAATAAGGCTAGAAAGAAAAACAAAAGGCCTATAAATCAGATGACATTCACAGATGGCATTATTGTATACATAAAAATTTCTAAGGATTCTACAAAAGAGATACAGGAACTGATTTGAGCAAACACCCAGAGCACATATCAGTTTTATGTGCAATGACCAAAGAGGAGAGAAAGAGAAAAAGATGGTAAGATAACAGATTGGCAAAGACCTGTATATCAAGGTCACAGAATACAAGATCAGTACTAAAAATTCAATTGTATTTCTATACACTAGCAATGAACAACTGAAAAATGAAATTATAAAGAAATACTTATGACAATAGCATAAAATATTAAAAAAAACTTAAGGATAAGTTTAATAAAACTATTTGCAAGAACATACATTAAAAATCACAACTGTTGAGAGAAATTAAAGTCTTAAATAAATGGAGAGGTAAACTTTGTTTATTGATTAAAAGAATTAATGTTTTTAAGAGGGCAAAGTCCCCCCAAGCAGTCTATACATTTATTGAAATTCCAATCTTAGAAAGCTTTTTGGTAGAAATTGACATGGAAATGTAAAGGACCTAGAACATTCAAAACAATTTTTAAAAAGAACAAATTTGGATTTATAGTGGTTAGTTTCAAGATCTGACAATGTTCTAAAGACTTGTCATTAAGCCTAATAAACAAAAAACAATGTAGTAGATATAGAAAATGGAACTGGATGGAGTTTCTAGAAATTAATTCAAATGTACATGATCAATTGATTTTCAACAAAGATACCAAAGCAATTCAATATAGAAAGAAAAGTCTTTTCAACAAATGGTACTGGAAAACCAATATATGCCCAAGAAAAAAAAAGAGCATTGGACTTTACTTCATTCATACACAAAAATTAAAGTTAAAGGGATGAAAGATCTTAATGCAAAAGCTAAAACTATACATCTTCTGAGAGAAGACATAGGAGAAAATCTTCATGAACTTGTGTAGGCAAAGATTTCTTAGAATGAACAAAGAAGAATAAGACAATATTAATAATTGACAAACTGAATGTCATCAAAATAAAAATATTTTGCTTTTTGTAAGTTTCTGATAAGATAATTTTAAAAAGCAAGCCATATGAAAGACATAAACCTGCAGATTCAAGAAGCAGAGCAAATTCAAAAACAAACAAAAAACCCCAAAAAACAAAAAAAATCACACCAACAATGACACATTAGAGTTAAACTTGGAAACATAAAGACAAAAATCTTTTTAAGAAGTCAGAAATGGTACATCACCCACAAATAAGCACCAATTTTAGTGACAGCAGATTATTCATCTGAAACCACAGAATTCAGAAATAGCACAATGATTTCAAGTGAGGAAAAAAAAAAGAACTGTCAACCTCACATCCTATATTCAGCAAAACTATCCTTTGTGACTGAAAGGGAAATAAAAAACTAAACTTTCAGACAATTGAGCAGTAAGAGAATTTGTTGCTAGCACACTTACTTTTAAAAATTGCTAAAGGAAGCTCTCCAACATAAATAAAATGATAATAGAAGAAAACTGAAAACTTCAGAAAGACAAGAAAAACATCAGAATAGGTTAAAAAAAAGAAAGAATGAAAAAGAAAAAAATTAAATAAGTAAAAATAGAAGTAATCTCTTTACATCAAGAGTTTCTTTAATCATATTTGTGGTTTACACAACAAAAGTAATAGTACCCTTGGGTATGGTGCTCAACATATAAATAAATAGGGAAATTATACTTTAAAAATTGGGAGGATAAAGGAAGTCTAGATGGAAGTAAGATTTCTACCCATTACTGAAATGGGTAAATCATCTATATAACGGGCTGTGAAAAATAATATCTATATATGGTAACATCTACAGTAACCACTCAAAGCGATAGATTTTTATTTACTTGTATTTATTTATAAAATTATACTATTATTTATTAATAAAATTATTACAAATAAATCAAATTGGAACCTTGAAAATGTTCAAGTAACCCACAGGAAGGCAAGAAAAAAGAAGCAGAAATAGGAACAAACAGAAAATAATAAAATGGCAGACCTAAGCCCTAAAATTTCCATGATTGCTTTAAATGTAAATAATATAAATACATCAGTTAAAAGAGAGATTGAAGGAGTGGATTTAAAAATATATTCCAATTATAAGCTGTCATCAAGAAACACACTGCAGAATTTCCAGTCAAGATTGCAGAGTAGTTAAATGCCATGCTTGGCATTTCACAACCACATCAAAATTACAACTAAACTACAGAGCAACCATCACTGAGAATTGCCTAAAACAAAGCTGAACAGAAGTCCTACAACTAAGGACATACAGAAGAAGCCACCTTGAGACTGGTAGGAGCGACGGAGTCACAGAATGGGCTGGTTCCACACCCATGTATGTTGGTTAAAAATTAGGAGGGATATCTTGGCTGCAGAGGTCTCCCCAGAGGAGTGAGAGGTCCCAAAACTGACCCAAGCTTCTCAGCCCACAGCACCACTGCTGGGAAGAGAAGTCCCCACAACTGCTATCTGTGAAAACCAGCAGAGATTGGGGTTGAGTGAGACAAAAAGTGGATGGAGTCTCAGGCATTCTTCTTAAGGGGACTGCATGTGAACTTACTTGCTGATTGACTCACTTGCTCTGAGCTCTATTGCTGAGGCAGTAGTGTGAAAGGCACCAAGGAACATATAGGGAGGAACCAAATTGTCTGGCTTCAGGGTGACAGCTGGAGGGGCAGCTTTCCCTCAGCAGAAGTGCTGGTAGAATCCAATGTTTTTTTGTTGAGCTCTCCCACCCTTCAACATGCAAATACAGGTGGCCATCATATCGAAGTCTCCATCAACCTGGCTAACACTGGTTGCTCTGCCATGGTGATTCTCTGAAGCCCCACCCCACCCAACCAGAGGGCCCATCCAAGCTGCTTCCAGTTACTTTTCCATACAAACAACCTGTCTTGGTTCATGCTGAAAACTTTCCAAAAATCTTTCAAATGTTCTCAAAACCCAAACAAGGAGTATCTGGCCTCTTCATGCCCTATCTCTCTTCCTGAGCAGCTCCAAGCCCAGCATTAGTGGCAGCCTGCCTCAGTTCATGGCTTGGCCTTTAGAGTTAACTCCAAGCCCAGCATGGGTGGTAGCCATCAGCAAATTGCTTTATGGCTTATTCCAGGTGGCCCTGGGCAGGACACAGAAGTTGGCCTGCAGCAGAGCCTCTCTCAGAAGGCCACAGGGCTGGCACACCTCATGGCAAGCTTCAAAGGTAAACTGTGCTGGAGTACCATCTAGCTGTTTCCTCAGACAACAGACCCAAAAGGCAGACTGAGAAGGCACCAAAACCATATTAAAGCAAATCCTGCTCCATAGGGTCAGCTGTTGCACAACAGCTTCTCAACCATAGTTACTGGCCAGTTGTTTCAACCAATCAACCCAAGGGTCAGTACCTCCCACTGACATGCAAACAACAACCAAGGCTCAACTACAACAGTAGTGCACACACAACTCATAGCAGAGGCACACCTGAAGCACCTGGCTCAGGTGACAAGGGACACTGTGCCATTGGGCCCATATCTACTATATAAGGCCACTCTGCTAAGAGGGGAGACATAGGAACCTTACCTAATACATAGAAACAAACACAGGAGGCAGCCAAAATGGGGAGACAAAGAAACATTCCCAAATGAAAGATCAGAACAAAGCTCAAGGAAAAAAAAAAACTCAACAAAATGAAGGCAAGCATTCTAACAGATTCAGAATTCAAAACACTGATTATAAGGATAACCAACGAACTTAGAGGAGCAGTAGATAAACTCAGTGAGAACTTTAACAAAGAGATAGGAAGCAAATATGGAGATATGAAACATAAAAAAGAACCAGTCAGAAATAAAGAATACAATAACTGAGATGAAGAATACATTAGATGGAATCAATAGTAGAGTAAATGAAGCAGTAATTTGGAAGATAAGGTAGCAGAAAACACCACCAGAACAGCAAAATAGAAAAAGAACTTTAAAAAATGAGGATAGTTTAAGGAGCCTCTGGGACAACATCAAGTGTACTAACATTCACATCATAGGGGTACCAGAAGGAGAAAAGAGAGAGCAAGGAATTGAAAACCTATTTGAAGAAATAATAATGAAAAACTTCCCTAACCTGGTAAAGGAAATAGACATACAAGCCCAGGAAAACCAGAAAGTCACAGACAAAATTAACCCAAAGATGTCCACACCAAGACACATCATAATTAAAATGCCAAAGGTTAAAGACAAAGATAATCTTAGAAGCATCAAGAGAAAAGCAGTTAATCACCTACAAAGGAACTCCCATAAGACTGTCAGTTGGTTTGTCAATTGAATCTTTGTAGACCAGAAGGGATTGGCACAAAATATTTAAAGTTTGTGAAAAGCAAGGACCTACAACCAAGATTACTCTATCCAGCAAAGCTATCATTTAGCATCAAAGCACAAAGAGTTTCCCAGACAAGAAAAAGCTAAAGGAGTTCATTACCACCAAGCAAGTATTACAAGAAATGCTAAGAGGTACTTCTTGGAGAAGAAGGAGGAGGAGGAAGAATAGGAGGGAAAGCAGGAGGAGGAGGGGGGAAAGAAGAAGAAAAAATAAAAAATATGAATAATAAAATGGCAATAACTACATATCTATGAATAATTACTTTAAATGTAAGTGGATTAAATGCTCCAATTGAGACAGAGTAGCTGAATAGATAAGAAAACAAGACCCTTACATATGCTGTCTACAAGGGACCCACTTCAAATTGAAAGACATACAAAGACTGAAAGTAAAAGCATGGAAAAAGATGTTTTTTGAAATGGAAAGAAACAAAAAAGCTGGGGTAGCAATACTTATACCAGACAAAACAGACTTTTAAACGAAGACTGTAACAAGAGACAAAGAAGGACCCAATAATCCCATTTCTGGGTATTTATCTGAAGAAACCCAAAACACTACTTCAAAGGGACATGTGAATCCATATGTTCATTGCAACATTATTTACGATAGCTAAGATATGGAGGCAATTTAAGAGGTGATATGTGTGTGTGTATACACACACACACATATATATGGAATATTACACATATGGAATATTACTCAACCATAAAAAAGAACAAAATCTCACCATCTGCAATAGTATAGATAGACCTAGAGGGTATTGTGCTTAGTTGAGTAAGTCAGACAAAGAAAGACAAATGCCATATGATTTCACTTACACATAGAATCTAAAAAACAAAATAAAGAAAGAAAGTAGAAATAAACACAGATACAAAGAACATTCTGATAGTTGCCAGATGGGAGAGGGACTGGCAAGTAGGTGAAAAAGGGCTAGGGATTAAGAAGTATAAATTGGTAGTTACAAAATAGTCATGGGAATGTAAGTATAGCATAAGGAATATAGTCAAATATAGTCAATAATATTATAATAACTATGTATGGTGTCAGATGGGTATTAGATTTATTGGAGTGGTCACTTTGTAATCATTGTGTTGTACACCTGAAACTAATATAATATTGTATGCCAACTGTAATTAAAAAATAAAAAATTATTTAAAAAACTACTACAAACATAATGACATAGTTTAAAAGTCAAAGAATGAAAAAAGATATATACATTCCAAGCATTAATTTTAAAAAAGGAGAAGTAGTTATGTTAATATGACATAAAATAGATTTTAGAACAAAGAAAATTACTAAGACAAAGGAGGAGATAACATAATGATAGAAGCATCAGTCCACCAAGAAGATATAGCAATACTAAATGTTTGTGTACTAAACAACAGCTCTTCTAAGTACATGAAACAAAAATGAACAGAACTAAAAGGATATATAGACAAAGTCACAATTATGTTAAGACTTTAATGTCTCACTTTCAGCAACTGGGAGAACACAGAACCCTCCACCAAACAACAAAAGAATACACATTATTTTCAAAAAGCTATAGAACATTCACCAAAATAGACTATATCCTGGGACATAAAACAAATTTCAACAAATTTAAAAGCATCGAAATAATACATAGAATGTTTCTGACCATAATTGACTTACCTTAGAAATCAATAAGGTAAAGACAAAAGGAAGATCTTTGAATGCTTAGGAGTTAATTAACATGTTTCTAAATAATCCCTAGGACAGAAAGGAAGTTTCAAAGAAAACACAATAATAAATAGAAGTAGCTAGATATAAAAATATGGCATATCAAAATTTGTGGGATACAGCAAAAACCATGCTGAGAAATTTATAGCACTAAATGCTTATATTAAGAATGAGAAAAGTTCTCAAAACAATAATCTACATTCATACCTCAAGAAATTGGAACAAGAAGAGCAAAATATAACCAAAGTAATTCTAAGGAAGTAAATAAAAAAGAGCTGAAATCTATGACACTGAAAAAAGGAAAATAATACAGAAAATTAACAAAAAAAATCAGTAAAGTTGATTATCTTCTAGCAAGACTGAGGTAAACAGAGACAAATCCAAATCACCAATATCAAGAATGAAATGAAACAGGAGGTACCACAAGAGATTCTGCAGCCATTTAAAATGTAATAAGCACCTAAGGCCCTATAGCTCAGGGATTAGAACACTGGTCTTGTAAAATGTAATAAGGGAGCACTGCAGTAAGTTCTGTGATAATAAATTTGATAATGTAGAAGGAATAGATGAATTTCTAAAACATTACAAATGACCAAAACTCAACTAAGATGAATGAGACAAACTGAATAGTCATATATCCATTAAATAAATTGAATTGGTAATTTAAAAACTCCTAAAAAAATATTTAGTCCAAAATTATTTTACTGAAAAATTCTAGCAAAAATTTAAAGAAGTGTTAGCATTGTTTCTGTGTAATCTCTTTCCAGAAATACAAAAGGTGGAAATAATTCCCAACTAATTTTATGACACCAGTGTTACCCTGATACAAAACCATACAGAGAAAGTACAAAAAAGTCAACTAAAGACTAATATCTTCCATGAACTTTGAAACAAAAATTTTCAACAAAATATGAGCAAAGCAAATTCAGTAGTATAAAACAAAAATTTCACATTTATAGTGGGATTTATTCCAGGAATGCAAGTCTGGTTCAATAGTTTTAAATCAAGCAATAAATCTGCATGAACAGGTCAAAGAAAATAAAGATATGATCATATCAACTGATATAGAAAAAGATTTGACAAAATCCAGCAACCATTCATGATTAAAAAAAAAACTTCAGCAAACCAGGGATAGAGAAAGAACTCACTCAACTTGCTAAAGATCATCTATAAAAAACCTATAGCTAGCATCATATATAATGGTGAAGGACTAAATGCTTTCTTTCTATGTTTGAGAACAAGGAAAAAGTGTTCACTCTCACCACTGTTATTTAACATAGTACTGGAAGTTCTAGCCATGGCAATAAAGCAAGGAAGAAAAAGGCACACAGATGGTAAAGGAAGAATTGCAGATAAATTGAAAATTGAAAGGATCTACAAAAACACAAAAGCAAAACAAAACAAAACAAAAAAAACAGACTCTTAGAAGTAGTGAGTTCAGCAAGGTTGAAAGATAAAAGATCGAAATACAAAAGTTGATTGCATTTCTACATACTAACAACAAACATTTGAAAATTGAAATGAAAAACACAATACCATTTACACTCACTCCAGAGAAAATAAAATACTCAGGTACAAGTATAACAAAACATGTACAGGATCTGAAATACTGTCAATTACAAAATATTGATGAAAGAAATCAAAGGTGGCCTAAATAAATAGAAAATCATATTATGTTCATGAATTGGAAGACTCAACTGGTAAAGAAGTCAATTATACCTAAATTGGTCTATAGGTTTAATGAAATTCCTATCAAAACCCCAAGAGAGTTTTGGGTAGATGTAGATAAGCTTGTTCTAAAATTTATTTGAAAAATCATAGGCTTTAGAGTAGCATTAATGAATTGCTATGTTGATACCCTAACCCCCACTACCTCAGTATGTAGCCTTATTTGGAGACAGGGTCTTTACAGAGGTGATCAGTTAAAGTGAGGTCATTATTGTGGGCCCTAATTCAACATAACTGGTGACCTCATGAAAAGGGGAAACTTGGAGACAGATACATTTACAGGGAGAGCAACATGTGAAGATGAAGACAGCCATCTAAGGGGAAAAGTTTGGAATAGGTTCTTCCTCACAGCCTCAGAAGGAACTGACCCTGCTTGACACTTTGATCCTGAACTTCAGCCTTCAGAACTGGAAGAGTAAATCCCTGTCATTTAAGCCTCCACTTTGTGGTATTTAATTATAGCAGCCTGAGCAGACTCATGCAAAGTAGCTGAAGCAATTCTGACAAAGAATTTGAAGTGGATGAAGAGGGAAGAGTCACTCGCCTGATAATAAGGCTTCCTTTGCAGCCACAGCAAAGAAGACAGTATGGTATTGATGGGAGAGACACAGAGATCAGTGGGACAGAACAGAGAACCCAGAAAAAGATCCACCAAGTACAGCCAACAATTCAAGGGAGAAACAATTCAAGGGAGGAAGGACAGAAAGCCTTTCAACAAATGGTGGTGGAGCAATTGGACATCCATAGATAAAACAATGAACCTTTATCTAAACCTCACACCTTGTATAAAAATGAGCTCAAAATGCATCACATATTTAAATGTAAAACTCAATGACTTTTAGGAAAAATGTAAGAGAAAATCTTTGGGATCTAACTAGTCAAAGAGTTCTTAGATTTGATATCAAAAGAATAATCCATAAAAGGAAAATCAATCAAAAATTAAAACTTTTGCTCTTCGGCCAAAGACCCTATTAAGAGGATGAAAAGATAACTATAGATTGGAAGAAAATGTCTGCAAGTCACATGTATGACAGAAGACTAGTGTCTACAATACATAAAAACCTCTAAAAATCTAACAGTAAAAAACAATTTCATTCAGAAATGGACAAAACACATGAACAGATATTTCATGAAAGATGATACACAAAAGGCAAATAAACTTGTGAAAAGATGCTCGGCTCCAGTAACCAGCAGGGAAATATGATATTATTACATACCTGTCAGAACAGCTAAAATAAAAACTTGTGACAACACCAAATGCTGTGAGGATGCAGAGAAAGTGGTTCCTTCATACATCCCTGGTCAGAATATAGAAAGATGCAGCCACCCAGCAAAATACTTGAGTAGATCCTTTTAAACCTATTACTCTTGGTCATTTATCCCAGAAAATGAAAATTTATTGTCATTCAGAAATTTGTACAGGAATGTTCATATCAACTTAATTCATAATAGCTAAAATCTGGAAAAAGCCTAATGACCTTCAATGAGTGAAGGTGGAAACACTGTGGTACATCCACACCATGGGATGCAAGAGTTCTCCAGTGGGCACAGCTGGCCTAATAGTAACCAGAGGCCTGACTGCCTGAAGCCAGTGAGGGATTGGGCAGGGTGGAGACCCAGGGGCAAGAGGGAAATTTCAAGGGTGATGGATATGCTCTGCTGAGATAATGGTCAAAATACTTTCAGCCATACATGCAAAATAAGTGAGTTTTATGGTATGTAAATCAATGAGGTTGACTTAGAAACAACCTTCCATGTCTCCTCCTCATCTGAGACTGAAGTCACGCCCCTTTAATACCCCCCAATAGCCCTGCTTGGCTGAATGACTCACCATTTGCTTCCGGAATGGACTCTTCCAAGTGAAAGCACTGTTCCTTGTCTTCTTAGGGCAACTACATACAACCTATAGACCATCCTCAGATCTTGTCTTGCTTTTATCAGGACACTTGCCTCCCAAAAGGCCTTTCTTCACTCCTGGTCAATCCACTTCTACCTTTTCCTTCCAGTCTCTGGTTTAGGTACTTCATCCTCCAAGGTGTCCTGTGAGTCCCTTGGTGTTCCTGTGGTGTCACAGAGCTGAACTGCTGGTTTGTTCCCTGCTCCCCTGGGGTTTCCTTTGGGTGAGACTTCCATCCGCAGCCAGCACAATGTAATATTGCTGTGCATAGCGGACCTGTCATCTCCCCAGGGCCCTCCTAAAGGACCATGGGGACTTCTGCTTCGTGCAGGATAGAAACTTGCATCCAATCTCTCCAGCAGCCATACCTGGACACATCAGGAAATGTAAGCCTGACAGGTGGGGTGGGCCTGGCACAGGGTTCAGGGCTGATTCGTTAAAAGGTTTTATGAAAACATGCTAAATAGACCGTGCAATTGCGAGAATAAGTCCTTCTCTGGTGGAAATTACTCAGCCATTTGGTTCTTATTTTTGCAAACGCGGTTCAGCCCTTTTGAACACTCACTTGATATGCCTTCACTGCCAAAGCAACAGGAAGATATGCTTTGAATTCTCTGTAAAACCCCCATGTAAACACCAGGCTTAGGGGGAATTGCAACAGAACACCACCTCTGCATGGGAAGCCTTCACATAGCCTTCCCTCCCCGACTACTGCGAGTAAACATCCACTGCCCCTGGGAATCCCTGCCTGCCCCACAGCACCCGCCCCCCAAATCTTCATGGGTCTAAGGCATGCCAGTTGGGTCCTCACCCCAGACAGAGATCTGGGCCTCCTGGCAGGGTTTTCTCTGTGGCGGCAGGGAGATGACAGCTTCCTGGGGCCTCTGGCCTTTGGGTGCACTGTCTCTCCTGGTTAGTTCTGATCCCTGAAGTCTAGTCCTGGGGAGCCTTCCCTGACTCCTGCCCCATCTGGCTCCCCAACGATATTCAGCCTCCAGCTCCACTCATGCTGGTCTATCCAGCTGGGCCTGCCCCTACTGTCACATGGGCCGGCCTTTCCCATGAGGCCCCTCAGCCTGCTCAGCACAACTTGTTCTCTCTCCCAGGAAGCCTATGCCTGCGCCTTCCATTTGCATTCCTATTCGGTGCTCCTGTCACAACTCACAGCTGACTTCCCAAAGTTCCCAGCAAAATGACTTTCTCTGGCTTCACAACCTTCCAGAATCTTCAGAGGGGTATGTATATGCCCCTTGCCCTCACCAGACTGGACCATATGTCAACTCTATGTTGCAGCCCATGCCTACCGGAAAGCATTGGTCCGGGGGCAGGACATTTAAATGGACAGTTGAACCTAAGTACCCAGATACAGTAGATAAGAGACATTCTAAAGGTGGATTTGGAACTCATACAGCTCGGCCCAGATAGGTCTGAGGAAAGGGGTTAAGGCTTCTGTGGAACACACAGAGGCTAGTTTCTGCCACTGAGAGGCCCCTGGCTTGGAAAAGCAGAGTAGGGGATCATCAGGGACCTCTGGATAGAGCCTCAACTCCAGGCTTGGGATGGTGACCAGCATCAGGACACTACTCGGTCTCTTGGAGCCCACGCCACCCTGTCTCAGACCCCATACCAGCTGGGTGCAGCATCAGCTTCCCAAGTAGAAACAGGAGTGACTATAAGATAGATGTGAAGAAGCATGAATGAGGCAGTGTCCATCACAGGCAGGCATAGAGCCCACCGAGCACATGAAAAGGGACAGAAGGGCCAAGCATGCTTTAGACGAATGGCATTCCAAGAGCCGTGCATTCATGTCCTCATATACACTGTGAAGATTTGGAGGCCAGGATCCAGAGGAGGGGGTGTGTAGCCCACGTCATACACTCCTTCACTTCACTCATTCACTCACTTGTCACCCCTCAGCAGCTGCTGGTGCCAGGCCCTGTGGCAGGCATCACTCTGACCCAATGGTGAGTCCTTGGGGGCCACAGGCTGGTGGGGAGGCTGACACAGAGGCACATGTGACTGCACAAGTTTTCAGAAGCGGAAGACTTGGCCCAGCCTGGGAAGGCTAGGGAGGGGGTTTGAGCAGGTGGAAGATGGTAGGATGAGTGACAATGTGCTCCTGGTAGGACCAACACATAACAGTGTAAAAGGGGGGCTGTGAATGGCTTGGGCAAGGACCTCTGAACCAGTTCTGTCCTCCCTGTGGCACACAGGCTCATGGGACCCAGGGCTTGAAGGCCCCCAGTCCAGCTTCCATCTAAGACTGGAATCTTCTGCATCCCCCTGCTCACACGCTTGCAATGGGCTTTCCTTTTTCCTGGGCATCTCTCTCCATCCCTGCTGAGCACCCACCAGGAGGATAGGCATCCTACAGTGTCATCAGGGGTCTGAACTGGGCAGATGGCAGGGGTGGAGGGTACCAAGATGAGTCCTTGTGGTGCAGAAAAGGAACTGCCAGAACCAAGCATTGTGCAACCAGTCTCAGCCAGGTGTTGGTTCTGGACAATCACTTGACCTCTTTGTGCTTCAGTCTCTTCTGTACAAAGTTGAGGGCTATTCTAGTACTTGTAGAGCCAGGTGAATGGAAAGTATAGTAATGTGTGTGAAACTCTTAATTCCTCTGGACAAGTAATGGATGTGAGTTATTGTCACAGTTATGGTTCCGGAAATGTCCTTTGCAGTCTCTAGTCAAGGCCCTCTCCCAGGATAGTTTTTTTTTTTTGTTTTTTTGACCCCCTTGAAAAACCATGGGTACAGCTGTGAATGTTGGTCCGAGTGGCACCCGGCCTGAGATGTGGGGGCTTGTTCCCACTTTGCACTCAGAAACTGACCTGCCTAGTGTACCCGGGAGAGCTGAGCCCCCAGCATTCTAGTGTCCTGGGGTCTCTGGAGCTCAGGGTGCACAGGGCCTAGGAAGAAGTCTTGACTCCAATTCCATTCTTGTTATATATGTTGCTGCTAGATCTCTATGCTGACAAATAGCTGATCTCTCGGTCATATACAGGAGAGTAGCTATGGCAGTGCCCTGTCCTTCACCTTGACCAATGAAATTTCCATCACCTGTCACCATCAACAATTGTCCCTCATTCCAATGAGGAAATGGAGATCTGGAGAGGTTGGCTCCCCTGTAAGTAGACCCAAGACAAGTGTTCAAGTATAGCAGTGTGGTTGGGAGGAGCCCCAGAAAATGCTGGGAGTGGGGGCTGGAAGTGGGGGAGGGAAGGAAGGAGCAGAGCAAAGACTGTATTACCTGGTCAGGTACCCTTGTGGGCACTTGTGTAAAACTCAAGCCTCAGTTTTTCCACCTGAGTGAACTGAGGCATCTACCCACGACTCCTGTCAGCCACTGGTTGAGGACTGCTCCCAAAGGCACTTCATCCTGGCAAGTCCCACCTGCCTGGTGGAGGCAGAAGCTCTGCAAAGTGT
The DNA here is from genome assembly GCA_028627145.1 of Eidolon dupreanum. NCBI lineage: Eukaryota > Metazoa > Chordata > Mammalia > Chiroptera > Pteropodidae > Eidolon > Eidolon dupreanum. The sequence goes on along the minus strand of CM053509.1, from coordinate 93,628,658 downwards.
CTCAGGCTGGACCCGAGTGGCTGACACAGCAAAGGCACAGGGAAAGTCAGTCTCTTGAGGACACACAGAAACTGGTTCCCTGGCACATTTGCATGTCTGGCACTTGACCTGGCCTAGAAAGGGTGGAACCTGACTTGGAGGCTTGAATAGCTAGGGACTTCCAGGGCCATCCAGAAGCTTCTTTCGTCACAGGTCCAGAACATCCAAGAGGAGACCCCACTTCCTGATGGGACTTCAGAAGATTTGCAGCCATGCTGAACATCACCTTTCACTGTGCTAAATAGTGGCCTGGGAGCTTTGCCTGTCCATTTCCATCTCCTCCCTGCCCACACCCTCCCCTGCCTGCTCACATGCTGCTACCCCTGATCCATGATTAGGCAGGTGGGTGGTGCAGGCAGGATTTGACTTGATTTCCTTCCTAACTCCACAGACCCCCCCTCTTTTGTAAACCACTAACCTACCTTGTTACTTGAAAAACTTCATTCTGTCCACAAACACTTTTTGAGTCATGGTGACCAAGCTGTTCCTGGAGCTCCAGGACAGGGCTTGAGAGATAAAACAAACAAACAGAAAAACAAACAGAAAAACAAACAAACAAAAAACCCAGTAAGGACCCACCAGGCTTGGGTGAGGTGAGTTACAGGTACAGCGAGGAGGGATTCTGTGACAATGAGATTCAGGAAAGGCCATTCTGAGAAAGCGACTTACATCTCAGATGGCAGTGGGAGAAGGCCTGAGGTGAGTGAAGACCTGGGCAAAGGCCCTCCAGACATCAGAAACAGCTGTGCAAAGGCCCTGGGCTGGGTGGAACTGAACTGAGTGTCTTGGGGGCCAAAAAGAGTAATTCAGGAGAGGGAAAGGGTATGAGTGGAGAGGTCACTTGTAGCTGTCATGATGGCCTTTCGAGTCTCTAGTAGGAAATGGGACCAAGGAGTAAATGAAAGTTTGGTGAAGTCACCTGAAACCCAGCTATCCCTTTCTAGCTACCCCCAGGCCATATTCAAGGTACGCAGGGCCTGCCCCAGTCAGTGCCAAGACCAGCCTTGGTGGCAGTGCTCTCCTCCCTGTCCTGCTCCCACTCTCTGCTCTGGGTCCCCCACCCTCTGCTCCAATCCTGTCAGGGAGCAGGGGCTGGCGGTGTGGATCAAAAGGCCCCCAGGGCTCAGCCTTGCCATCAGGGAAACATCACATTGCTCTGGAATGAGGTGATTTCGAGCAGCCGATGCGAGGAAATGGGTATTTATGTAACGGTGGGCATGGTTTTTATTTTCCCTAATTTTCAGATTACTTTCGATTAGGCCTCTTCGGAGTAGAAAAGGCTTGAAGTGAAATAGATCCTGCCTAAATCATTATGGCCCGCCCAGCCCCAGGCTGCCTCTGCAGACAATTACCCCGGACCCCGGGGTTAGGGGGCAAACTCCAGGCCGGGGCACTTCCTCAGCACTCACACAGGAGAGCCCCGGGCTTGGCGCATGGCCTCTGTGCTCAGTGGACACACAGCAGCCATTGATTCCAACATCCCTCTGGCCAGAGAGGCTTGGGGGAGGGAGAGAGAGTAATTCCCACCAACATCTGGACTCTATCTCTTCCCCCTGCCCCCCACTCGGGACAAGGGGGAGGGGGAGAGGGAAAAAGAAAAAAATGCCCAGGCCAAATTCAAATGCTTTCATAAATTTTGCCCCAGAAATGTTTTGACGTGAGTATTTTTGTCAGTCTCCAGCGTTTGCCAAAAGAAACTCAACTCCACATGAAGCATGAATACATTTTCTAGATGACTCTGGAGCCACTGGGAGTCTGAGCCTCTGGGCCCCCAGCACCTGTGAGGCACCAAAGCCTGGCGTCTCACCTGGGGTGGGGAGTGAGTGGGACAGAGAAAGCTGGAGCACTGGGGACCTGGGCTCTATGGGCGTGCACCTCATGAAGGAGCATGGGTACCAGCTAGAGAAGGCCTGGTTTGGCACCCTGCAGCCAGGGGGCACTCTTGCCATCCACCCATGGGGCATATCCATCCTAGGGTCCAGCTGAGCCTGGGATAGATAGCTTGGGAATAGGACAGCAACACAATGAACAGGAGTAAGAACCTGAGGGTTGGGTGGAAGCATTTTGACACCAAGGGTGGGGGAGAACCACACACATATGTTAATAGTGGGTTTCTTCTACAGTGTTGAAAAAAAAGGAGTCGTTTCTTGACTGTCTTTTGTCTACTTTCTAATAATCAATATGAGTTACTAAAAATGTCATTTTAAAACATATATCTCTTTTCCTCAAAAAATTAAAAATAGAATTACCATACGATCCAATAATTCCACTTCTGGGTATATATCCCAAAAAATTGAAAGCAAGGACTTAGAGAGCTATTTGTACACCTATGTTCATAGCAGCGTTACTCACAAATATCTAAAATACGAAAGCAATGCAAGTATCCACCAACGAATGAAGGTATAAATAAAATGTGGTGTACTCATACAATGAAATATTACTCAGACTTTATGAAGGAAATTCTGACACATGCTTCAAGATGGATGAAGTTGAGGACCCTATGCTAAGTAAAATAAATCAGTCACAAAAAGACAAATACTATATGATTCCACTTACGTGAGGTTCCTAAAGTAGTCAAATTCAGAGAGACAGAGTAGATTGGTGGGTACCAGGCACAGACAGACCTAGTTGGAATGTGGCTCTATATTTGCTGTCCCTGTGGCCTTGGTTTTCTCATCTACAGAAGGGGATGCTGCCTCCCTCCAGCAAGAGGTGAAAGTGTCCCCCAGCAGGTGTCTAGGACATGGCAGCTGTTAGGGAAACCGACAGGACAGCATGGGAGCTGCACTGGGTAGACACTCTCTCTGCATCGGCTTCTGGGAACCAAGTTCCCCTGCAGACACCCAGCACATCAAGCGGTTTCAAGAGTGGGTGGAGGAGTCTGAACCCAGGATGGGAGTCTGAGCCTGGAAGTGGGAGAGACACGGCCCCCAGTGGTAGGCGCAGCTAAGGGCAAGCTCCTAACTCTTCCGTGCCTCACTTTCCCCATCTGTAGACGACGCAGTGATATCTGAGTGTCAATCTCATGGGCTGCCGTGAGGACTAAATGGGAACAGTTTCTGCTATACAGGAAGCACCCCACATCTGGCTATTTTATATTAGGCCGATATTGTCACTGTACCTGACATGTATAAATGGGCAGAAATGATGACTGAAATCATTTTTATCAGAAAAATGGAGATCCCATGCGCTCATTCATTTATTTCTTCAAAAATGATTTACTGAGTACCTGTCCTATGGGCCCAGAGCAGGGATGGGGCCAGTCTTTCATGGAGGCTGCAGGCTGTGAGGTGGGACAGCAGTAATGGGACATTGCAGACAAAAGTTGAAGGGCAAGAATGAAGTGGCAGAGAGCTCATATGGGTCATCCTGGTGGGTAGAGGCTTCGGGAGAGGCATGATCTCAAAGAAGAGGGAGAAATGGCATGGGCAGCATGGGTGATGGTGTTATCAGTTCCCACAGGTGCCTGAATGGGGCTGATTTATTTCTGTCACATCTGGCCTCCAGCATCTCTCGTTATCCAGCTCACAGTCCCAGGACAGAATCTGTGCCATGTTCTACCTGCAGACAGGTTCTGTGTGGCCTGCATACTGATTAAAATAGTTTAACATCAATTGTCATTGGAAATGGTGGTGCTGGCTGTGTAGACTTCCTCCCAAGGCCATGATTAGCTTGCACCTTGGGCTACAGTGGACAGCTCTGACCAATGAGATAATCAGAGGTTCTGTGTCCCTTCTGGTACTGAGCATTTGACTGTAAAGGGGAGGCCTTCCAGAGCTCTCTCCTTGATGTGGAGACATCTGGGATTGGGGCTGCTCCTATAGCCCGTACTGAATGAGGCCAGCCCCCATAAATCCTCCCCATGAGTCACATAGAACATAAATCATGGTAAATGACAATGGTGATGAGGGGTCCCTGCAGACTACACGAGGCACGCAATATCCAAAAAGAAATCGCTGTTGTTTTCAGCCACTGAGATCTGGGGCTACTTGTTATTGCAGCAGAACCAAGATGATCCTGGCTGCCACAGCCATTACACATAAATATCTGGATCTCTGGATTTTATGGAAAAAAATTAGGAGCTCTAGCTACACTAGAAGCAAGCTCCTATATGACAATCAGTGGATGGACTGAGTGGCAGCTTTATTTGAGGGCAGGGCCTCTCTACTTTGCTTCAGTTTCCCCTGGTGCATTCACTCACTCAAGTGACCACTTTGGCGTTGGCATTTGCTACCCCCAGGAGCCTCTGAGGGCCTCTGTCTCTGACATGTGCAAATGGGCAGCAGTGATGTGAATTCCTGCTCCAAGAAGAGGCTCTGAGAATCCACCTGCTGTATGAGATACTGCTACCCTGAAGGAACCTTTGCATCCAATGCTGAGCAGTAAGCTTGGGAGTGGTAGGTTCATAACACACTTGCTGACTAATAAATTCTTATACTCAAGAAATGACATTATCAATGGGTAGGAGCTGCCCCCACATGGAAATCTGATTACACTCTCAGTCATCTACTTCACTTCTGTCTGTCAGGCTAGGAAGATTTTGTTCTAAGAGCTCAGAAAAAGGTGGTAAGTACCTGGAGTAAGAAGCCAGTGAGGCTCAGGGAAGGTGGCTGATCAAAGTTGCACAGCTATTGAGGGGAGGATGTAGCTAGCCTAAAGCCAGGGCTCACATTTGCTCACAGGATTTCCTTTTGCTCTTTCCCAAAGGGAAATTTCGCTCCCCTGCTTCTCTGCCTGCTTTCCTCAAAGATCATCAGGCTTCTCTCTTAAGGTCTTCAAAAATTTGTTAGTCTTGTTCCTTTTCAGAAATCACCTTTGTACGCTGCCACCAAGTGGCAGCTACAAATCCCATTTGAATCTCTCATAAGTGCTCACTCCACTTTAGGGAGCCTACACTTCTATCTTAACATTTCCAGAAGAAAAATAAATCAGACCAAGAGATCTCAATCTCTTCTGGGGTACCCATTTCAAGCACACAGAAGAAATCAGGCCAGTCATCAAAAATCTCCCCGAAATGAGTCATATAGACTATACATCACAGTGACTCAAGTACTCACCTGGAGCAGATCTCACCAAAAAGCTCCTAAGAGGCAGGGATTCTGATCCTCCTTTTCCTGATGAAGAAAACAAGGCTCAGAGAGATGGGATGAATGAACAAAGACATACAGTGAGTTGGAGACAAAGACTGGAACTAAACCTTTGCTTCCAAATCTAGCATTTCTTCTGTCTGTGGCCTGATGAAGGTTCCTTTCTATTCCTAGAAATTGGGAGACAATATTAAGTCAGACATGGATTGCATTCTAGATTCTTCCATGTATAATAACCATGAAACCAGAGGCAAATCCAGTGCCTCTCTGATCCTGGAGTTCTTCATCTGTAACATGGGCAAGCATACCCTGTTCATAATACAGGAAGATTAGTTATGACTTTGTGAGGCTCATGCAATGGTTAGTTGTAACTACTTAGAAAGTAGTTTCCCCTTGTAAAATGCTAGGATTCCCATCTGGAAATAGGAAGAGCATTTCCCCTTCACTTGAAGAATTAACATTGTAAAAATTGAGGATACTTTCTCTTCTAACTTCTTTTTTTTTTAATTAAAATATCTTGTTTATTTTGGAAATCAGCATACCCAGCTTAAGAGGATGATTTGTAAGGAGGCTGGAACTGAAAAAAGCAAAAGTCCAGTCACCCAGCACGTCAGGCTGGGCAGCAGTTAGGTTGGCCAGGATACCAAGCTTCTTTCCTTCTCCTCTCCCTCCTGCCTTCTCTACTTTCCTCCTTTCTTCCCTCTTTCTTTACTTCCTTCCTTTTTCCTCCCTCCCTTCCTCCCTTCCTCCCTCCCTCCCTCCCTCCCTCCCTCCCTCCCTCCCTCCCTTCCTTCCTTCCTTCCTTCCTTCCTTCCTTCCTTCCTTCCTTCCTTCCTTCCTTCCTTCCTCCTTCCCTCCTTCCCTCCTTCCCTCTTTCCTTCCTTACTTTCTTCTCCTTCCTCCCGCCCTCCCTTTTTTCCTCCCTCCTTCCCTCCTTCCTTCCCTCCCTCCCTCCCTTTCTTTTTCTGATCATGTTTTTATTGTGCCAAAATACTATATATACCATAAAATTTATCATTTAATCATTTTTAAGTGTACAATTAAATGGTGGCATTAAGTATATTCATAATGCTGTATAACTATCACCACTATCCATCTCAAGAATGAATTTTTTTCACCATTCCAAAAAGAAACCCTGTAACCTTTAAGCAATAACTCCACATTTCTCGCTCCACCAGCTCCTGGTAACTACCATTCTACACTCTGTATGAATTTGCCTAGTCTATGAACTTCATATAAGTAGAATCATACAATATGTGCCTTTTGGGTCCAGCTTATTTTATTTAGAAGTAGTGACAGTGAGCATTCTTGTCTTGTTCCTGATCATAGAGGAAAAGCTTGCAGTCTTTTACCTTTAAGTATGATGTTAGCTGTGGGTTTTTCATATATGATATTTATCATGTTGAAGAAATTCTATTTTTTTCTAATTTATTAAGTGTTTTTACCTTGAAAGAGTATTGAATGTTTCTACATTGAATGAGATGATTGTGTGTTGTTTTCTTTCATTCTTTTAAGGCGATGTACTTCATTGATTGATTTTCATATGTTGAACTATCCCTGTCATTCTGGAATAAAGCCCACTTGGTCATAGTGATAATTATTTTAATATGCTGATAAGTTTTATTTGCTAATATTTTGTTGAGGATTTTTACATGTGTATTTATAAGGGATATTGGACATAGTTTTCTTTTCTTGTAGTATCTTTGTCTAGATGTGGTATCAGGGTAATGTTAGCCTCATAAAATAACTTAAATTTTTGAGAAATTTTGTGAAGGCTTAGTATAAATTCCTCTTTAAATGTTTGTTAGAATTCACCATCTGGCCCTGAGCATTTCTTTGTTAGGGAGCTTTAAATTATTAATTCAATTTTGCTGTTTTAGGTCTATTCAAATTTTTTTATTTCTTCATGATTCATTTTTGGTGCATTGTGTGTTTTTAGGGTTTTGTTCATTTCTTCTTGATTATTCTTTCAAAGTGTTGGTATACAATTACTCATGGTATTCTTTTATAATGCTTTTAATTTCCCTAAAATTACTAGTTATGTCCTCAATTTTATTTCTGAGTTTATAATTTGCATCTTCACTCTAATTTTCTTTGTCAGTCTAGCTAAAGGTTTGTCAATTTTGTTGGTCTTTTCAAAGGGCCAATTTTTGATTTCATTGATTTTTCTCTATTGTTTTTCTCTAGTTATTGCTAGCTTTGGGTTTAATTTGTGCTTTTTTTTTTTTTTTTAGTTCCTGGGTATATAGTTAGGTTATTGATTTGAGATTTTTTTAAATGTATGTTTACTGCTATAAAATATCTTCTTAAGACTGCTTACTCTGCATCCCATAAATTTTGGCATGTTGTATTTTTGTTTTCATTCATCTCAAAGATGAAAGAGAGATTTTTTATATCATGCATTGGTTGTTTAGAACTGTGTTGTTTAATTTTCACATATTTATGAATTTTCTAGTTTTCCTTTTGTTTTTGATTTCTGGTTTTATTGCTAATGATAAGAAAAGACACTTTGTATGATTTCAATCTTTTTAGGTGTATTAAGACTTGTCTTGTGGCCTAACATATATTCTATTTTGGAGAATGTGCCATGGGCACTTGAGAAGAAAGCATATTCTGCTGTTGTTGGGTGAAATGTTTTGTATACGTCTTTTAGATCAAATAGAGTTTTGATGTTTAAGTCCTCTATTTCCTTATTGATCTTCTGTTTGGTTATTCTATTCATTATCAAAAGTTAGGTATTGAAATCTCCAACTATTATTGTTGAACTGTCTATTTTTCCTTGTTTATTCTGTCAATGTTTGCTTCATATTTTGGAAGGTTCTGTTACTTGTTTATGATTGTTATATATTCTTGATGAATTTACCCTTTCATCGATATATAATGTCCTTGTCCCCTGTAACAGCTTTTGATTTAAAGTCTATTTGTATGATATTAGTATAGCTACGCCAGCTCTCTTTTGGTTACCATTTGTATGGAATTCCTTTTCATGCTAATTTTAATGTATTTGTGTCTTTAGATCTAAAGCGAGTCTCTTATAGATAATATATAGTTGGATCATGTTTTCAAAATTTATTTTGTCAGTTTTGATTGGAGAGTTTAATCCATTTACATTAAATTAATTACTTGATAAAAAAAGGACTTACTTTTGCCATTTTGATATTTTTTTCTGTATGTCTTACAACTTTTGTCTCTCATGCCTTCATTACTGCCTCCTTTGGGTTAGTTAATTTTCTTAAGTGAAACATTTTGATTTCCTCTCATTTCCTTCTGTGCATATTCTATACATATTTTATTTGTCGTTACCATAGGACTTACATTTAACATCCTAAAGTTATAATAGTATAATTTAAATTGATACTAAGTTGACTTTCATAGTATACAAATCTCTCCTTCTGTACAACTTTGTCACTTCTTTGATGTTATTGATGTCACAAATTATATCTTTATATATCATGTGTTCAATAATGTAGAGTCATAATTTTTATGCATTTCTCTTTTAAATCTTCTTAAAAATTAAAAGTGGAGTTGCAAACTAAAATTAAAATAATACTGGCATTTATATATTTTCATGTACTCTCCTTTATAGGAGATCTTTGTTTATATGGCCTTGAGTTACTCTTTTGCATTTCAATCATAAAGACTCCCTTTAGCATTTCTTGCAGGGCTAATATAGTGGCAAAAAACTCCTTCAGCTTTTGTTAATATGGGAATGTCTTGATTTCTTTCTCATTTGGAAGGACAGTTTTGCTGACTATGGAAACCTCAGCAAAATATGACAATTTCATTTTATTCAGTATTTAAAATATATTATCCCATGGTCTTCTGGCCTCCAAGTTTTCTTATGAGAAATCAGTTGATAATTTTATTGTGAATCTCATGTATATGACAAGTTACTTTTCTCTTGCTGCTTTCAAATTTCCAAACACTCTCTTTGTCTTTAGCTTTTGACAGTTTAATTTTAATGTCTTGGTGTGGGTATCTTTAAGTTTTATTACAAAACATTGTAATCTCCATACTGCATATATTGATCTACTTGATAATGTTCCATAAATCCTTTAGGCTTTGTTCAATTTGTCATTAATTTTTCTTTCTGCTTCTCAGACACAATAATTTCAATTGTCCTATCTTCAGGACCTCTGATTCTTTGTTCTGCTTGATCAAATCTGTTGAATCCCTGAATTCTCCTAATTAATTTTTCAAATTTCAATTCAGTTTTCTGAAGAGAGAGAGAGAGAGAGAGAGAGAGAGAGAGAGAGAGAGAGAGAGAGAGAGAGAGAGAGAGATGTTATGAGGAATTGGCTCATGTGATTATAGATACTGAGATATCACATAATCTGCTGTCTATAAACTGGAGACACAAGAAAGGCATTGATGTAATTCAGTTTGAGTCTATGGCCTGAAGATTGGGGATCTGATGGTGTAATCCAAGTCTGAGGACTGGAAAAGATGAGACGAGATGTCCTAGCTCAACAGTAAGGCAGAAAGGGACCTTCTACATAGTACCTGTGTATCAGGCTCAGGCAATGAGTATACTTGGGCACCATGGAAACTCTGGGAATGAGTATCATGGTCACCCAGTGAGGGTAGCAAGTCCAAGTCATATCTGTGCTTGCCAAGATGGCTATCTTGAGGATATAGAGGATAAGTGTGGGAGCGAAGCTGTGCTCGATTTCTAATGCCTGCCCATGATGGGCTGGGGAAGGGGCATGGGGACTTATATTTGTCATCCATGTTTTACAACAAATTTAGATCCTTTTACGTTTGGAGAAATGAAACTAAGAGACTCACATATCTATTCATGGCAGAGTTAGACTTCGACACAGAGCCCAGTGCCCAGTGATCCTATATTCTGGTTATCTATTGCCACATAGAAGACAACCCCGACATTTTGTGGTTTAAAACAACAACAATTTTATGATTCTCACAGGCTCTGTGGGTCAGGAATTCAAACAGGGCACAGTGGGGATAGCTTGCATCTGTTTTACAGTGTCTAGTGCTTCCACTTGGAAGATTCAAAGAGTTTTATATAATTCAAATAGCTAGGAGCTGGAATATCTGGGGCAGGAGGGTCCACTTAGAGAAGAAATTTTTGCTCTGTCAAGAGTGCTGGGATGGCTGAGGCAAAGGCCCAGTGGGGACTGTGAACTGGAGTGCTTATGGATGGTTATCTGCATGGCTTGGGTTTCTTTCCAGCATGGTGGCCCCAGAGTGATGAGACTTCTTACATGCCAGGTCAAGGCTCCAAGGATAGGACTTCCAACAATCAAAGTGAAGTTTCACAGCCCTCTGTGACTCTGCCTCCGATGTCACACAGTGTCACTTTTCCTTATCCTTGACCACCCAGACCCAAATGGGGGACACAGACCCACCTCTTGATGAGGGAGTGTCAGAGAGTGTGCAGCCATATTTTAAAATGGAAATTGTATTCTTTGCAATGGTACCAGCTTCCTGAAGGGGTTACCCAGCTGCCAGAGAGGAAAGTGTGTCACGGCCCCGCTCTGTGCTTTGGGAACACCAGAGGGTAAGGCAGTGGCACTGTGCTGCCCTACGCCAACAACACCCTCTTAAGAGAAAATCACAGAACTAGAGACAGGGGTTGTGAAGTTCTTCTGAGCAAACTGGCACCACAGAGGAAGAAGGAGATGTTATTAAGCACTTACTATGTGCCAACACCTCACAGGCAACCCTAGAACACATCATAGGACAGTGTAACAGGAGCAGGACAGAGTCTAGGATATGGGAATGCTTGTTAGTGGTATTATCATTCTTTCTTCATGTTTCTCAAGAAAGACTCTGTGAATTGTTTTCCCTACAGATATATTCTCAAGAGAAAAACAAAGGCTATGTTCAAGAAGCTTGGAAAATGCATGTTTCTGACACCCTACTGCTTGTGACCACATTAAAGACACTGCATCAATTCTCGTGGGCCGGTTGCTGCGATGATCAATTCTGGATTTCTCTGGCTCCTCTCTGGCCTTCATTTCCCCTGGCTGTTGGCCCTCAGGTGGTCCTACAAACACTGACTGCCTATGACCAGGCTGCTTCTGGATCTGGGGCATTGCTGAGAGGGGAGGTGATCCTGCCTCTGCTCTGCTGGTGAAACCAAAATTTGGATTTTCACATGCCTTCCAGTCAGAAATCAGATGCCACCCTTAACCCCATAGCCCCCTCCATCCCTCCAGCCTCTTCAGCCCCTGGGACAGTGCTGGGTGGTCATTTTGGAGTCTCTCTCTCTCTCTCTCTGTCCTTTCCAACAGGGATTGTTGGGAAGTATAAGGATAGAGTCCAGCTCTGCTGTAGTTGCAACAGGTCTGAAACTGGATATAATCACAATCAGGAACTGCTTGACTATACCCAATAGACCAACACAGGACAGAGGCCAGGACACACAGCTTGTGATTGTCACCCTTACACTTGCCTGGGGCTGCCTCCCAACCACAGTCCTGCATGCTCTTTCTGACTAAAAACCAAGGAACATCCAGAAAGAGAATTTAGGCTCCAGCGAGGACAGGACCAGAAGTGTCTGTGTCTGCTCTTGAATCTGGGCACTAGCTCTCAGGACTGAGATTATGAAAGAGGCAGCCTGCAAAGGTAGAAACCCCACTCTGTGACAGGGAGTCAGGCTTGTCAGGGGCTTGCTGTGTAAGTTTTGACAAGTCTCTGTCCCTTTCTAGTTTAACTGTCTATAATCTCCCCTGGCCCCCCTCCTCATGGTGCACTGTCATGTCTGTCTGTCTCTGTCTCTGTCTCTGTCTGTCTCTCTCTCATCTATCTACCATCTATCTATCATCTATCTATCATTTATCTATCTATCATCTATCTTCTATGATTTACCTGTCATCTGTCTATCTCATTGTGACTGAGCCCCACCCCAAAACTCTGATTGAAAAGGTCTGGGTGGGGCCTTGTGTCTGTTTTGTTTGTTCATTCCCTAAAGCTCCCAGATGACTTGGTGTGCATGCTAGGTTGAGAAGAACACTGCAGCTCTTAAAGATTTTAGGGTAGTTTTTACCACTGGTTAAGCCATGATTTTTCTCTTTTTAAAGAGAGATGCACAGATCTAATCTCATGTGGTGTGGTATAGACCTGGCCTAGTGGATTAGTCTGGATTCTTCTTGTGGTTTTCTTGTTTTCCAGCCACATGGCTCTGGCTGCAGGGTCAGAGTACAGGATAGCTCAGACCTGGGCTCCCTGGTCTGGGGTCCCAAATACCTAAATAGCGCCACTCCTGTTGTCCATTTTATTCCACAGACAGCTGTTGGCTTTGCCTGCACTTCCCGGGCCATGACACCTGTTATCACTGTGTCTTCCTACTTCCTTGCTATTCAGAACATCCCACCTGACAGAGTGCTTCCCTAGTTCACTCCTCTGCCCATTACTGCCTCATCCATGAAGATGTTCCTAGTTCCGGGGTGCAGACCTGACTCTGTGGGCAGCAGTGTGTGTGTGTGTGTGTGTGTCCTCACAAATGTGCATTGTTCTGGCATGTGAGCCCAGAGCTCCATCATAGTCTCACAGAGGTCTGTGACCCTTGAGAGTTTAGCTTTCATTCCAAAGCACCCTGACCCCTTCCCCAGGGTTCACGCTGTGAACAACTTTGACTCTTATGGCCATTGTACTGTCTGTTTTGGGGGTCTTAGAGGCTTGAAGGCTAGTGATCACTCTTGCCCATCATTGTCTCCCAAGTGACAGGACATCAGTCCAACTAAGCAAATTCTAGAATCCATTTGGTTCATGAGATAAAACAGACAGGGGTTTATCTGGCTTCAGAAGTGGCTCAATACCGGTGCCAAGTGATCTCACCAGGATTATGATCCCCTCTCCATCTCTGGGCTCCGCTTTCTGTTTTTGACTCAAATTTTAAACAGACCTGTCCCTGATAGTCACAGATGGCCACCGGCAGCTCTGATATTGCACCTTTCCTGATTCAAGACTTGCAGACAGGTGTGAGACTCTGCCAGCCTTCCAGTCATCAAGATAGGGGAGCAACTGCTGATTAAAGAGGCCTGGTCACATGCTCCAGATTGGGTGAAGTCTCTTCCCTGACCTAAGGATGAAGTGGGAAGAGGACAAAGGGGAGGGCTCCCCAAATGCTCATCAAGGAAGATGATGTATGAGGCAGGAATGGAGGTGGACAGGCCAAGATCAAATGCTGACATCAACCAATAACTACAGGTGGTGAAGGAGGTGCTAAGCTGGACATGGAGTCAGGTGTTTCTCATAAATCCCTTCTAACCACCCCTCAGCCATGCAGGAGGGCCTCATCATCCTCGCTTCACAGGTGGGAAAGTTGATATGCAGGGAGGAGAATGCTTACCCAAGGAGACAGCTCTGAGGTAGTACAGGCAGGACTGGAGCCCAGTTATTTCTGATGTAACCTTAAGAGATTTCTGCTGACACATCCTCAGAGCTCAACCTGTGTTTGTTGAATGAATAATACATAAAACTGAAATGAGTATTAACCAATGCTGGGCTAAGGGGCATAATGGGGAGGTGTGAGCAGGCCAGAGGTCAACTTTCTGGCAAGTTCAATAAGAGATCTCCCCCAGGACAACTTTGTTGGTGGAAACTTCCCAGCATCTTTACTGTTCTACTCTCGGAGTTACTTTCCAGAAGGCCAGTGCCTCAGCAGACAATATCCCCAGGAAACAGAGCTTTAGAGTAATCCCATTGATGACTGGTACAAACCCCAGCTGTCCCAGGAGAGGGGCATTAGGGCCAGGCACCCCTCTCACTTCCATGTTCTGACCAGTGCCTGTTATAGCCACTTTATCTCTTCCCTCGAGGCATGTGTTCTAGGCAACTTCTTCCTCGAAATCAGATGAACCAGGAGGTGAAAGTAATAATTCATAGATAATCTAAATGCCTCCTTCCATAAAGAATGCTGCCTTGGGGGCAAAGCCTCAATTTCAGCTCAGATTCCCTAAAAGTCTACCTGCCCTGAATTTTGGAGCGCTATGCTGTCAGCTACTTTTCTGGAGCCAATTTCATAACAGGCATTTTTTTTAAGTCAAAACATATAATGTCGTGTAAATTGAAAGTGTGTGACATGTTGATTTGATACATTAATATACTAGAATATGATTGTCATTGTAGTGATAATTAGCACCTGTATCATGTCACATAATAATTTCTTTTTAGTGGTTAAAAAAATTAAGTTCTAGTCTCTTAGTAAGTTTAATGGTTATAATACAATATTGTTGTCTGTATTCATTATACTGTGCATTAGATCTCTAGGGCAATTTTGCTACTAGTTGCAAGTTTGTGTCCTTAAACAACCTCTGCCCTAGCAACCACCATTTTCTCTATTTTTACAAGTTTGGCTTTTTTAGATTCCACATGTAAGTGAAATCATACAATATTTGTCTTTCTCTGTATCATTTATCTCACTTAGCATAATGTCCTTGAGGTCCATCCATGATGTCACAAATAGCAGGATTTCCTTCTCTCTCATGGATGAATAATAATAGTTCTGTGTGTGTGTGTGTACATATATCACATATATAATATATGTAATATATATAATATACTATATATTATAGTATGTATAGTTTAGTGTATATATACATATATCACATCTACATACTATATATGCTATATATATATATCACATCTTTCTTATCCATTTATCCTTTGATGGATACTATGCTTCCATATTTTGGCTATTGTGAATAATGCTGAATAATGCTGTAATGAACATGGCGGTGCAGATATCTCTTTTAATATTCTATTTTCATTTCCTTTGACTATATACCCAGAAGTGAAATTGCTAGGTCATCTGGTAGATCTGTTTTAAATTTTTTGAAGACCCTCCCTACTGTTTTCCAAAATGGTTGTACCAATTTTCATTCCTGCCAAGAGTTCACAAGGGTACCTTGCATTTTTGGAGATAATGTCTCATGGTTTTCTAGTTGGAACCACTGATTCTGGGGTCTGAGATTTGTATCATGGAAGGGAGCTCCAGGTGCTGAGCTGAGGAAAGAATTCAGAACAGATAGGGCAGATTGATTGTCCAGTGGGAAGCATCATATGCTATATTGTTGATTATTTTTAATTAAAATTTTTATTTTGAGATAATTGTAGGTTCATAAGCAATTGTGAGAGACAACACAGAGAGATTCCATGTGTCCTTTACCCAATGTCACCTAGTGGTAAGATCTTGCAAAACTGTAGCACAGTTTCATAGCCAGGATAATGTTATTGATGCAGTTCACACAGAGAACATTCATCACCACAGGAATGTTAAACACTCACAGCCACATCCACCTCCCTCCCTCGTTCAACCCATCCCTGAACCTGGCAACAACTAGTCTCTTCACCATTTCAATACTTCTCTCATTTCAAGAATGTTGTTTAAATGGAATCATACAGTATGAAACCTTTGTAATCAGCTTTTCTCCACACTCAGCATAATTCCCTGGAGAGTCATCATGGTTTTGTGTACATCAGCAGTTTATTATTTTTTTTTTATTGATGAATAGTATTCAGTGGTAGGGATGACTATAGTTCATTCACATACTCATAGAAGAATAGTGGGCCATTTCCAGTTTTTATTTATTTATTTATTTATTTATTTATTTATTTATTTATTTTTAATGAAGTTTATTGGGGTAACATTGGTTAATACAATTATATAATTTTCAGGTGTACTTTATCATTTAACATCTGTATATTCTATTGTATGTTTACCACTCAAAGTTCAGTTTCCTTCAGCTACCATATATTTGATCCCCTTTACCCACTTCCCTCTCCCCCTAAACCCTATATTTGACCCCTTTACCCCGTCTACCTCCCCCCTCCTTCCCCACCCCACTAGCAACTACTAGCCTATAGTCCATCTCCATGAGTCTCTGTTTGTCTTGCTCATTTGTTGCTTTTAGGTTTATAGCTCACAAATAAGTGATATCATGTGATTTTCAACAACTTTTTCTGTCTGGCTTATTTTGCTTAGTATGATTATCTCAAGGTTCATCCATGTTGTCACAAATGGCAGTATGTCATCTCATCTCATGGCTGAGTAATATTCCATTGTATATATGTGCCACAGCTTCTTTATCCAATAGTCTATCATAGGACACTTCAATTACTTCCATGTCCTGGCCACTGTGAATAGTGCTGCTATGAACATCAGTGTGCAAATATCTTCTTGGATATGGGTTTTCAAGTCTTTGGGCTAAATACCCAATAGTGGGATTGCTGGATTATATGGTAGATCAATTCTTAGTTTTTTGAGGAAACTTCATACTGTTTTTTATAGTGGTTGTACCAATTTGCAGTCCCACCAGCAGTGTATGAGGGTTCCTTTTTCTCCACATCCTCTCCAGCATTTGTTATTACTCGTCCTGTTGATTATAGCTATTCTAACAGGTGTGAGATCGTATCTCATTGTGGTTTTTATTTGCATTTCCCTAATAGCTAGCAATGTTGAGCATCTTTTCATATGTTTATAGGCAATTTGTATGTCCTCTAGGGAGAAGTGTCTGTTCAGGTCCTCACCCATTTTTTTAATTAGATCGTTTGTCATTTTGTTGTTATTGAGTAGTATGAGTTTTTTATATATTTTGGATATTAGGCCTTTATCAGAGGCGTTGCTTGCAAATATATTTTCCCATTGTGACGGTTGTCTCTTTACCTTGTTGACGATATCTTTTGCTGAGCAGAAGCTTTTTAATTTGATGTAGTCCCATTCATTTATTTTTGCTTTTATTTCCCTTGCCTTTGAGGTCAAATTCATAAAATCCTCTTTTAAGTCCAAAGTCCTTGAGTTTTGTTCTGAGTTTTCTTCTGTGCATTTTATTGTTTCATGTCTTATATTCAGGTCCTTAATCCATTTTGGGTTAATTTTGTTGTGTGGTGATAGACAACAGTCTAGTTTCATTCTTTTGCAGGTGGCCTTCCAGTTTTCCTAGCACCATTTATTGAAGAGGCTTTCCTTTCTCCACTGTATGTTTTTGGCTTTTTTGTCAAAAATATTTTCCCATATAAATATGGGTTTACTTCTGGACTCTCAATTCTGTTCCACTGGTCCATGTGTCTGTTTTGCTGTCAATACCATGCCGTTTTCATTACTGTCGCTTTGTAGTATAATTTGAAGTTGGGCAGAGTGATGCCTTCAACCTCATTCTTTTTTCTCAGGCTGGCTCTGGCAATTTGAAGTCTTTTGTGCTTCCATACAAATCTGATGATTTTTTGTTCTATTTCTTTTAAAAAATGCCAATAGGATTTTGATGGGGATTGCATTAAATCTGTATAATGCTTTAGGTAATATGGTCATTTTAACTCTGTTGATTCTTCCAATCCAAGAACATGAAATATCTTTCCATTTCTTTGTATCTTCTTCACTTTCTTTTAATCGAGTCTTGTAGTTTTCATTATATAGGTCCTTCACATGTTTCAATAAATTTATTTTTAGGTATTTTATTCTCTTTGCTGCAATTGTAAAACAAATTATTTTTTACATTTCTTTTTCTGATGCTTCATTATTAGAGTAAAGGAATGCTATGGATTTTTGAACATTGATTTTGTATCCAGAGACTTTACTGTATTTGCTTATTGTTTCTAGTAGTGTTCTTGTGGAGTCTTTAGGGTTTTCTATACAGAGAATCATGTCATTTGCAAATAGTGACAATTGACTTTTTTGTTTTCTATTTGGATGACTTTTATATCTTTCTCTTGCCTGATTACACTCACTAGGACCTCCAATGTTATATTGAATAAGAGTGGTGATAGTGGACAGCCTTGCCTCGTTCCTGATCTTAGAGAGAAGGTTTTTAGTTTTTCATCATTAAGTATAATATTGGCTAAGGGTTTGTCATAGATGGCCTTTATTATATTAAGGTCCTTTCCTTCTATACCGATTTTGTTAAGTGTTTTGATCATAAATAGATGCTGTATCTTGTTGAAGGCTTTTTCTGCATCTATTGATATGATCATACAATTCTTATTTTTTAATTTGTTTATGTGGTGTATCACATTAAATGATTTGTGATTTTAAACCATCCCGGTGCCCCTGGAATGAAGCCCACTTGATTGTAGCATACAATATTTTTCATATGTTGCTATATTCGGTTTTGCTAGTATCTTATTTAGGATTTTTGCATCTGTGTTCATGAGAGATATTGTTCTGTAGTTTGCGTGTGTGTGTGTTATCTTTACCAAGTTTTGGTATCAGAGTAATATTGGTCTCATAAAATGAGTTGGGAAGTATTGCCTCTTCTTCGATTTTTTGGAAGAGTTTGAGGAGAATAGTTATTAAATGTTCTTTGAATGTTTGGTAGAATTCACTGGTGAAGCCATCTAGTCCTGAACTTTTACTTTTTGGTAGATTTTTGATAATTGTTTCAATTTCCATGCCGCTGATTGGTCTATTTAGATTTTCCAGATATTCTTGATGCAGTCTGGGAAGACTGTATTTTTCTAAGTACTGGTCCATTTCTTTTAGGTTATTAAATTTGGTGTCATATATTTTTTTCATCGTATTCTTGCATAATCCTTTGTATGTCTGCAATGTTAGTCATAATTTCCCCTCTTTCATTTCTGATTTTGTTTATTTGTGTACTTTCTCTTTTTTCTTTAGTGAGTCTAGCCAGGGGTTTGTCAATTTTGTTAACCTTCTCAAAGAACCAGCTCGTTGTTGTATTTTTTCTATTGTTTTTGTTTATTTGTTTTCAATTTCATTGATTTCTGCTCTAATTTTGACTATTTCTTTCCTTCTGCTAACTTTATGTCTCATTTGTTCTTCCTTTTCTAGTTTCTTAAGATGAAGTGTTAGCTTGTCTATTTGGGCTCGTTCTTGTTTTTGGAGATAGGCCTGTAATGATATGAACTTTCCTCTTATAACCACTTTTGCCATGTCCCAAAAGTTTTGATATGTTGTATTATCATTATCATTCATTTCTATGTATCTTTTATCTCTCTTTTTATTTCTTCTCTGACCTAGTTATTCTTCAGTAGCATATTGTTTAATCTCCATGTATTTGTGGTTCTTCCTGATTTCTTTTTGCAGTTGATCTCTAGTTTCAAAGCATTATGATCAGAGAATATGGTTGGTATGATTTCAATCCTCTCATATTTTGAGGCTATCTCTGTTTCCCAGTATGTGGTCGATCCCTGAGAATGTTTCATGTGCACTAGAGAAGAATGTATAAGCAGCTGTTTGGGGATGGAAGGCTCTGTATATGTCAATTATGTCTAGTTGGTCTAATGTGTCATTTAAGGGTGTTATTTCCTTATTGATTATCTGTTTGGATTTGTCCACATCCAACAGTGGGTTATTTAGGTCCTCTACTATAATAGTATTTTGGTCTGTTTTTCCCTTTAGTTCTGTTGGTAATTGCTTTATATATTTCAGGGCTCCCTGATTGGGAGCATAGATATTAATAAGTGTTATATCATCTTGGTGCATGATTCCCTTTATCATTATGAACTGTCCCTCTGTATCTTTCTTTATCTTTTTGATTTTGAAGTCTGTTTCATCTGATATTAGTACCACTACTCCTGCTTTTCTCTGGATGCTATTTGCTTGAAACATTGTTTTCCACCCTTTCACTTTGAGTCTATATTTGTCTTTGGAGCTGAGATGTGTCTCCTCGAGGCAGCATATAGTTGAGTTTTGTTTTTTGATCCATTCTTTTCCCTTTGCGAATTTGGATCTTTGAATCCTCTCCATTTGTTTCTATGTATGCTGAATGTTCATTACTATCTTGCTATAGCAATTCTCTTATTATTATTTAAGCTTATAATGCCCTGTTCTTAGTAAGGGTTGAACTCCTCTGCTTCTATTTGTCTGATAGTCACTTTACTCTTAATTATGTATTTTTGTTGTTGTTGTTATTTTGTTTTAAGTGAGCCAACCCCTTTCAGAATTTCCTGTAATGTAGGCCTCGTAGTGGAGAATTCCCTCAATTTTTGTACATCTGAAAAGGTCTTAATTTCTCCTTCATATCTAAAGGAGAGCTTAGTTGGATACATTATTTTATGCTCATAGTTCTTTTCACTTAGTAGTTTAAATATTTGATTCCATTTCTTTCTGGCTGGTAAGGTCTGTGCTGAGAAGCCCGATGATAATCTAATGGATTTTCTTTTATATGTTAATGTTTTCTTCTCCCTGGCTGCCCTGAGAATTCTCTTTGTCATTGATTTTTGATAAATTTAATATATTGTGTCTTGGTGAAGGCCTTTTTTGGGTTGAGATAATTGGGTGTTCTGTTGACTTCTTGAATTCCAAGCTCCAGCTCATTCCTTAGATTTCGGAAATTCTCATCCACTATTTGTCTGAAAATGCTTTCTAGTCCCTGCTCCTTTTTCTACCTTTCAAGAATTCCCATTATTCTTATGTTTCCTCTCCTGATGGCATCAGGTAGTTCTTGTATTTCTCTTTCATTGTTTTTCTTTCTTCTGTTTCTCTTTTCTTCCTTTCGATTTATTTCTAGATTTCTATCTTCAATATCAATGATCCTTTCCTCCATTTGGTTGACTCTATTTCCCGAGCTTGCTGTTTCATTTTTCAACTCTTGCAATGTGTCTTTTATCTCCAGAACTTCTATTTGGTTCTCTTTGAGGGTTTCAATCTCCTTTCTCTGCTCATCTAGGTATTTTTGCAATTTCTGAAATTGTTGATATGACTCGTTTTGGAACTCACTGAGTTTTTTCAGAAGTACCATCCTGAATTTTCTGTCACTTAAGTCACATATTTCTATGTCCATAACCTCATTTTCTGGAGATTTTTTTCTTTCTTTCTGAGATGCCTTGTCACCTTGGTTGTTCATGGTGTTTAATGGACTATTTCTGCACCTGGGCATTAATGGAAGTGTATTCTGTTGTTTTTTCAGAAAGAAGATTTATTATATAAAAGTCTCTCTTTAGCCTGCTGTAAAGAAGGTGCTTTTCTTTTGATTTCAAGTAGGTGGCATCTAACCTCTCGGATCCCTGCTTTATATAGAGCCTAATGTCTTTTATTTTCTTGTAGATTTTAATCATACTCGCTGCTCTCGGTTTCAGTCCCTGTCAGTGTTAGCAGCAGTTTTGTCAGTGTTTGCTCAGATTCTCCTGGGGCTCCGCAGTGATTGGTCTCAGAGGGTATGGGGGGAGGGGCCCTCTGGGTTGGGGGTTGGGGGCTGCAGCTTAGCCTTGATTTTGCAACTGGGGCTGGTAAAAATCAACTGTTGTTTCTCTGCTGTCCAGTTCCCCTTCTCTGCTCTCTGCCCTGATGACTGAGCCCTGCTGCCAGCAGTGTAGAAAAGTCCCGGCACTTCCAGGCAGGGCAGATCAGGGAAGTCGCTGCACCTTCACTCCTCCCCCTCTTCCTGCAAGGAGCTCTGGAGCTGCAAGAGGCAGCTTCTTTATTTGTCCCAGTCCACTGACCGACACCCAGGGTTCTGACCTGTGGTAACTCTTATGTGCAGATCCCTCGCTCAGACATGCTAGTATGCAGTTTGGGTGTTTTTTGTTCAGTTTTAGATGTTCAGCTTATTGTTATTTCAAGGGAAGAGATCTGAGGATATCTCTCATGCCGCCATGTTTTCCTAGAATCCATTTAACTTTTTAGTGAAAAGTTTATCTTTGCCTTAAGCAAGCCCTGTCCATTGTTTTTGTGCATCTAGGTTAACACATTCTTGAAATAAGTGTAACCACCTTTAAAAAAGCACGTAGTCTTGTTAACTCTCCTGTAATCCAATCCCTGCCTTGCTTTCTCTCACTCTCGTGCCATCTTTTTTACTTTGCTCCTTAATTTCAAATGTATGAAAGAAGCTGCAAAACTGTTATTCTCCCGAAGCTTCTCAGCAACTATTGTCAGTTTGGTTCAAAAAATATAAAAATTTTCAATAGGTTTGGACATTTCTTACATCTACAGTCCTTACTACACAGTGAAAATCTTATACCATCAATCTTTTTATCAACCTTCTTGAAAGGGACCTGTAGTCATCCACCAGGATGATTATGCATTAGGAAAAAGGGAATAATTAGACTTTGGTGGAAAATCTGGAGACTAGTTCTATACTGACACTACTTGTAGGAGACCTAGAATATCACTGTAGCCCACCAGTCAGAGCAGGGGCTTACGGAGGTCAGGCGATCAATGGAGTTTTAGCTAAGGTCAGTCTCACAGTGGGGCCAGTGGTTCCCTGAACCCTTCTGTGGTTATATCCCTAGTTTCACAGGGCTTCATTGGAATAAATATATACTTAGCAGCTGACAGAAACCCTGTATTAGTTCCCTTACCTATGAAGTGGGCACTATTATGGTGTAAAAGGCCAAGTGGAAGCCACTTGTAAAATAGTAAACCAAAGCAATTCTTTGAAAGATTACACAGAGTAGTGCCACCATCGACATCTTGAGAGACGCAAGTGTGATGACTCCCAATACATCCCATTCAAGTCTCCTAGTAGGCCTCTCAGAATGCAGATGCATCTTGGAGAATGACAGTGGATTTCATAAGTTTAACCAGGTGGTAACTCCAGTTGAAGTTGCTGGACCAGACCTGGTTTCATTGCTTGAGCAAATTAACACTTCCCTTGGTCTCTGGTGCGTAGCTAGTGATCTGGCAAATGGTTTTTCTCCATTCCTTTTAATGAGATCCATCAGAAGCAGATTGCTTTCAGTTGGGAAGCCCAGCAATACACATTCACTATCTTATCTCAGGAGTCTATTAGTTTTTTAGCACTAGACATAATACTTTTCAGGGATCTTAATCACCTTTCTCTTTCATAAATAGCATGCTGGTTCATTGCATTGATGATATTATGTTGATTAGACCTAGGGAGTAAGAAGTAGTGACTACTTTAGAATTATTGGTAAGATATTTGTGTATCAGAGGGTAAGCAATAAGTCTGACAAAAATTCAGGTGCCTTACACCTCACTGAAATTTCTAGGGGTCCAGTGGTGTGGAGGTGTGTAGAAATATCCCTTCTAAAGCAAAGGATAAATTGTCGCATCTGGCCCCTCCTACAATAAAAAAAAAAAGGCACTGTGCCTAGTGATCTTCTTTGGTTTTTGGAGTTAACATATTCCTCATTTTGGTATGTTACTCTGGCCCATTTATTGCGTGACCCAAAAAGCTGCTAGCTTTGAGTGGGTTTCAGAATAGAAGAAGAAGGCTCTACAACAGGTTCAGGCTGATGTGCAAGTTACTCTGCTCCTTGTTCCATATTATCCATAGATCCAATGGTGTTTTAAGTGTCAGTGACAGTTAGGAACAACTGTGACAGTTAGTGATAGTTGTTTAGAGCGTTGGCAGCCCCTATAGGTGAACTGCAGTGTAGGCCCCTTAGGATTTTGAAATAAGGCCCTGCCATCATACTCTGATAACTACTGTCCTTTGTAGAAACAGTTCGTGGCCTGCTACTGAGCCTTAGTAAAGACAATGCTTAATGATGCAGAACCTTGGTTAAAAGCAAAGACGATACAATCTCTTCCAAAGTTGGGATTAGTTTTAGCTATAATTGACAGAAAAGTCCAAAAAAAAAAAAGTCCAGCTTAAGAGAGATGGAAGTTTATTTTTCTCTCATATAAAAATCACAGAGGTAGGTGTCAGAGACTCTGGCTCTTCTACTTTCTTGCACAACTATCCTCAACACATAGCTTCCATCTCATAGTCAAAAATGGCTGCTTGAGCACCAGTCATCACATCTGCCATTCCAGAAAGCTGAAAGTAGTACAAAGAGCAAAGAAGGGTTCACTTTACATCACTTTACATCACTTCCAGAGGTCCCATGTAACAATTCTGTTATCATCTCATTGGCTAGAATTTAGATGGACACATGGCCATGGCTAGCTACACAGAGGTTGGGAAATATCTGTGCATGTCCCCAGCTACATGATTCTTGATGAATAAGGATGAGAGGGAGAATGAGTCATGGGACACAGCCACATGTTGCTCCTGCACCCTGGATGGGCTCTGAGTCCTTTGGCCTCTGTGCCTGTTCCCTGTTATCATTCCTGAGCCATTAATAAATCTGTTCTCATTGTTCTGGCTTAGTTTCCACCTTGCTCTGAGAAGGAAAGGAGTGGATCCTGATTCCTCAGTGGGCAACCAGTCAGGGGAAATAGACACCTATGGTCAGTGGTGTTGGCAGTGGTGATCAGTGAGTGATTCCCAGGAGAAGGCCAACAGCTGGCCACCCCTGTGGGAGGTAAGTGCATCTCCAGAACTGCCCTGAGACAAGGGCCTTTCCTCAGGGCCCGACTTACTTCGGAACCATGCTCCCAGCCCATGACAGTATGAGTTTGTGTCAGTGCAATGGGAAAAGCCTAGAACTTGGAGCCAGACAGAACTGGTTAGAATCCCAGCTCTGCACTGATGTACTGCGTGGACTGGCTGAGTTCTATTGTTCTCTAGCCTCAGGAGAGGGTCACTGACAATAGAGGGGCCATAGGAGGAGTAGATGTACAGCACATTTACCAGTCACTCATGTACTCATTTAGCACCACTGTATGCTGAGCACGAGCCTATCACCAGGGATAGAAGTGAGCAGGAGTGATCAAGATAGAACTGCCCTTGCCTTGGACCTTACAGTCAAGTAGGACAGAAAGACTGTGAAAACAACCCAAGTTGGAGTGTGGTACTGAGGAGTTCTGCATGCTCCAGGAATCTGCCCAGGGCAAATGGATTCAGGGCATACATATCTTCTGGAAGAAGCCATAGTCACTGAGGCTTGGAGAATGAATGGAGTAGCTTAGACAATGTGGTAGGCAGCCCTGATGTTCCCACCTCCTGTTACTCACAGTCTCATGATCCTTCCTACACTGACCAGGGTTGCATGTGACCAACATATATTAGTCTCCTAGGGCTATCATAACAAAGTACCACAAACTGGGGATCTTAAAATAATAAGAATTGGATGTAGTTCCATAGTGTAGTGGTTAGCACATCTGCTTTATACGCAGAAGGTCTGGGTTCACTCCCCAGTGGAGCCACAGTCCATGGTCTCCGGCCATGCCACCCTGATCAAACCCGATGTCTGATCTCTGAAGTTAAGCAGGGTTGGGCCTGGTTTGTACTTGGATGGGAAACCATCTAGGAAGACCAGGTGCTGTAAGCATAAATAATAATAATAATACAAACAATAGGAATTTATTTTCTCACAGTTCTGTAGGCTGAAAGTCTGGAATCAAGTTGTCGGCAGGATTGGTTCCTTCTGGAGGGTCTGTGGGAAAATATGTTCCACAGCTTTTTCCTGGCTTCTGGTGGCTGCCAGCAATCCTTGGTGTGTAGATGCATCATTCCAGTATCTTCCTGCATTATCACATGTCCTTCCTCTCTGTGTCTCCTCTGTGTCTCTGTGTCTACACATGGCCTTCTAATGGCCATCTTATAAAAACATCAGTCATTGGAGAGCCCACCATACTCCAGAATGACCTATCTTAACTAATTATATCTGCAAAGACACTATTTCCAAATAATTTCATATTGCAAGGTTCTGGGTACAAACGAGTACTGCGAGACACCATTCAACCCAATGTACAACAGAATGTGGCATAAGTGATGGTATATTGCTTCCAAAATCAGGTCATAAAAGACTGGATCTTCTGTACCAACTCTCTCTTGGATCACCTGCTCTGGGACAGCCAGTTACCACATTGTGAAGACACTCAAGCAGCCCTGGGGACAGGAGCATGTGGTGAGGACCTGAGCCTTCTGCCCACAGCCATACAAGTGAGCTTGGAAGTGGATCCTCCAGCCCCAGTTCAGCCTTCATATGAGACTGAGTCTTAGCCAACAGCTTGAATGCAACCTCACAGGAGACCCTGAATCAGAGCCACCTAGCTAAGCTACTTCTGATTTCTTCACTCTCAGAAACTGTGTGATAATAAGGGTTTACAATTCTAAGTTAAGTTTTGGAATAATTTGTTATACAGCCATAGCTGACTATACAGATTAGAAGAAGAAGAGGGAGTGCTCCAGGCACAACGAAGAGCTTGAGCAAAGGACTTGTGATGCAGAGGGTTGGGGTAGGGAGTAGGTGAGGAGGCTGAGAAAGGCCAGTGGGAAGATGTCACGGATGTAGTTGGTCATGGCCTCCTGACCAAGTCTGGCACCCAGTAAGTCCTCCATAAACTAAGCTGCTGGGATAACATTTCTCAGAGTAACCACAGATGGTCCCTCTCCCCTAGCTTCCTGCACACTGTAGGGGAAATGTCTGCTCTGACCACAGAATGGGGGGCATCCCATTTGCCCTCCCCCAGCTGCCTTTTGTTTATGTCATGTTTTGTTTTTTCTGGGTTCCTCATTTACAATCACCAGATGTTCGCTGCTTTTAAATGCTCTGGCTGGTGTTCATGGAGTGCTGGGGAGAGACTCCGCCCAACATTGCAGAAAGTTACAAATGAGTCCATTAAGGAGGTAGATTTGCTAAAAGGCTGTCTTCGTTCCACCTGGTCCAAAGCAGCGCTCACATGATCGATGATTGTGGAGCCTTCGGACACATCTGAAACCTCGGCACATTCTTAATGCCTCAAAAGTTTCCAATTAAAGTCAAATGGCTCTTGGCAAAGTCCAAGGCATTTTTACTAACTAAAATAAATACCTGAGCAGGCTCCACAGTTTATGACTTCTTCACGCGCTTGAGGATAAACAGCTAGAGGCCGGGGTTAGAGGCAGGTTAGGGACCAGGGGAAATCTCCCAGAGCATGATGTCCCCACCTGGCTATGGCAAGGACTGGGACTCACATCTCCACCAGGCTAGGTGAGTGCTGTTCTCTGTCCCTTGCAAGAGAACCAAGGCTAAGAGGCAGGTGATGATAGTGTAGGCTATGCTGGAGAAGGCAGCTGGGCTGTTATAGGAGTCCGCAGTCGGCCTTTACTCAGGCTCCCTCTTAGCCACCTCAGCTGCTCTCTGTACCAGCTTCACAGGGCCATCCTGCTGAACAAGTAGAAGTCTCTAGAAGGTGCTGGCACAGGGAGCCTATGGGCAAATCATCCATGTCATAGCCCCTTTTGCTGCTTCCCAGTGCAGGTGGCCCCTTTACATGAGGGGAACCTGCCAGCCAGTCCACCTCCTCTGCTTTGCTTTCTTCTAACCCCTCTCCTTCATACAACTTTGCTACCTGGCACCCCATCATTCCTGAGGCACACGCAGATTGATTTCAGTCGCTGTTGGAGTCTTGGAGCATTGCTGTGAGGCGGTTAAATCCAGCTTTCTGCTCTGAGGAGAAGCAGCTCCAGAGGACACAGTGTTCCATTCTAAGAATAATAGTAAACTTGGCCTTGGAGCATTTACCTGGGAAGGCTCACCTGGACACCTTCACCAGCAGGGAGTGCTCCCCATCTCCCTGCCCCAGGGGTTTGCCTCCTCTTTCTCCTGAGGCTCCATCCACTGACACAAGGAAGGCCACCCCTCAAGGGACCATGTCCTAACCCAAGGGGCCAGAAGGGTTAATGCAGAGTCTAGGGGCATCCAAGAAGTCTCCACCAGGGGGCAGGCCTGAAAAAAAAGCCTGGGGGTCTCATTCTCATGTGGCACTGGCAAGCTAAGGGCAAGAAAAGCCCCTCCTTCTGTGACATTCCTAGTGCAGCTGGTGCTCAAAAAGCCTGGCTACAATGATAGTCCAGACCACATGCAGTCAGAGCCCAAGTGACCCCAGGGAGAGGTGGCCAACTCCAGAAGATTGAGGTGCCAGTAGCTTTTGGAGAAGTGGGCAGCTGCCCAACCCTGTCAAAGGCCTTTCCTCCTTATCCTTCCTGGACACTCTAGGCCTGGGCGGAGTGCAGACTCTTTGCCCTACAGGGCTACTACAATAGCCCTCTTTGCCCCAGAGTGCCCAGAGCATTTAGTTGACACCTTGCCAGACCCGCATGATCCTCTGAGGACTACCATCTGCTCCCACCCCCTACCTGTCATAGGTGTGGCCCTGAGGTTTCCAGCCTCCTGCCTTCTGGCTGCCCTTCTCTCTCCAGCCTCCAGATCCCATTGCAGCCTCCTGCCCCAGGGATGGTATTGGCTTCCTTTCTTATGTCCTTCTTCTGGGCCTCTTCACTTGATTCACACAGATGTGATTTCTTGTTTTAAAGATATTTCTGGAGCAGGGCCGGTGCAAATGCTAAGGCCAGTGAGGTCCAGTTGAACTTTGGGATCGAGCTTCACTCTCAGTACCTGTACCCATGCCCGGAGGACCATGGGCCTTGCCTTCTGGTTCAGCATGACCCTAAGGCTAATGGGATTACTCCATGTACAGAGGGGCATCTGAGGACATGGAAAACAAAGGGCTCCCCACAAACATACCCAGATAGTGACAAATGTAGCTCCTTATTGCTAAGCAAGGACCATGGGGAATCTGCTGAACTGAGCCCCTATTCTGTGGTGGTCACCATCTTAGGTGCTCCCTAAAACGTGGGCAACAAAGTTACTGCCTCTTCCAGGGGACAAAAAGAGAACTTCCGCTCCAGCCAGACATACAGACCCCCCCTGCCCCCCACCCCCGCCCCCGTCCTCAGCCTTGCATGAGGCAGCTGAGACCAGGAGTCCCAAGGCCTCTGGACTTATTACCTAGGTTCCAGCCCTCTCTTCCCTGCACCTCAGCTTCCTCATCTGCAGCATGGGGTTGCAGGGACAGCCGAACTTCTCACACAGTAGACACTGGAAGCCCAGGCTCAGAGAAGTGGCCATACTGTGGAAGCCCACAGGATCCAAAAGAATGAAGTAGTGATTCCAAGGAAAGGCGGTGGCCATGGATTTTACTGAAAGAACTAATATGAAAAATATAGTCTTGTTTCCTTACCTTAGAGCCCTTGACTGAATCAGCCAACAGGGTCAGTTCAGAGGGATTCCATCTAGAATACCAGCTGCTTCAGAGGGTAAGGATCTCACCTTGTTCACCTTCAGAAAACATTTCTCCAATTTTTCACCCTTCCCTTTTTTTAGTTTTAATTTGTATTGAATTATAAATTGCTTTGTTGTCTTTTTTCCTGTTTATTTTGTGACATTTATAAACAACATTCTGACAATTCTGAAAAGTATGAGAACTCAAACAGAGTCTGATGGTGCCAGGGTGGGTGAGGCTGAAGATAGCATGGACCCCCATCCTGTCAGCGGGTATGTGGAGCTGTCCAGCAATCGGAAAATCAGTTTGCTATTAGCTGGCCGAGCTGACAGATGTCCACCCTGAGCTCCTGCAAATCTGCTCCTGGGAAAGTGCCTGAACATGGGCATCGGGATATAGGCATAGGAGTATCCCCAGAAAACTTCTCACAGCAGCAAAGTTGTCCCCTGGCAAGATGCATACTGTGCATATTCATACAACATAGAGTAATAATTAATTACAACTGCAACTTAGCCAAGTCACAAAAGAATATAAATCATGTGGTTGCATTTATGTAAAGTCTGACTTGTGTGAGATGACACACTATGTCATTTAGGGATAGTACACACAGGTGGTGCAATTGTGTCCAAATGAATAAGGGAAGGGTCACATAGAATTCAGGGCAGTGGTCAAGTCTGGTTGGAAGGATGGGAGGTGAGACCAGGAGGCTCCAGGGGAAATATAGTACTCATTTTTTGGTCTGCCTTACATATCACATACAAGTTATAAATAAACACTTCTGTGAACTCAACGTTATTAAAAAGGAGATTTTGAAGCTACATCTGAAAAGTTCTCCACACTTCAGGTATTCCAGTACCACCTTCTCCATCCCTGAGCCTCATGGGCCGCAGGCATCCTTTTCTCTAGCCACCTCCAGATCTCTCTCCTTCCTGTAGGCCCCTGGGCTCTTCTCCCTCCACCAGCTGAGTCCTCTCCAGCCCCATCCTCACAAGACTCTATGATGTCATCCTCCAGATCCAGCCACAGAATGAACAAAGGATTTGTGATAAAATTTTCTGGTGTCAACCTTATCCCATCAGTTCACTCTGGATGCCCCAACTTCCACCTCCTGCCCTGCACCTTTCACTCTAGCATGAACCTAGAACCTTTCCAATACACCAAAATGCATTTGTAAAGAAAACTCCTGGAGGCTTGAGGTTAACAATGTAGACAAGCCACTTGAGATTCCAAATCCCTCCATGGCATCCTCAGACGTCTTGTCAGGGCCCCAACCTCTGTCTCAGAGAATGGACAGTTTCTCTTCCTGGGGTTCAGGACTCTTCTTCCCTGTGGAGTAGTTCTGCAGTTGGGACACTCTGGGGGTCTTCCCACAGCACTGCGGAGGGTGGGGGCTGGTAAGCTGTAGCTCTCCAGGAACAGACCCTATCCTCACATGATGGCCACCTTCACTTCCTGAATTGGGCCTGCCCACAATCTGCCATTTCTCATCACTGTGTCCCCCACAAAAAGTTATGTTGAAGTTCTGACTCCCAGGACCTCACAATGTGGACTTATTTAGAGACAGAACCATTACAGATGCACTTAGTTAAGATGGGGTCATACTAGAATAGGGTGGCCCTAACCTAACATGATGTGTGTCCCTATACAAAGAGGAAACTTGGCTACGGGTACTTTGGGGAGAGGCTAAGTGTTTATGGATACAGAGATTGGAACATTGCAGCTGCTAGCCAAAGAAGGCCAGGATTTCTGGTGACCATCAAAGCTGGGAGAGGCAAGGAAAAATCCTTTCCTTGTCTCCAGAGGGGGCACAGCCTGCTGATCTTGGACTTCTGGTTACCAGAACTGAGAGAGAATAAGTGTCTGTTGTCTCTGGTACTTGAGTACTGCAGCCACAGGAAATGACACAAGGTATCATCACAGAATAAAGGTAAAACCACCCGAAACCCAGAGGAAGTTGCAGCTAAGCTTCTGATGACCACCCCTTCTAGCAGTTTCTATGCATATAGTTGGGCACTGATGTAAAGCGTATTAGGCTGTTCAGAAACTGCTTTGACATTTGAAGACAGATTGTGCACATTTAAACATGGACTTGCAGCATCACTTGAAATGACTGCAGCATCACAGGCATGGACAGCACAGACTTTAACAAAGCCCCTGCTGGTGGATACTAGGGTTGCTTTCTCTACTCCTCCCCACTTTCTCCCTCCTTCCCTCTCTCTCTGTCCTCCCACTCACATCTCTCTCTGTGTGTGTCTGTCTCTCTGTTTCTCTCTTTGTCTCTGTCTCTCCCTTCCTCTCTCTTTCTTTCTCCCCATCCCCTCACTTTCACTCTTGCTCTCAACCTCCCTAAATCTGAAGGAAATGAGAAAACACAGACCTTTCTGATCACAAATGTTTTTAAATGCCTGTGTATTAATGACTGGTGAGTATGTATGTTGGCGCGCAGAGGGCAATCTTTCTTGTCTTAAATGAGAAAAAGTCATAGGAAAAATGGGCTTTGTGTTGTCAAACATTAGCCTGAGCAGACACCCTCTGAGAGCCGAACCCCAGGGGCTTCCTGAGACCAATTGCATTTTTCCTGAAGGAGTGTGTTTAACGTCAGCACCCTGAGGAGCTTGGCTGAGAAGAGAGCCAAATATTTACACAGCTAACCCCAAAGCCCATGGAAATGACCTCATGAACATTGTTTTTAGTT
Organism: Eidolon dupreanum; assembly: GCA_028627145.1. Taxonomy (NCBI): domain Eukaryota; kingdom Metazoa; phylum Chordata; class Mammalia; order Chiroptera; family Pteropodidae; genus Eidolon; species Eidolon dupreanum. Next base: position 93,597,079 of record CM053509.1, on the reverse strand, counting down.
CATAAGATGTGGTGATGAATAGGAGCCATTGCTGTGTCTGACACTCTCATTTCTGGACAGTGGAAGCTGGAGCATTGGGTTCCTGAGCAGTAGTGACACAGGTAGGGGAAAGGCTCTTGTTTCATGTGGGCTGGTGTCAGTCCTGGCTCCAGCCTCCTCACTTTGTGGCCTTACATAAGTCATTGCAGCTCTCTGAGCTTCAGTTTTTTCTAAGAGATGTAGACGAGAATGATACCAACTCCCACGTGTATGGTGAGGATGAAATGTAATGGTGAGTACAGACCTCTCTGCATGCACATCTGTCAGTTGACAGTGGGACTGGGGGCTGGGAGCCTCACCATCCTGGGCTGTTGTTGAGGTCTCTGCAAAGAGCCACATACCTGCCAAGGATTAAATGAGAGTGGAGGAGCTTCCAGGCAAACACCCAAGTCATCAGAAGGTATTATGGATGTTCCTTTCCCTCCTAAATTTGTAAAACCCTGAATCATGAGTAGATGATAGGTGACTATCCTCTGGTTCACCACCCAGCCCCTACCCCTACCCCCTTGGGCCTCAACAGCCTGCATACTGCCAGCACCTGCAAGTCCACCTGAGGTCTTCTGCTCCTAGGGTCTTGCTTTGTCTGTGTGAGGCAGATCAGAAGTACTTGAGGACTACTGCCCCTAAGGATCAGCCCTTGACTAATGAATGATGGAAACTAGGGCATGAATACCTCACTTCCTTTGTTCCTTGGGTTGCCTACATCTGAGGAGCATGTTCTACATTGGCTCCTAGAATTTTCCAATTGGAGTATACTCCAGTTGCCAATGGCAGTAACTTCCTTGACAATTCGCCCTTCATTTGTCTGCCTTCCCTTCCTTGACTCATGTCCCTCTCCCCTTTTTGTGCTGCCCAGGACCACCTCTCAAATAAGCTACTTGTGCCATAATCCTTTTCTATGTCTGTGCTTCTGAGACAGCCCAAGGAACACACTTTCTTCATCTCTGACTCAACCAAACTGTGAAATTCCCAAGGCTTGCACCAGCTATCTTCCCATTCTCGGCAAATTGCACTTCATCCTTCCAGTTGCTCAAACTCAAATTCTTGGCAATGTTTTCAGTGCTTTTCTTTCTTGACTTGCCACATCTAATCTATCACCAATAACCCGTTAGCTCTAACTTCAAAACATATCTTTTACATATCATGATCTTATTTCTGAAAAACGATTGTAAAGGGAAAATCCTAAGAGGAAAAGAAACATTACATACAGAACATAGCTATGAAAAATAGCAAACTTCTTGTCAGAATCTATGCAAGCCAGAAAGTAAAAGAGAAATATCTTAAAGGACAGAAAGAAAAAATTGTTAACCTAAAATTCTATACCCAGAAAAAATATTGTTGAAAATGAAGGCAAAGACAACATCAAATGTTGGCAAGGATGTGAAGCAATAGGAACTCTCATTCATTGCTGGTGGGAATGTAAAAAATTATGGCCACTTTGAAAGTCAGTTTGTCAATTTTTTACAAAATTAAACATACTGTTACCATAAGAGCCAGCAATCATTCCTCTAGGTACTTATGCAAATGACTTAAAAACTTATGCTTACACCAAATCCTGCACACCAATGTTTATAGTAGCTTTATTCATAACTGCCCCAAACTGGAAGCCACCAAGAAGTCTTTTAATAAGTGAATGGATAAACTGTGGTACATCTGCAAAATTAAATATTGGAGGAAACTTTACTGCAAAACACTAAGTGAAATAAGCCAATCTGAAAGATAACTTTCTGTATGAGTCCAACTTAATGACATTCTGGAAAAGATGAAACTATGGAGACAGTAAAATGATTAATGATCACAAGGAAAAACAGCTGTCTTGAAAACTGGAGACTGAGGTAGATAAATAGAATCATAGCTTATCATGAGCTGGAGCCACTGCTAGAGTCAGCAACTGGTAGGAACACTAAGTGACAATTGCTAGCTACTGAGCATGCGCTAGGTTGAGAGCCAAATGCTCCTGAAGGGCCAGAGGTAGAGGGAGGCCCACTTTCATGAATTCTGTCTCCAGAAGCCCTACCAGGTTCTTAAGGTGAAGATTGGAGAAAATACCCTCATACTTTCAGCAGAGGAAGGGTAAATGTAACCCAGAACATTCTAATTTCTCTAATAAAAGCTTTCTCTCTAAGAAACTATTTTACCAGAACCTAGCCAACTTTAGTTTTTCCAGAACTTCACAGACTTTAAGAAATGAAAATACTCAAGTCCAGCCCATTTTAGCCTTTCAGTCTCACCTAAAGAGATGAAACTGAGAAACCCTGGTGAAGGTCACAGCCTGGAGACATAACCTCACTAGACAACTGATACCTGTCAAAAAACTATAGAATGCCTTCCCTCCCCCAACACTTATCACTAATCAATAAGGTTTCTGTATAGTAACAGGAAATTATAGCTGAAAGAACTGCAAGACTCAAACCCATTTAAGAAGTCAGTCTCTAGGGAAACCCAAAAACAATGGGGGAGACAAGAACAAAGACACATGGGAATTTGAACCTCTGACACTTATGATTGAAACAAACAGTAAACAGAGCCCAATTCATTTACAGATAAACATAAAATCTCACACTAAAGAATTATTTATCTCAGTTCCATTCACCTGAAACATAATGTTCAGTTTTCAATAAAAAATTACGATGCATACTAAAAGTCAAAAACTAAACAAAACAGAAAACATGCACAGAGTATGAAAAGAAAGCCAGCATCATAACCAGACTCAGATATGGTAATGGTTTTGGAATTATTAGATCAGGAATTTAAAATAAATATGATTAATTGGTTAAGCCTTTAATGGAAAAAGTGTATAACATGCAACAACAGATGGGGAATGTAAGCAGAGAGATTTTTAAAAACTCTAAAAAAATCAAAAGGAATTCCAGAAATCAAAAACACTGTAGCAAAAATAAAGAATGCCTTTTATGGGCTTTAGTAGACTGGACATGGCTGAGAAAAAAAATCACTGAGTGTGAAGATATGCAAATAAAAAGTATCCCAAACTGAAAATTGAAGAGGAAAAAAGATTGAAAGAAGTGGAACAGAATATCCAAGAACTGTAAAACAATTACAAAAACTATAACATATGTGTAATAGGAATGCCAGAAGGGGAAGAAAGAAAAAAAGGAGCAGAAGAAATATGTGAAGTACTAATTAGTTGAGAATATTCCAAAATTAATGGCAGACACGATATCACAGATCCAAAAAGCTAGAGAATATCAAGCACGATAAATACTATAAAATTTCCAGCTAGGTATATTATATTCAAATTACAGAAAATCAAAGACAAAGAGAAAATACTGAAGAAAGCCATGGAGAGGTGGAGGGACACACATTATATATAGAAGAACAAGGATAAGAATTACACTGGGCTTCTCTTCAAAAGTTATGCAAGTAAGAAGAGAGTGAGGTGAAATATATAAAGTATTGGAAAAAAAACACCAAACTAAAATTCTCTATCTAGTAAAATTATTATTCAAAAGTAAGAACAATAAAGACTTTCCTATTCAAAAGTAAGAACAATAAAGACTTTCTCAGTCAAACAAAAATTAAGGGAATTTGTTTCAGTAGTTTTGCTTTCCAAGAAATGTTTAAAAAGTTCTTCAGGGAAAATAAAACTAATATAGTTTATAAACCTGAATCTACATGAAGAGAGGAATGATGTTAGAAAAGGAATAAATAAAGGTAAAATAAAATATTTTATCCTTATTCTTAATTGATTTAACACATGATAATTTGTTCAAAATAATAATAGCAACAATTAGGTGAGTATACTCTATGGGTAAGTGAAATAAATGACAGCAATTTTATAAGGTATGGGAAGAAGAAATTGGGAATACTCTCTTATAAGGTACCCATGAAGCAGTATAGTGTTATGTGAAGGTGAACTTAATTTAGTTGTAAATGTACATTGCAAACACTATAGAAATCACTAAATTTTTTTCAAAAGACATATAATTAATATACTAAGAAAGGAAAGAAAGTGAAACCATATAAAATATTCAGTTATAACCAGAAAAGACAGAAAGAGAGTAAAAAACAAAACAAAATGAAAAAAAAATGACAATGAATAGAAAACAGTTACAAAACATGGTAAATGTTAACTATATAAATAATCATTTTAAAGTGAATAGTCTAGATACACGAATTAAGAGATAGAAACTGTCAGAGTGGGTAATAAAGAAGACCCAACTATGTGTGCTACAAGAAACCCAGTTGAAAGATAAAGATATAGATACAAAAGTAAAGAGAAGGAGAAAGATGTACCATGCTAGTACTAATTTTAAAAAGCTGGAATATCTGTATGATTTAAGACAAAACAGATTTCAGAATAAAGAAATCATCAGGGATAAAGAGGGACACTATGTATGATAAAGGGTCAATTCTTCAAGAACATAACAGTCCTTAATGTGTTCGCACTTTAAAATTAAGCATCAAAATATGTGAGGCAAAACAGGTGGAACTGCAAGGAGAAATAGACAACTCCACTAGCATATTTGGAGAATTCAACACATTTGCTCTTTTATTAGTAATTCACAGCTTAAGGGGGCAGAAAATTAGTAAGGATATAGTTGAATGAAAAAGCACCACCAATCAACTGGATGTAATTGGCATCTGTAGACTACTTCATCCAACAATAGCAGAATACACATTCTTTTCAAACTCACATGGAACATTAATCAAAATAGAACATATTCTGGGCCATAAAACACACCTCTACATGTTTAAAAAAGTAGGAATCATACAAAGTATGTGCCCAGAGTACAATGAAATTAATTGTAAATCAATAACGAAAACAAAGCTGAAAAATTTACAGGTATTTAGAGAGTAAACAAAACACTTTTAAAGAACACATGGTCAAAGAAGAAATCTCAAGAGAAATTTTAAGATATTTTGGACTAAATAAAAATGAAAACAAAATATCAAAATCTGTGGGATGCTTAAAGAAAAAAATAGCATTAAATGTATATATTAGAAAAGAAAAAAGACCTAAAATCGATAATCCAAATTTTTACTTTAAAAAATTAGAAAAAGAAGAACAAATTAAATCCAAGTTTTTCAGAAGAAAAGAATAGTAAATATTGGCGCAGAAATCAATGAAATTGAAAAAAAGGGAAACAATAGAGAAGAGGCAACAAAACCAAAAACTATTTGTTTTTTTTAAAGATCAATGAAATAGATAAATCTCTAGCCAGGCAAACGAAGAAAAGAGAAAAGACACAAATTACTAATATCAAAAATGAAAGGGGGGCCATCACTACTGATCCCATAAAAGGCACAAAGTGGATCTTTTTAGGCATCATATACTACTTCTTGTTTTTCTTTTTAAATTTATTTTGGTGACATTGATTAACAAAATCCAATAAATTTCAAAATACAATTCAATGGTAAGTTATATATTACATTGTGTATTCACTGCCCATAGTTAGATTTCTTTCAATCACCACATATTTAACCCCTTTCACCCCATCTACCTCCCCGCCCCTACCCTCTGGTAACCACTAGTCTATTGTCCTTGTCCATGAGTCTCTGTGCTTCTTGTTTTATCATCCATTCAGGCTCTCTATGCCTTTTGACTGGAAAAGTTAATAAATTTATATTTAAAGCATTTAGAGGTGAGGACTTGCTAATTCTGTCTGACTGTTTTGCAGTTCCTTTGTTTATTTCTTTCTCTTTTGCTATCTTTCTTTGTGAGTTGATAATTTTTCTTATTTGTATGCTTTTTTAATATTTAGCTTTCTCTTTTGTATGTCTGCTTAGATTTTTCATTTGTGGTTTCCATGAGGCTTACACAAAACATCTTCCAGATATAACAGTCTATTTTATGCTGTTAACAACTTAGCTTTAACTGCATACAAAAACTCTACCCTTTTACCTACCTGATTATTTATATTTTTGATGTGATAATTTACCTCTTTTTAGAATGTGGATTTTTCTATGGCCATACTACTTTGAACAAGTCTGATCTCGGAAGCTAAGCAGGATTGGGCCTGGTTAGTACTTGAATGGGAAACCACCTAGGAAGATCAGGTGCTGTAGGCATAAAAAAAATGTGGATCCATTAAAAAATTACTGTAGTTATAGTTATTTTAATGTTTTTGCCCTTTAATCCTTTATACTATAGTTAAGTGATTAATATACCACCACATTACGGTATTAGAATATTCTGAATTTGACTATCTACTTAACTTTATCAGTATTTTATATTCTCATATGTCTTCCTGTTACGAATTAGCATTCTTTCATTTGAGCTTAAAGAACTTTAAGTATTTCTTGTAAGGCAGGTCTAGTGGTGATGAATTCCCTTAAATTTTTGTTTGTTTGAAAAAGTCTTTATTTATCCTTCATTCCTGAAAGACAACTTTGCTGAATATTCTTGGCTGCCAGGTTTTTTTTTTTTCCCAAGCACTTTGAATATATCATTTCTCTTTCTTGACCTACAAGGTTTCTGTTGAGAAATTTGCTGGTAACCTTATGAGTATTTTCTTATATGTGAGAAATATTTTTTTCACTTGCAGCTTTTAAAAATCATGAACCTGAATATCTAAATCTTTTCCAGGTGTGGGAAGTTTTCAGTCATTATTTCTTTAAATAAGCTTCCTGCTCCTTTCTTCAGTCTTCTCCTGGAACTCCAATAATGCATAAATATTTCTTTAATGACATCCCATAATTCATGTAAATTTTCTTCATTTTCTTATTCATTTTTTTCTTTTTGCTCCTCTAATTCATTGATTTCAAAAAACCTGTCTTATAGTTTACTAAATATTTCTTATTCTTGGTTGAGTTTGTTGTTGAAACTCTCTTTTGAATTTTTCTATTGAGTCATTGTAGTTTTCAACTCTAGGATTTCTTCTTGTTTATTTTAATGTTTTTTCTTTCCCTATTGATTTCATTTTTCTCATACATTTTTTCATTTTTTTTTTTTAGTTTTCTTGTTGTTACTATATTTCTTTAAGAAGATTATTCTGAATTATTTGTTAGACAGTTTATAGATCTCTCTTTATGTTCAGTCATTAGTTTCCTTTAGTGGCATCTTTTTTCTTAATTATTTATTATCCTTGCAGCTTAGAATTTGTGTTTGAAAATTTGAGGGTATAAGCACTTCTTTGTACAGATTGGTACAGAAAAGCAAAGTTCTTCACCAGTAAGCCTGTCCAGAGATCCTGGGTGGGCCACGTAGTGATGCTCATGGGTGGCTTGTTGATGGAGTTCTTGCATGTCCTGATGCTGGGGTGACCTAAAAGCCTGCAACATTGGTAGTCAGCCTGGTTTTGGGCCCCACTGAGCCCCTGGGTTCACAGGTGCCCTTCTGGAGCCTAGGTTTGTGAGCACTGATTGGTAGCCTGGGGCCATAGGAGCCCCTCAGGGCCAAGAAAGTGAGCCAGTGCTCCCCTCCCTCCACTCACTACTGTTTAAAAACAAAATTTAACTCAGTAAATTTGAAGACCTAATTGGCTTTATTGCGAAGCAGACAGTATCTCATCTATCAAGCATAGAGATAGTCTGATGGGTTATATAAGATGGAAGGCATGTATACAAAGAAAAGTGGGACAGAAAGTCATCAGCAAAAGAAAAATAAAAGTTCATTGGAAGAAAGTTAAGAGTTCAGATGATGATAGCTTCTCATTTGCTGGGCTGCAGTGTTTCAATTAGCTGGGCTTGTAGCTGGGCAAGAGGAAAATCTTCCTTCTGCCTGGGTAGTAAAGTAGTAGCACTTCTTGTTTGGGAGTGTTAGGTGCATTTTTTCCTGTTGGGGTCTACAACTGATGTCTTCCCGTTTGGGGTAATTCACATAGAGTAGTAGGGCCTGAAAGCTCCCTCCACAGGCCTTCCTTATTCAAATTTTAGTTGAGGATTGCTTTATTAATGTTCACACTGCCCACAAGCCACACTGCCCAAGCTTGCTCTAGCTTCAGGACCTCTTGACATGCCATCTTTCTGCCACCATTTTACCCCTTATGTCATGACTCAGCCCAGCTAGTGCTAGTTCTAAACATTTTAGTTAGTGTTTTTCAAACTTCGCTCATTTGTGAAATTTCTTACTGATTTTTGCAGTATCAGCATACTGTCTTTACTATTATTTTGTAGTATTTTATTTAAACCTGTTCCAACTTTATTTAAACAAATGTACTTCTAAAAGGAAACCAGAGTGTGCTGCAGGAGGGAGCTGGGTGTGACTCTAAAAGAATAATACAAGAGATCCTTGTGGTGAAATGTTCTGGAGCTTGACTATCAATGTCAATCTCTCAGTTATTATATTGTACTATATAGTTTTGCAACATGTTATCAGTGGGAGAAACTGCATTAAGGGTACTCTGGATCTCTGTATTATTTTATACAATTGCATATTAATCTACAACTTAAAATTAAAAGTTCAAATAAAAAGTATGTATAATTAAAATGCATGGCAACAATAGTATGAGAGATATAAGGGGATAAATGAAATTAATGTGTTCTAAGATCTTCACACTGTCCAGCAACTGGGAAAAATACAAATTTAAGTTATATTTTAATAAAATAAGGTTATATAGTGTAATATTTATGGTTACTATGAAAAGAATAGTCAACAAAGGTATTGTATAACTAAGAATCTAATAGAGTGAAAGAATGGAAAACTGAAATCCAAAATAAAGCAAGGAAGCAGAAAAAACTGAAACAGGTGAGACAAATTAAAAAATACTAAATGGTAGATTTAAACTCAAATATATCAGTAATTATATCAATTATAAATAGACTAAATATCCTAATTAAAAGATAAAGATTGCCAGACTGGATAAAAAAATTCAACAATATGTTGCTTACAAGAAATAACCTTGATTAAAAGGTTAAGAAGTAAAAGGATATAAAAATATATCTTTCAAACTATTCAAAAATAATCCAATACCAGGCCAAAAAAAATTAATAGATATAATTACAAATGATGGAGGCTATCTCATAATATGATTTAATTTTACTGTTTTAAATTTGTAATCACTTTATAATAGAACTGAAAATATATAAAACCAAAATTGACAAACTGAAAAGAAAAAAGAGATAAGTCACATTCATAGTAGGAGTTTTTGACACTTCTCTTTTGGTAATTGATAGAACAAGCATAAACATATCTGTAAGTATATAAAAGAGTGGGAAATATGAGTAAAATACAGTAATCTCTCTTTATCTGTGGGGGATATGTTCCAAGCCCCTCAATGGATGCCTGAAACCACTGATAGTACTAAACCCTTTATATATTATGCTTTTACCTATACATGCATACCCATAATAAAGTTTATTTCTAAATTAGGCACAGTCAGATATTAACAACAATAATTAATAATAAAATAGAACAATTAAAACGATATACTATAATAAGAGTTATGTGAATGCAGACTTTCTCTCTCAAAATATTTTGTTGGACTGTACTCACCTTTCCTCTTCTTGTGATGATATACAGATAATACAATGCCAACTTGATGAGATAAAGTGAGGTACTCAAAATGGTATGCAATTTAAAATCTATGAAGTGTTTATTTCTATAATTTCTCATTTAATATTTTTAGGCTGCAGTTGACCATGAATAACTGAAACCACAGAAAGTAAAACCGAAAAAAGAAGATTTCTATAGTATTACTTGCAAGAGCAATGGGACATAGTCTATCTTTATTTCAGTGAATCACTTGACAACACTTTTCATGATAACCTTATGATAAGAAAATACATTACATAGTTGAATTAAAAAACTCAAGGAGTTTGTTGAAATTCTCTAGTGCCAAATATTATGTTCTTGGTTCAGTCCTTATTCTATTTAAGTCATATATAACTAATACCAGTGATAACTGAGAGTCAAAATTCTTTTAATGCTTTGGAATAATGGTTACATGGTTTGAAACTGTGAGATGAAAACTTAATTAGTCTAAAGGCAAAGTCTTCACATTGCATTTTTGGTGTCAAAATATTTTAGCATTTAAAAAAATTGAGAAATAACATACATATACAAGAAAGTGCCCAACTCAATGGCTTTTTTTTAAGTGTACATTCACATCATGGATTGTTGCCAGCATCTTGAAAAGGCCCCTCATTGTCTCTTTCCAGTTAGCACCCTCCCCCACAGATGTAGCCAATATTTCGCCTTCTATTAGCATTGATAATTGTCGTCTGTTCTTGAACATTATATAAATGGAATCATATGTATATGTATTTGTATGTACAAATATATGTTTACCTACATATCTGTCATCTCTTTGAATATTTACCTGTAATTTATCTTTCCATCTATCATTTATCTATGTATGTATCTATCATCTGTCTATCATCTATCTCTATTTATCATCTATCAGCTATCTATCTTTCTATTTACCATCTATTTATCTATCTATATCTATCATCTATCTGTCTATCTATCTGAATGAAACTAGGTCATACTCTTAAGTGATGCCTCTCATTCAGCCTCCACTCAGCCCCAGAGCCACACCTGCTCTAGGATTCAGAAGAGGAGACCTCATTCTTGACTTCAAAACAGACCTACTTCACCCCACCCTGCAGTGACAGACTGTGTGAGCTTGGCCAGCCCTCCTGCTGGGCACGAGTCTTCAGACAATTGCATTGCCAGTCCCAGGGCAAAGTGAGCACCGATATCACATGGTAGGCACTCAGACTGAACAATCGCCAGTAGATGGGTTGTTCCTGCAACACCCACCTCCCATGTGTCCCAAACTTGAGTGCCCCTTCCCCACCCCTGCATGTCTCCTTGGCCACAGGGAGCTGGTGGTTGTGTCTGAGTAATTTGGTCCCCTGTTTAAGGAAAGGAAGCAATAATAGCAGCTGTAATTGTCCAAATTACTGCTGCCCCTTCGAGCTTGACATCTGCCTGATGATGGTGGATGGAAACCTGACCTGGGCAGTGTGCAGTGTGGCTGAGGAGCCAGCATCCCAGTACTGGCCCTTCCAGGTGGAAGGAGCACCTAGCCTGGACCTCTCAGCTGCTCCAAGAGGGGAGAGCCCACCTCATCTCAAGGGGTTGGAGATTTGCCCTGCAACCACATTGTCAGTCAACAAATGCCTACTGAATGCCTGCTGCGTGCAAGGATCTAGCTCACAGGCTGCAGAGGCAGCCCTTGTGGAAGGACCTGGAGGAGCAGCTAGTGCAGCTGTGAGCCCAGGGGGCACATACTCTCCTTCCTGCAAGTTGATGTCTCCTAGCTTGTGGAGTTTCCTTTCTAAGAATGGGATGGGGGATGGTGAGAGATGGGGGCCACGGTCAAAGGACACTGTGGGACACTGTGTGGGCAGCTGGAGTGAGAGGGGGCCCAGAGTTGAGTGCTCTGTGGAGCCTGTGAGGAGGTCTTCCAGGCACAGGTGGACTGGAGGGTGAGCAGGGGCTGGCTGGAAGAGGGTCCAGCAGAAGGAGAGGAGTGGGGAGGCAGTGAAGGGCAGATGGATGAGGACAGTGAGGCTGGAGAGGACAAAGCAGGGAGGAGGGGTTCGATCATGAAAAGTAAGCCAGTCAAGAGGTTTTATTTTTGTCTGTTTTCAGCAGGATCTTGACACAATTCAGCAAGAATTGTAGAAAGCCTGTCTGGCCACTCTGTGCAGGGTGGTGAGCAGGAAGGCTAGGGCCTGAACTGAGGAGTGGGGACCATGGGCAGGCACTTGAACTCCAAGGCTATTCCACTCTTGCCAATTTCCTCACTTGAGCCTTCCAAATTTTCCACCATGGCAGTGGGATCACTAGTCCTTCACTTGTTCAGCCAGACCACTGGCATTTTAATGAAGCCAACCCTGGGACAGGGTCCTATCCGGCCTTTATTTGGGGGCTGATTCCATGAAGCACCAGTGGAGTGGGGAAGTGCAACCAGGAGGGGATGGTAACCATGAGGCATGTGGTATCCCTGTCAATCACCATGGACAGCTATGCCTCAGTCCTTGAGACTCAGATGCCATTGTGGACTGTGCCTCCCTCACCCTCTCTCAGGTAAGGGAGGCATTCTTTTGCCTGTCCTTCCTGCCTACACAGGCAGGGTACCCACAGCCCAGGAACAGAGGCTGCTTTGGGGATGCCTGGGGGAGTTAAGGCAGAGGGTCTGTCATTTGGTATATTTTAAAATTTGAACCAGTATGGTGTCATCAAAATTTTAAAATAGACAAGACAGCCCTCTTCACCTCTTGCTTAGATTTCTCCCAAAGGTCAGAGATGTTTGTTGAACTGGCATCCAAGTGAGGGACAGCTGGTGTATCTGGCATTCAAGTCAGAGACACTTGATGACCTGGCATCCAAGTGAGAGACATCTGATGACCTATGGGACACAGGACATGCACACATCTGTGACGTCTGCCCCACTGCCTCAGAAGGCTCTGAGAGTCAGTAAGCTCAGAAGTACCTGGTTTTGAGATTTCATGGATCTATAACCTTTAAAAAGTTAGGGAGAACCTGCCCATGGCCATGCACTGAGTCATCAAGCAAGGACCCTCTGCCATTTGTTATTACATAAGTCTCAGCATTTAGGGCCATCCTTTTAAAGGTCAGGGTAAGGACAGGATAATGGCTTTGGAGCCTGCCAGGGGGAACCCACTCCCAAGGCTTAAGGGCAAAGGAGGAGCTGGTCCCAGAGTTAGAATGGGAATGCCTCCAGCCCACAGGTCCCTTGACATCCTGCGGGGAAGATCACCCTTCACTCCCCAGCTCCATTCCATCAGGGGACCCCACTGCCCCCTAGCCCTCTCCTGTGTTTGGAAAAACTTAGACTCACTGAAAAAACAGAGCTGGGTGTCCTAGGGTCCTTTGGGGCAAGAAAAGAAGAAAGCAGGAAAGTCTAGGAGATTAGGAGGTGAGGATGGCCTGCCCAGTCCTGCTGGTGCCTGGAGCTCAGTGCCCCCACTAGGATGGTGAGGTGGGGAAAACCATGGGCTTCTCAGGGGTCAACAGATGATCAGAGCCAACTGATCCCCCCCGCCCCCCACCACCACTGCACCAGAAGGGCTTGAGTGCCCCTGCAGCTGGGGATCCCAATGCTGAGGCTGGACCAGGGGCTGGAGCTCAGCATCAGACTTGGATTGCTACCAAAAAAAATAAGAACAAACTGTTTCTTCCTCTCCTGAGTGGCTCATAACCAATCTATCTCCATCTGCTTTTCTGGAAAACTGAGTTCCACATGGACCCCTGACTGGCACTGGAAGGGCAGATCAGTGCTACTGATCAAATACCTTCACTTGTTGCCTTTTCCAGAGGGCTTCATTAGTCATCCGTTTAGCAGGCACTTCATGTCTGCTGGCCAAGGGACAGGCACGGAGTGGTAAAGAATTCTATACCTGTCCCTTTGCTATTTTTAGCAGATCTGTCCAATTCTTATGCCTCAGTTTATCTCCCCAGAAAATAGGAATATTGATACTAGTGTTGCAGGGCTGCTGTGAAGGCAAGATGGGTCCGCTGGCCTCACATGGGCCTTGGGCTCTCCCAGGAGGACCTCCAGGAGCACCAGGCCCAGGGGCCTCCCCTCTACGGGTGCACTCACCACCCCCTGCCCGACCCCTGCTGCCTATTGCATGTCACTGGGCCCTTATGTTCGGGGACTGGTGGGCTAGGGGATGCCTGGGTTTACAGGGTCACAGGCTGATGGTCTGGGGACATTCCAAGACACCAGGATGGTGGGCAGGCTGAGCAGACCTGGGGGCCTGGGGTCCTTGCTAGAGAGAGGGCACTAGGTCTGTGAGTCTGAATGTTGTGCCTCCTGGTCCTGGACACACAGGTTGCCTGAGGCTTAGTGGGCGAGTCCCTGTCCTGAACACTTGGGTGGTCTGGGTCTTTGTGGGTGGGTCCCCTGCTGGCTCTGTTTCCCACCCCCATGGTATGCCCTCAGGTGGCCCAGAGCCTGGTGTTCTCCCATATGAGGTGGATGCTCTGTCCTGGCCATACTGTGGACCTGGGGGAGGGAAAGAGAATGGGAGATGGGAGGGAAAGGTCAGTGAGCACCTCCCAGGCACCGGTCCACTCCCACAGGCCCTCAAACTAGAACGAGGGCTACAGTCACAGGCAGGGCCCCCCAGACCTCTGAACTTCTGTATTAGGGCCTATGGTACTGCTTGGGAGGGCACCCTGAAGACAAACTGGGCATTCCCCAACTAGAGGCACTGGGAGGCTCCATATGCCCTGCCTCCCAATGATCCAGCTGCCAGCCCTATCCCACTCACCACGTGCCCCCCAGAGACTCATCTTGCAGCAGAAGAGCAAGTCTCGAAATCTGGGGTGGGCCCTCCTAACTCCTTCAGGCTGACTGGATTGGAAGGCAGCCCAGCTCCTGACCCCACTCTCCCTCTCAGGTCTGGAACCAGCCACTTCCGCAGGCCACTTGCTAAAAGCCCCAGGCTGTTCCTGCTGCACGGCAGCTGGGGCCTCAGGAAGAGCATAAAAATGTCTAGATGACACTCCTTCACCTTTATTATATACAGAGGCCCCTCATCTCCTGCCTTTCAAGAGGGCCCCTCCACCAGGCCACTGTGGGGGTGGCCACTCAAGGCAGTTTATCTGCTGGAAGAATGTCTGTGAGAATAGGAATGGAGCCTCCTCTGCCATCCATCACCACCTGCCTAAGATCCCCTTGCTGTGCCGGGCTGTGTGGGGGCCCACAGGACACCGGCCTGGGAGGTGATAGCAGAGGCCTGACAGGGGTCCTGCCTGGCCAGCTCGGGGTTCATGCAGCCTGACACCAAGGTCTCCCACCTGCATGGACCAGCTTTAGGTCAGGCCTGACTCCTGGGAGCAGGGGCATTAGAGGTGAACCAGCATGGATGTGGGATCTGGGGCTTTGTCAGCTCTCCTGGGCTGGGGCAAAGCCAAGGAAGATGGGGTCCAGAGCAGGGGCAGGCTGGAGACCTATGGGGGACATTCATTTAGAGGTGTGGTAGTGAGAGTACAGTGCTCCAAGTGCAAGGTCGAGCCCAGGTCCATGAGCCAGGACACTTATCAGGATCCTATACGCACTCATGGGTGAGAGTCCCTTTAGTGTCCCAGCCTGGCTTTCCAGGTCTGTTTTACACAAAAATGTGTCTTTTTTATGGTTTTGATATAATCTGAATTTTCCAAGAATGCAATGCCCATGTGACACAAGGGACAGCTACATCCCATTTTGTAATGCATTCTCAGGAGCTACACACTTTTGCGGGAAACAGAGACCTGAGTGTGCCTGGTGCTAAGGGCCAACCTAGCCCTGCCCAGCACTGCCCAGCTCTGCCTGGCATGCCCACCATGGCTGCATCGCACAGTTTCGTGTTCATAACTGAGCTGCTATTCCCAGATTTCACATCAGTAACAGCAGTGTTGACAGTCCGCTGTTGAATACCGTCTCTCCTGGGGTTCGTATCTGCTACACCATGCAGGTTTCTGGGTATGTGTGTGTGATGTGGCCAGGCCTCCTGCCCTTGTGTAAGTTGAAACACAGATTTAAAAACATCAGGAGAGCATGGCAGAGGGAATGTAGTGAGAGCATTAATATGTTTCTTAGGGTGGTGATATGTGTCAGAGGTGTGTGACATGAACGGGATCCAGGATTCACACAGGACTGGGGGGGTGCAGCTGTTCTCCCCATCTGGATGTTGGGCTAGGAGCTCTGCAGTGTCTCATGGGCACAAATGGCTGCCATCACTCTAAACACCAAGTGCACACAGGACAACAGCCAAAGGCAGGGGTGTGGAGTCTGGGGTGGGGAGATGCTGAGGGTGGTACCCAGGACAAGTTACTCTCATCTTCTCAGGGAAAATAAGTCTCTCTCAGATACCCCTTCCTTGGGAGTTTTCTCTATGTCTCTGGCTAGAATTGCCCGTCACTCTCCCACCCTGCTTCTCTGCAAAGTGAAGTGAGGGTCTGGCTCTTTCACCCTCTCAGTGCTAGTGTAGGGAGATGAGTGGGGCTAGCTGTGGGGGTCATCTATCTGGTCCCATAGCAGGACTTCTCAGAACCTGTTGTGCTCCTCTCTCTCTACTCCCCACCCCATGACTGACTCTCCCTCTCTCTCTCTTACTGGACTCTAGGTACCAGTTTTTTTACTGTTCCTTGAACCCCTACTCCACTCAGGCTGGTCTGGCCCCAGAGCCTTTGCATGTGCTGTTCCCTGTAGGACTCTCCCTTACATGTCTGTCCACTTAACTCTGTCCTTCACCTCCAAAGATCTTTGTTCAAAGCCCCTTTCTTAGCAATCTCTCTCCCCACTTGATCCCAAAGTTCCCCCAGGGTCTCCTGCAGCACAGACCACTGGCCTGCCCTTGACATGCTGCCTGGCACGTGGTAGGTGCTCAAGAATTCATTCATTCCTTTATCCATTCATTAAGGAAACACTGATTAGCGCTGACAGGGGAGGTAGAGGTCATTAAAATCCCTCAAGAGCCCTCCGTCTGGTGCGGAAGACAGCCTTGTAAACAGACCGTCAGGGTCCTGTGGTAAGTGCCGGGGCGGGGGTTGGGAGTAGCAAAGAGTCTGATACGTGAAGCCCAATGAGCTGAACTGGACTCTACACACCAACTGGCTTGGAGGTACAAGGGGATGCGGCATCAGGACCTCACTGATCCTCCATGCATGGTGAGAGTGTGGTGGGTGCATCCTCACTTCTATTTCTCCCTGTTTGCAAAGACACCAAGATGCCGAATGCTAGTGTGGGGCAAACGGGCCTTGGCATGCCCCTATGGATGGTGGCCCAGCTTGAGCCTCCTACTCAGGTGTACCAGGTGTGCCCCCGCCCTCTCTGCCTTCTGAGCTCCCTGAGCCCTCTGTTTACACAGCAGCAGCCAGTAATACAAATCACCTGCCTCCACTAATGGACCTGCCGCCTGTCCTCCCGAGGGGGCCCCTGACAGCTGCGAGATGCTTTAGGGAAAGCTTTTGACATTTGGGTGCAATCTCCAGCTCACAGCCCCCACCCCCAGCCCAGCTACAGGGGGCAATAGGTGGAGACTCACACAAAGGAGCTTTGAAGACAGAATGCTGCACAGAGGCAGGAGAAGCCCCACCCTCTAGCTACAACTTCTGATGTTCTGAGATGGCGCTGAAGCCACATGTGCCTGGCTAGGCCGGTTCCTTCCTTGAGCTAGCATTACTAGGCCCTGTGCCCCTGGGCCGGTCCCAGGGCATAGTGCATCAATTCAAGGGCATAGGTGTGTGGTGTCCTAATGGAGATGGGGGTGGCACCCCTTTCCAGTACTCTGAAAGCCTCCGCTGGCTCTAGGAGCAAGCCCCCATCTACCCAGGCTCTGAGCAGTGGAGGGAGCAGGTCTAGTTAGAATTTAACATTATTGTCTCAATTTTATCAGTTATGATTTCATTTATGGGTTTTATCATGGTGGTAAAAGTCTCTTTTGAAGTAAATTAATTTGAGGAAAAGGAAGCAAATCCATGGAAGGGACAATAGGTGTGCCACAGTAGAGGTGACCTGAGCCATGGCATGTGAGACATTAGCCAGTAGGCCTGTGTTTAGACCTGTCTGAGGCCTGGTTTGCCCACAGACCCAGTAGAAGGCTTGGCCTCTTATCTTTGTGCTGGTTGTGGGTGCTGGCCCTACCCTAACCATCCTTCTCTCATACTCTCTTATCCAACTTGGTATTCCAGGGAACTACTTTGGGATGGGGTGCTGGCAAGAGATGGAGGGCAAGAGGAAAGTAGCAGCCCCCTCCTATCTCTGCTCAGTACCATCTTGCAGGTGCATCAGCCACGTGGCCCCACCAGCTAGATGGTGGGGCTTCCCGAAGAGACATCGATACCTCCTCCAGCACCTGCACAACCAATTTTCTGCATTAGAGACCATCTCTTCTAAACACACAGGAGCTCCTGCTACCCAGGTTCCACCTTATCTGTGAGCTGAGACACACATTTCTCCCAGGCCCTGCTGACCTCACCCTTCCAGGAACCCCTGGGGCCAACACATGTACACCTGTCCCACCAGCAGGCCCTATACCATTGCCCACTCAGTGGGCCATCCTGTCGTCAGGCTCAGGCTCTACACCTTCCACCTGACCTATAGGCATCCTCTGAATTCTGAAGGTGCTTGTTTAATTTAAAAATGTGAACACAGGATGGAGATGTCTTGAAATTACAGCCATATCCGGCAAAGCCTCTCTCACCCACAGTTGCCCTGGGCCCCCATTGCCTCGTTCTGCACCAAGCCCTCTATTTGTAACCTGAGGAAGGGCTCTCCCTCCAGCCCTGAGACAAGTCATCAGAGGAAACTTGTCAGAAGCACCCACATGCACACAGTTTTTTTGTTTGTTTGTTTTTAAATAACTTCGGCAGAAGAAACAGTCCCAGGAGGGTTACTTTGCCAAAGGATATGAGGATTTGGTGGGGCTGGTCCCAATCCTTTTAGGGTCTCAGTTGCAAAAAGTTAAATGTAAACCCACTTATCATCTTAGGTCCGATGGACAATTTTTCCTTTTCCTTATTAACCACAGGTGGGCTGGTCTCTCTGTTACAAAATTCCAAGTAGTCATTAATTATTCCCGAGGATTGTAGTGTTTTAATGGAGATTTGAAGCCAAATGGCAGAGGAATCCATACTCCCCCATGAAATCTGTTGAACCCTCACTCACCTGATGAAGACTTGGGGCCAGAATGAGAAAGGCAGAAACAGCTTTGAAATACTGCTCAGTGCCAATTCAGATAATTACTTTTTATGTAGCAGCCGTATTGTGATATAATTCACATCATAAAATTCACCCCTTTTAAGTGTCCAGTACAGTGGCTTTTAATTTTAGAGCTGTGCAACCATCACCACTAATTCCAGAACATGTTCATCATCCCAAAAGGAAATCCCATACTCCTTAGCAGTTACTCCCAATTCATCCTCCTCCCCAGCCCCTGGCAACCACTAATCTCCTTCCTGCCTCTACCGTTTTCCCTATTCTGAACATTTTATATAAATGGAATAATACAATATATAGTCTTTTGTGACTGGCTTCCTTCACTTCACATGTTATTGAGATTTATTTATGTATTAGTGTTTCACTCCCCTTTATGATTGAATAATATTCCATTTCATGGATAGGTCATGTTGTTTATCCATTCATCAACTGATGGACATGTGGGTGGTTTCCACTTTGGGATTGTTATGGATAATGCTTCTATAAAAACGTACATACAAGTTTCTGTGTGACACATGTTTTCAATTCTCTTGGGCATATGTGTAAGTGTGAACTGCTGGGACAAGTTATAACTCTATATTTAACACTGTGAGGAACCACCAAACTGTTTGCCACAGCAACTGCACCACTTTCCATTCCACTAGCAGTATATGAAGGTTCCAGTATCTCCACATCTTCTCCAACACTTGTCATTATCTGTCCCTATGAGTTTAGCCATCCAGGTGAGTGTGAAGTGGTCCCTCATTGTGGCTTTGATTTACATGTCCCTTGTGACTAATGATGTTTTGCCTTTACATTTTACTTATAAGAGTTTTGTGTGTATTCTAGATTTAACATCCTTATCAGATACATGATTTGCAAATATTTTCTCCCATTTTATGGTTGTCTTTTTACTTTCTTAATAGGGTCCTTTGAAGAACAAAATTATTTGATTTCAATGAAGTCTATTTTGACTATTTTTCTTTTGTTGCTCATGCTTCTTATGTCATATCTAAGGCATTGTGATAAATCCAACGTCACAAAGACTAGCTCCTACACTTTCTTCTAAGAGCTTTATAGTTTTGTCTCTAACATGTGGGTCATTGATCCGTTTCGAGTTAACCTTTGCATTGTAGATCTGTACATTGGTCTTTGGAATAGTTACCTTGGAACAGTTACCTTTTTGCATTATTCCCTGGAGTTTGGAACTTAATGAGGATCGTGGGTGAGGGCTGGTGTTTGTTTCTCCTCCAGTCACAGTACTCCTGGGTTTTGGTAGATGCCTCCCTGTGAGAAACACTGCATCATACACATTATCCCCACTTTTCCCTATGACAGCCCTGTGTGAGCATGTTAGTGATGTCACTTTACAGGGGCAAACATGAGAGAAGTCACCTGCCCAGAGGAACAGAGTGAGGTGGACCCTTGCTCTTTCCTCAAACCTCCCTGCCCCCACCTAGCAAAAACCAAAGTCTGCTATGAAGTGCAATGACCTCCCTACTCATTAGGCTTCTTCCTAAGAAACCCCAATCTATTGACTGCTCAGGGTCTTTCGAGGAGCAGCTGGTGACTGAGAGCTGGATCTCCTAATTTCTCTGTTTCTTCAACTAACAGCCTCATCTATTGAAGAAAGGAAGGAAAGAAGAAAGGAAGGAAGGAGGGAGGGAAGACAGGAAGGAAGGAGGGAAGGGAAAAAAGAAAAGAAGGAAAGGAAAAAAGAAGGGAGGGAGGAAGGAGGGAGAGAGAGGGATGGAGAGAATGAATGACACAGGGAGAGAGGAAAGAAAGGAAAGAGGAGAGGGAGGGAGGGAGGGAGGGAGGGAGGGAGGGAGGGAGGAAGGAAGGAAGGAAGGAAGGAAGGAAGGAAGGAAGGAAGGAAGGAAGGAGAAAGGAAGGTAGGGAAGGAGGGAAGTTACTTCTTTAAAGCAAACATTGAGCTTCTCTGGCCTGAGTAGACCATGACAACAGGAGACCATGAGTTGAACCACACACCAAGTTTGTCTCTGGGGAGAGCCCTTAGTCCATTCACACAGGCCCTGGTTACCAAGTTTGCAGAGACAAGAAGATAGCCCAGTGGGTGTGCAGGGAGGCTGAGCCTAAGAAGCCTTGCAGTGGTGGGCTTGCAGAGGTGATCCTGGCAACTATGTGCCTTTGTGGGGCTCCGTGCCCCATCTGTCACATGCTAGCAGCTCAATGGACAGACTTATGGTCCTGACAAGCTAAAACTCTAAGTGTTGCCAGAGTGAAAGCACCAAAACCACCTGACAGTCTGTCAGGAATGCCTGGTAGCCAGGGTGAGTGATGGTCCTGGGGGATTGACTAGCTGTTTGGGTGTCCCATAAACATGTGGTTAAAGTGCCCGGTGACACCCATCCATCATGCCTGGGGCCTCCGCTGGCTCTCTGCTGTGGCCCGTGAAGATTCCGATTTGGCCCCTTCTGGGTGGGGTGCAGGTTGTGTCTGACTGTTGATGGCCCCTTGATGGATGGGTTCCTCCCTGCAGAGGTGCCACATCCAGCAGGCCCAAGGTACACTAAGAGCTTTAGTAGGAGGAATCTGTGTGAGGGAAGAGCTGTCCTGCTGGATCACAGTCCTTAACCCTGAGGGCGGGTTGTAAAGCTAAAGCCTCCAGGTTCACAGAGGGAGCCTCTAGCTCAGTCACACTTACATGGCAGACCTTCTGAGTTCCCAGAGTGCCACCAATAATCTGCTCACTCCTCTACTGCTGAGTCAGGACAGCCCTTCTGGGGTCTCTCCTGGCCATAGAGGGAACACCAGCCCCAGCCTGGTGGGAAATGGCTGGCACGAGGCCTCCATTGGGGGACAAAAGGAAGAGGTGGGGACAGTGGCAACAAGCACACAGGCCAGCCATGCCACTCAGAAGTCTGGCTCTAGAACAGCCATGTCTTCTGATTCCTCTAAGGACCTCCTGAATGACTCAAACACAGGTATTCCCTTGAAGCCTGTGGGTCCAGCCGTGGACAACCAGCTAATTCCTCCTCCCTGCATTTTGTAACATTGCAATCAGGGCTGAAGACTGAAAGAGAGATAAAAAAAACTCACCTGGAGCTCTGCCAAAGCCAGGCAGTTGGCCCCATGCTCACTAAAGCCACACACCAGCCTCAGTGATGGTGGCATAGCTTGAATTCATGAGGCCACTCAGGTAGAGAATACCTGAGGTAGTGTCCAATGGTGTGAGAATAGACAGTTAGAGCAATTTGTCTCTTCTGCTTATATTTTCATTGCTGCACCATGCCTTAGGGTCTCTAATAGGAGCTGAGGAGGACACTAAGGGTCTGACCCTGGCTGCAGGCAGAGGTGGGATTCATACACCCACAGGAACCTGGAACCGAGCTGGTGGAGGCAGGGGCAGTGGAGAAGCTAAGGTCTTTCCCCAGTTTCCCCTAATTGCCTTAGTTATGTTGCCCTACCTGCACACTGCTTCCTCCAGATACACACTCTCTCTTGGGGCCCAGCTGTCCTCCACTATGCCCAGCTAGAAATCTAGACTTTGGGAAACAGAAGGACCCTCAGCATCCCAAATTCCCCCTATAGCTACCTTAGATATTGCGTATCTGCCCCTGCTTACATACCTCGAGTGTCAAAGAGCTCATCACCTATTAGACGGCCCTTCCTATCCTTGTTTCATTACTCCAGTCTTCATACCTTCCCTTTCCATCCTTGTCCCAGTTCCATCTCTCCCAGGGTTCCTGCTCTGCTCTCCAGACCATAAGACTCCCTCAGGGATAGCCCTGAAGGGGCTTAGGGACAGTGAGTACTATGGGTCTGGTGGCCCTAGCTCTCACAGGGTTGGTCTCCAGCCGTCTCCTCACCTTGGCTGCATCTTGTGGGTACACTCCTGTACCTTCCTGGACTGAGCCTCAGGCATTTCTCCTCCCACACACACTCATCCCCTTCACCCACTTTGGCCACTTGGGGGCAGAAAGCCCTGCTGGTCCACAGAGCCTACTAGATATCAGTCCAAAGGGCCCATTTTGGTCTTTATCACACACCCTCAGCCAGTAGTGGTACACTGCTGCACAGATTGGGTGTCCCTTTCTGTGGTTGTCCTTTAGGCTGTTCCTAAGGTTGGCTCTGCCTCTCCTTCCTGGTACTCATTATTCCTTTCTCAGTTGAGTGTAGCACATGATCTGCTTGGCCAGTGAGCTGTGAGTGGAAGTGGTGTGCTAACAGAGCCTTGTCCCTTCCAGAGGTTAGGGACCCTGGGGACAGTGATGGGCTGGCACGTGCCATGACTGTTGTGCTTGGCCATGAGATGGGGCACATCTGTCACTGCACAGAGCCCAGCTGTTCTGACTCATGGACCATTTAAACTACCTTTAGGGCAAACTTGTGCCCTTCATCAGAGTAAAATCTTCCCCCATTGCTATGGGCTATTACCAAAGCACAAGAAACCATCTTCCTGGATCCCATCACTTTTCCCAAATCATCTGGGACATCAGAAGGGATCAAATGTTTATTAAATGAAAAAGCAAATCTCTCTCCACTCAATGTCACCCCAGGACTATGGTCAGCCCCTATTGCATCTATGGCACTAAGACTGAATCCCAAACTCCCCACCCAAACCTGCTGGGTCCCTGCCAACATCCTTAACTCCTGACCTCCCTGCCCCTTGCCACCGTGCCACCTTGCCCCAGAATACCCAGTCAGTCTCCCCAGGGCCTTTGCACATGCTGCCCCTCCCTCTGAACATGTCTCTCAGTGATTTCTTGTTGTGATTCGGGCCTCGGCCAAATATCCCCTCTCAAAGCTTCTACCCCAATTCCATTTCAGGCTGCTGCTTTAACAACATCATTTTTTTTTTGGTTTACTTTTTATTTGGAAAACATTTAGAATTTAAAGAAAGTTGCAGGAATAAGAATGAGACAAAGAACACCAGCATAGTCCTCACATACTGTTAATTCTTTATTGTTTATTATGTTGTTGGCTCTTGTTCTCTCTGTCTCTCTCACACACACAATTTGAGAATAACTCAAAGGCAATGGGGCTCTTTGCCCCTAAATACTTCAGGGTGTATTTTCCAAGAACATTTACATGACCACAATTTAATTCTCTTCAGTAAATTTAACATTGATACCATACTTTTCTCTGATCTTCCATCCATATGCCAATTTTGTCAATTGACCTTATAATGTCCTTTATAGCATTTCTTTCCCTTCTAGCCCTGGATTCAATCCAGGGCCAGGTGTTGTACCTGGCCATCATGTCTCTTTGGTCCCCTTTAGTCTGAGGCAATACCCATGCTTTTTTGTCTTTTATTGCAGGAGCTTTTTGAAGAATGCCATCTCTTCAGTGGAATGCTCCTTATGTGAGTCTGTCTGAGTTTCTTCCTATATGGGTTTGAGCTGTGTCTTCCCAGCTGAGTGTGAGAAATGTGAGGGATGTGTCCTTCTCAGGGCACCCTGTGGAAGATTGTGGGTCCACCTGCCCTTCAGCAGTGAAGGTAAACTTTGTTATCTGCTAATGTGCTGCCTGGTTTCTCTGCTCTGTAATTTTTTCCCACTTGGCATCTAATTCATAGTCTGAGGGGACACTGTAAGAACATGCAAACATCATTGCTTCATAAAAGCTTTCCATCACATTTAGCTGCTATGGATGACTCCTGCTTGAATTGATCTTTGTTACAGAGACTGCAAAATGCTGATTTTTCAACCCAAGTCTCCCTTCACACTTGTCAGCTAGTGACAGAACCTTTGGCATTCTCCTATAAAAAAGAGCTTTCCCTGCTTCCCTGTTTATTTATCTATTATTATAAGTGTAGATAATGAATTCCTATTTTTCGAAGGCTCAGAATTATTACTCTGCTTAATTATTTTAGTACTCAAATTGTCTCAGATTTGGCCAGTTGGAGCCCCTGTAAGCTGGCACCTGCAACCTTTGACATGCCACCATTCTTTTTTCAATTACTTTTTTTAAATCATGTAACACATGGTCCAGGCTTATATTGTATCGACTCTGCCCCAATTTTGGAGTCAGCTACATTCCAAGGAGTCATATTTCTTTTCCCAGGCATGGCCTTAGGGACCATGCTCTGGATGCTAGGCTAGAGCTTTGATTCAAAGCTCTCTCATCATACAATGCAATACACACATGATGGGTAGTATATTCAAAACTTGACAAAGAGCAGGTTCAATAGTGGGGCATAGGAAGATCCTGAACTCACCTCCTCCCACAGACATACCAAAACTACAATTATATATAGAACAACTCTCTCTGAAAAAGACCCAAAGACTAACAGAGAAGCTTTCCCACAACTAAGGACAAAAAGAAAAAGCCACATTGAGAGAGGTAGGAAAGGCAAAGATGTGGTCTTATCAGGAGCCACACTCCTGGCACCGTGACTCACAAGCAGGAGGGATATCACAAAAGTGCAGCTCCTCCCTGAGGATCAAGGAGTTTGAGCCCCACGTCAGTTACCTTAGCCTTGGGGACCTGCACTGGGAAGATGAGCCCCATAATGTCTAGCTTTGAAAACCAGTGGGGCTTATGTTCAGGAGAACCAAAAGGCTATAGGAAACTGAAACAACTCTGCTTTCAAAGAGCTCAAGCACGGACTCACTCACTCCGAGCTTCAGTACAGAAGCAGCAGTTTGAAAAGTTCTGGGGCTGTACGCAAAAGAGATTTACTGACTAATCTTAGGATGTGTGCTAGTGGAGCAAGGGTGTATTGGAACCAAATCCAAGGACAAGTACTGAGGGTGCCATTTTTTTTTAACTCTAATACTTTGCTAGTCTGGCACTGTGGGCACTACTTTTGGCACTCTCCATCTACCTTGATAATATCATTCCTCCCTCCCTGGGATGCCCATGTGACCCTGCCTCAGCCTGGCAGTCTTCTACTGGAGTAGCCTTCCTGGCACCCCTCCACCATGGTCCCCACCCCACTACACCCAGCAGGTGAGCTCTATTGATCACAATGCCCCTCCATTATGGTCCTTGCCTCAGCACAACCCCAGGGTGCACATACTCACACAGGGGGCACCTTTTGAATACCTGATACTGATAGCCAGTAAGACTTGCATTTCTGGGACCCACAGGACTAAAACAAGTAGAGAGATAGTTTTTGGCAGGCTATCCAGAGCACTGCACAGACAATAAACCGAAACACACTCACAGTCTTCCAGTGACCACACCTTCAAGACTGGGAGAGACAGCTGTTTTGTGGGCCCCAGGCCTGGCTGGTCCCAGGTCTGGCTGTGATCCAGGTTCACAGCTAGGAATAGGACCTTGGGTTTAGAATGTTACATTACTGTAGTAGGGCACCCAGCTCATGTAAGCATGATTCAGCTTATTGTATCACGCATGTGTGGCAGAATGCCACTATTGCTCTCTAACATATATAAAGCCCATGTCACCCCTTAATGGAGCAGGAGCGCACTCCCCACAATAAAGTTTGTGCCTGCTGTTTCATTCTCATGTCAGCTTCTTGTGCATTCTTTTAACTGAGTATCTCACCACCGAAACCTTCCCTTCTTGATCAGCTTGGTGCTGACACAAACACAGACGGTCAAGAAAAATGAGTAAATGATGGAATACATTCCAAATAAAAGAATAAAATAAAACCTCATTTAAAAACCCTAATGAAATGAAGATAAGTAATCATCCTTAAAAAGAGTTCAAAGTAATTGTCATAAAATGCTCAGCAATCTTGAGAGGGAAATGGATGAAGACGGAGAGATAGCAAATATGAGAGAGAACAACCAAGAGATAAAAAATACAAGAAAATTCCAAACAGAAGTCACAGAGCTGAAGAATACAATAAATAATCCAAACAATACTAGATTTCAACAACAGACTGGGTAAAGCAAAAGAATAGTTCAGCAAGCTGGAAGACAAAGCAATGGAACTCACCCAGACAGGGCAGCTAAAAGAAAAAAGAATTGAAAGAAGTGAAAATGGTTTAAGGGATCTCTAGAACATCAAGTAGAATAGCATTCACATTATAGGGGTCCCAGAAGAAGAATAGAGAGAAAAAAACAGAAAACTTATCTGAAAAAGTTATGGCTGCAAACTTTCCTAGCCTGGAAAATAGACATCTAGGTCCTGGAATCTCAGAGAGTTCCAAATAAGAAGAACCTAAAGAGAACCATATCAAAATACATCATAATCAAAATGTCAAAAGTTAAAAATACAGAGTCTTAAAAGCAGCAAGAGAAAAACAACTTGTTACATATAAGGGAAACCCCATAAGGCTATGAGCAGATTTTTTAGCAGAAACTTTGCAGCCAAAAAGGAGTGGCATGATATATTCAAAATGCTGAAAGGAAAAAACTTCCAAACAAGAATACTTAACCAAGCAAGGTTATCATTCCGAATTGAAGAAGGGTTTTCCAGACAAGCAAAAGCTGAAGGTATTTATCATCACTAAGCCTACCCTACAAGAAATGTTAAAGGGACTTCTTTAACCTGAAAATAAATGGCACTAATTAATAACAAGAAAACATATGAAAGTAAAAATCTCACTGGTAACATAAATATATAGTAAAGGTAGTAGATTAATCACTTATAAAGCTAGTATAAAAGTTAAAAAGACAAAAGTAGTAAAATTAAAACTGTGACAATTAGTTAAGATATGCATAAATAAAAAAATATATAAAATGTGACATCAATAACATAAAAACTAGAGACGGAGTTTGTAAAAATGTAAAGTTTTGGAATGCATTCAAATTAAATTGCTATCAACTTGAAATAGACTATTATACACATAGGATGGTATATGTGAACCTCATGGTAACCATAAAGCAAAAACTTATAGTTAACCCACACGCGCGTGCGCGTGCGCACACATACACACACACACAAAAGGAATCTAAACATAACACTAAAGAAAGTCATCAAATCACAAGAGAAGAGAGATAGAGAAGAACTACAAAAACAGCATGATATTCCATGCAAATTAAAATGAAAAGAAAACTGGTGTATCTACACTTATATCAACCAAAATAGACTTTAAAACAAAGATCATAACAAAAGACAAAGAAGGGCATTACATAACAATAAAATAGTTAATTCAATAAGAATATATAACATTTGTAAATGTAAATACACTAAATATAGGCACACCAAAATATATAAAGCATATCTAAAGAAAGAAATTGACCATAATACAATAATAGTAGAGGGCTTTAGCACTCTACTTACATCAATGGTTAAATCGTCCAGACAGAAAATCAATGAGGAAACAATGGTCTTAAATGACATGTTAGATCATATGAACCTAATAAATATATATAGAACATTTTATTCAAAAACAGCAGAATACACATACTTCTAAAGTGCACATCAAGCATTCTCCACAATAGACCATATGTTTGACTACAAAACAAGTCTCAATAAATTTAAGAAGATTAAAATTATATCGAGTATCTTCTTAGCCTACAATGGTATGAAACTGGAAATCAATCACAAAAAGAAAGCTGAAAAATCACAAATATGTGGTGACTAAACAACATGTTAGGAACAAGCAATAGGTTAATGAAGAAATTAAAGGCAAAATCAAAAATACCTTGAGACAAATGAAAATAGAAATACAAATTCCAAAATTTAGGACATGTAGCAAAAGCAGTTCTAAGTATGATGTGTATAGCAACACAGACCTACCTCAAGAAACAAGAAAAATTTTAAATAAACAATCTAACGTTAAACCTAAATGAACTAGAACAAGTAGAACAAATGAAGCCCAAAATTAGTGAAAGAAAGGAAATAATAAAGATCAGTCAGAAAACAAATAAAATAGAGACAAAAGAAAAGATGGATGAAACAAATAGATGATTTTTCAAAATGATAAAGTCAGTTAGTTAAACTCCCCAAGAAAAAAAAGAAAGAGGACCCAAGTAAACAAAATCAAAAATGAAAGAGATAATGTTACAACTGTTAACACAGAAACACAAAAAATTATGAGACTATTATGAACAATTATCCACCAACAAGTTGGACAACCTAGAAGAAATGGATAAACAGCTAGAAACATACAGCCTTCTAAGACTGAACAATGAAGAAATAGTAAATCTGAGTAGCCTAATTACTAGTAAGGAGATTGCATCAGTGCTAAAGAAAAACGTCCCACCAAATAAAAAACCATATGGCTTCACTGGTGAATCTTACCAAATATTCCAAGAAGATTTAATGCCTACCCTTCTTAAACTCTTCCAAAACATTAAATCCTTTCAAATTCATTTTATGAGGCTAGCATAACCCTGATACCCAAACCAGACAAGGATACTACATAAAAAGAAAATTATAGACCAATATACCTGATGAACATAGATGCAAAAAATCCTCAACAAAATATTAGCAAACCAAATTCAACAGTATATTAAAAGGATCATGCACCATAATCAAATGGGATTTATCCCAGGGATACAAGGATGTTTCAACTTTCATAAATCAATCAATGTGATACATCAACAAAATGAGGAATAAAGAACATACAATCATCTTAATAGATGCAGAAAAAGCATTTGACAAAACCCAAATTGATTTATGATAAAAATTCTTAACAAAGTTGTTATAAGGATACAACATAATAAATATTCAATGGTGAAAAGCTTAAAGTTTTCCCTCTAAGATCAAGGACAAGATCAAGGACACCCACTCTCACCACTGTATTCAACATAGCGTTGGAAGTCCTAGTCAAAGCAATAAAGCAAGAAAAAGAAGTAAAAGTCATCCAAATTGGAAAGGAAGAAGTAAAACTGTCACTATTTGCAGATGAAACGATACCATATATAGAAAACCCTAAACCCTCCACCAAAAAACAAACAAACAAACTGTTAAAACTAATAAATGAATCAGTAAAGTTTCAGGATATAAAATTAATATACAGAAAAACTTGGCATTTCTACACATGAATATTGAACTATCAGAAAGAGAAATTAAGAAAACAAACAAATTTACAATGGCATCAAAAAGAATAAAATACCTAGGAATAAATTTAACCAAGGAGGTGAAAGACCTATATACTGAAAACTAGAAGACATTCTTGAAAAAAAACTGAAGACACAAAAAAAAGAAAGGATATATCATGCTCAAACATTGGAAAAATTAATATTGTTAAAGTGTTCATACTACCCCAAGCAATCTACAAATTCAATGCAATCCCTGTCACAATTCCAATGACATTTTTACAGAACTAGAAGAAACAATTCTAAAAGTTGTATGACATCACAAAAGACCTAAATAGCCAAAACAATCTTGAAAAAGAACAAAACCAGAGGTATCACATTCCCCAACTTCAAACCATACTATAAGATATAATAATCAAAACAGTATGGTTTTGGCATTAAAACAGGCACATAGAACAATGGGACAGAGTAGAGAGCTAAGAAACAAACCTGCACATATACAAACAATTTAAGAAAAAGGAGCCAAAAGCATACAATGGGTAAAAGACAGTCTCTTCAATAAATGGTTTTGGGATAACTGGATAGCCTCATGGAAAACACTGAAACTAGATCATTATTTTACACCATATGAAAAAATTAACTCAAAATGGATTAAAGACTTGAATGAAAAACCTGAAACCATAAAATTCCTAGAAGAAAATATAGGTGGTAACCTACTTGACATCAGTCTTAGCAATATTTTTTCAGCATTTTTTTGATATGATTACAAAGGCAAGAGAAACAAAAGCAAAAATAAACAAATGGGGAAAAAACAAACTAACTAAAAATCTTCTGCAGAGTGAAGGAAACCATCAACAAAAAGAAAAGACAAATTACTAAATGGGAGAAGATATTTGTAAATCATATATCTAATAAAAGGCTAATATATAAAATATGTAAAGAAATCATACAACTCAACAGCATAAAAATAAACTCGATTAAAAAATGAGCAGAGGATTGAATAGACATTTTCCAAAGAAGACATACAGATGACCAACAGATAGATATATGAGAAGATGATCAATGCCACTAATCATCAGGAAAATGCAAATCAAAACCACAATAAGCTATCACTTCATACCTTCCAGAATGGCAATTATGAAAAAGAAAACAAATAACAAGTGTTCTCAAAGATGTGGCAAAAAGGGAACTCTTGTATAATACTTGTGGGAATGTAAAATGGTGCAGCCACTACAAAAAACAGTATGGAGAGTCTTCAAAAGATTAAGAATAGAACTACCATATGACCCAGCTATTCTACTTCAATGTATTTATTCAAAGAATAAGAAAACACTAATTCAAAAAGATATATGAGTCTCCATGTTCATCGTATCATTATTTATAATAGCCAAGATATGGAAGCAACCCAGGTGTTCATTGATAGATGATTGGATAAAGAGACATGTACATACATATGTATACACATACACATACACAATGGAATATTACTCAGCAGTACAAATGAATGAAATCTTGCCATTTACGACAACATGTATGAACCTTGAGGGTAATATGCTAAGTAAAATAAGTCAGATGGAGAAAAACTAACACCATATGATTTCACTTTCATGCAGAACCTAAAAAAATGAGCAAACATAACAAAAGAAAAACAAACTCATAGAGAGAACAGATTGATGATTACTAGAGGGGAAAGTGGTTTAGGGGAGGGTGAGATGGGTGAAGAAGATCAATTGTATGGTGATGGATGGTAACTAGACTTACAATGGTGAATATTATTTAGTGTATAATGTTGTACACCTGAAATATATATAAACTTTTATACCAATTTTACCACAAAAACCTGACATATATGTACATGCACCATGTCATGTTCCCTCATATTACCCCATTGTGGTTTTTATAGCATGCTCTGGAATAATCTGGTTTTCTAATCAGCCTACCTGATTATATTTCCCTTTTCTATCCCCAGGTCCCACGGAAGCAGGGATTGACCTGTCTTGTCCATCACAGTGTGCTCAGAGCAGAGGTGATCTAATGAGTAGATGCACCTCTGTTGACCCCACGAGGATTTGCTAAGGTTATTGGGTTTAGAGCGAGAGTCCACAGAATAAGCCAGCTGTTTGGACAGTGTGATCTCAGTCCTGGTACGTGCCTCCCAGCTACCCTCTCTCCAGAGCCACCCAGGCCACACTGAAGGTAGGCTCACCATGAGGCATCACAGCGGCCCTGCCCTTTGGGAGCAAGAGCCCCGTTCTTCAGATTAGGAAACCAAGGCTCAGAGAGGCTCTGGCACTCCTGTGGAAAGAGGTCTTGGAGGGGATTCTACCCAGTGTTTTGGCCCCGATGCATCATAAACTACCCTGTGGGCCAGGTTTCCTGTCTGTGCACTGGGGCAGCTGTAACCTTAGCCTTTCACTTCTCAGATAAACACCTGAACAATGTTTTAATCCTCCTCTGATGGCCCAGCCTACAGGGCTGCTGTGGGAGAGTCCCTCCATCTGACTAGCCTTGTCTCAGTCCCACGGGTTAAAAGTCTCCTGGGACTACTCTCTGGCCCCCATCAGGCCTGACTCTCATCCATCTGGACTCTGGTCTTCTCTCTGCCACTACTCTCAGGGTTACCTTCTGCACACACGGACCCCCTCCTCCAGTCTCAGTTCCTCATCTATAACTGGGGCTGAGTCTTTCGCCTTTGTGGGGTTGTGGGGGAGGCAGGGATCCCATCTCCTCTGAGGCCTGGGAATGAGCCCGGTGGAGGTCTCATCTCTGTCCCCAAGCTTCACTGGCTCTGTGACCAGCAGACACGAGAAAAGGGAGGGCAGCTCATTTTTCAAACAAAACGGTATCAGATGTGGGATTTTGTTAAAAAAATATATATTTCTGGCAATGGCTGGAGCTTTGCTCAAATAAGCAGGGTGGGGGAGGGGAGAGGAGACCCGTTCCAGTGGCTTAAAAAACCCCAGATAAGTGTGTGGTGATTAAGTGCGACCATTAGCTCTAATGGGCAATAATTGGTGATGAGAAATAATTTTCTGGGGCACAACTGCCCCTGGTGCCCCCACGCCCGGGCCCCAGTGGGGGGATGGCCAAGGGGCTGATTAACTCCTGGGCTGGAGGAAATGTTGGAGGCACAAAAAGTTTCCAGATTCGAGGGTAATTGGGAGAAGTTATTTCACTTTCCACATCAGGCTGATGAGGGGCCACCCACCTGCCGAGAGAGAGGCTGAGCTCAGAACAGCTTCCTGCCCAGGAATGTAGGGGACTTAGGACTTGTGGGGGTGTCCCAGGGTAGGTGCGTGTGTGTGTGGCGGGGGGGTAGTTCCTGCCTGTGTCATTGCCCAGCCAGAAATCTGGGCAAGTCCCCAGCCCTGTTCAGGGCCTTAGTCCCTCTCTAACTCAGAGGGATTGAGGATAATAATGCCCGTTATGAAGGACAGTTGTGGGCCCGTTATGAAGGACAGTTGTGGGTCTGAGAGCAGAGGAAGGATCAATGGCAAAACCCCAGCACCGTTGGCGAAAGGCTCATATGCCCAGCCCCTCCCTTCAGACTTGCTTCCCCCATTAACAGACTCCTGTCCTTTCCACCCTAAAACCCACAGACAGACCAACCCAGGAGTAGACAGCTCAGTGGTTCCATGTCCTCCTCCTTTCGAAGCCCACCCAAGGCCCCCACTGGCCTTAGGGCATCTCTGTGGGATTCAAGAAATCCTCCCTCCTCGCTCCCCACCCCCCCGTAGGTGCAGCCTCCACTGGGAGTGTCCAGCGGCAGTCTCTGTGTACAGTTCCATTGCAGCTCTCCATCTCCCACCTCCTCACTCTACTTACCCAACCCGAACCCAGAAACGGGTTCGATCACTTCACCTGGTTCAACCTAAAGGCCCTACCTCCATCTCATCTGTCTACCTGCTCTGTTTCCAAGGCCTGGCCCCCCTCTCTACTCTGTCCTCACTCCCCCCTTCCCCAATCCAAAGAACAAATTCTTCATTACCACCTCTCCCTTCCTTTTTGTTACTCTCTCCCTCTCTCTTCTTCTCCCTCTCTTTTTCTCTCTTTTTTCCTCTCTCTTTCCTCCACCATCTCTCTCTCTCTCTCTCTCTCTCTCTCTCTCTCTCTCTCTGTCTCTCTGTCTCTCTCACTCTCTCTCTCTCAAGTGTGCATTTCACAATAACTCTGACCCAAGCAAGGGAGATGAGCATGATTCCTGCTCTGGTGAAGCAGATATTCTAACAGGGACCCAGGCAAGAGTCAACCAAACGGTGACCCAGGTCATCTCAGAGGGGAATAAGCCTGCAATTAAACATGTCCAAGGATGGGGAGACAACTAGGTAGGTGGTCAGAGAAGGTCTCACTAAATGAATGAGTGAATTGAGTAAATAAATGAGAGGGAAAGATCTAAGGGGGGGTGGGGCCTTAAAGCATAGACCCAAGGCCACCAGGGAGGGGGCTGCATTCAGTAGGAAGATCTTACCCCACCGTAACTCAGGGCTGCAGTGTTCTACCAGGTGTGGTACTGAGCTCCTGATCGAAGGAAGCATGCAGATAGGGCTTGGACATTGTAGAGAGGGGTCCTTCCCTTTGAGGGGCCAGGTTGGATGAACTTAGGGGTGCTGGCTAGGACTGAGCTGAGGCCACAGGGCTGACCTCAGAACACCCCATGACAGTGTCACTTGGATGTCCCACTCTGCCATCTATAGGCCAGGGGCTCAGCTCTGAAATTACAGGTGTGGCCTGGGGCCTCAGACACCTCCACCACTGATCAACTGTGACTTTAGGCCTCTCTGAGCCACAGTGCCCTCCTCTGAAAATGATACTAAGGGTATCACCAACCTCAGGAGACGGGTGTGGGGATGCCTACAAGGCTGGCTAGTGAAGAGTTCTTCAGCAACCAAAGCTTCTGGCTTGTTTAAGAAGCAGTGAAATGTGTGTGGGTGAGCTCCAAGCTTCTCCAGGTGGGTTGCTAGTGCTTTCTTTTTTCAGTGTCCCAAGGCTGCATGGTGACAGTGACAAGTGTGCATACTGTTGCCTGTTGCTGTTCTAAGCAACTTGATATGTCTGTTTGTTCTGTCCCAGCACCTCTGGGAAGCAAGGACTCTCATGTCCCCACTCTGTAGATGAGACTGGGAGACAGACACTAGACCTTATGTGTAGTATCATGTGTAATATCATCACTATGGAGGCATCTCACACTGTCATTGTGCCCTGTCCACAGAGGAGCAGACTGAGGTTCTGGCATGTCCCCCCACCCACCGGGGTACTGTGGAGCTCGGTGGTCCACAGGTGCGTCTGGTCGCCAACTTGGCCCCTGCACACACCTGCAAAGTGGGCGCCTGCGCGGCGCGGGAGCTGGCCAGGCGGCCAGGGCTTTCAGCAGCTCTTTGGTGGAACATTTGCATGTAATTTGGGAGCGGGTCACATGTGGGAGTCATCAGGCAGAGGAAAGGCTCAATCAGGGCCTAATCACTGTCTGTTTGGAGGGGTCTGGGCCCAAGTGAAAAATGAAAACGGGCCTATTTTGCTTGAGTGACAACCATCAGTGGCCACCTTTGACCTCCCCCTCGGCTGGGGCTGGGGTCTGTAAGAGCTTTAACCAATCATGGGGACCCCTCCCCCATTCCCTTTGCTCCATGGACCTGGGCTGGCAGAATTCGTTCATTCATCCCTCCCAATTTCATTCTTTAAACAACCCAGCATCAGGCAGGATGGCTCAACAGTTAGGGCCCTCTGGAGTGAACCCAGGGTTTGAGTCTTGACTGTGGTTCTTACCAGACAGCTAGTCAGACCCGGACAGGTGGCTGTCAGAACATTAGTGTTCCCATCTGTGAAATAGGCACATGTGGCACGATGAGGACAGTGCTTAGTAAACACTGGTGGGTGTGGTGCAGGGTCCCCAGGACAATGCAGGACTAGGGGCTGCAGCACAGGGGGCAGTGGGCCAGGCCTTCCTTCTGCCCTCTACCAGGAAGAGGGCTCCTGTGCATAAGCCACAGTATGGTCCCCATCCTACAGAGAAGGTTGGGGCTTCACTCAGTGAATACTGACATCTGTCATTAGAACAAGAAGAGGGGCTGTGCAGACTGGGGAGGTAGAGCTGGACAACCTGAGAGAGGGCAGGAGCAAACATGCCTCTAAGGGACCATCCAAGGCAGTGGCACTCAGTTAAGTAGCCAGGGGCAGAGCTCCTGCCCTTGGTTCACCTCCGCACTGAAGGACCTCGCACCAGGCCTCCTCCAGAAATGGTCTCTGAGTCCAAAGGCCTGTGAAAGGACTGCTGGGCTCCTGACTCTTCTTTAACCACTCCAGGGCTTGTCCAGGGGCAGTTTCCATTAAATGGAAGAAATGATTTACAGCCTGAATGAATGAATGAATGAATGGGTGAATGAACAAGCAGCAGGACACTGTCCCTACCCTTTCTCCTGGACAAAGCTCATGCCCCTGAACAACATATTTCTTCCAGGAGCCAGGAGTCAGCCACTGAGGAGGCAGGGTGGGGGTCGGGTATGGACTATCCATCAGAACCAGCTCAGGGGTGAGCACTGCCACCCATAGCCTATTAAGGATGGACTGCGCCCCACTGTGCCAGGTGGGAGTTCCAGGTGAGGCAGGGCTGCAGGTCAGGCCCTTTCAGGCCTGAGGAATTGCTCTCAGTGGGGCACAGGCCAGGCTGCTACATTAGTTGCTGCCCTGTTCCCTGATGGTGTTTATCGGGATGTGGACGGGCCTCCAGGAAACCGTCTGGCAGGCCTGGCTTCAGCAAATGGATTGCCAATTAATCAGCATCTATTTATGAGAACATTTAAACCATTATTAACGTAGTGTAAATAAGGAACTGCGGGAGGCTCAGAGGGGGCAGGTGGGCGGGGCCTTCTGCGCAGGATAAGGCCATCACATTCCTGGGGCCTGTTCCTTCCCACTCTCCTGAGCAGGGCCCCACCCTCATTGCCAGGAGCTTCTGCTGCAGGTGACAGCTTCCTCCTGCTGGCCCCACACTGCAGGGCCTCCACCAGTCCCATCTCACAGGAGTTTCAATATGTTCTCACATAATACACTGAACGGAGACATGAGGGTTGAGTCCCCATCACTCAGTCACTTGGCAGAGGTCTGGCAGCAGCTCTTGGCCCCCTTAGCTGGGTGTGTCTCCACCTATGGGAAGCACTGGACAGGTTTCCCCACCTTGCCTGTCTTCTCTTCCCCTTCTCTGCCTACTCTTGATCCATCAACTGTGTCTAGGCCCTGAGTCTGCATCCTGAGAGGCAGAAGCAGGAGGTACGAGGGTGGAAGAGAGAGGATTCAGCATTCCCAGCCCCTCCCACACTGCAGGCCCAGCTCTCAGTCCTTGAGATAAATAATAGCTAGCCCTCCTTGCTATCCAGGTACCCCCGCTTATCCCCCCACCCCAACCACACCTTCACTTCTTTTCAGATACTCCAGCCAGCACTGTCACCTCCTCTCACACTCACATAGTCAAGACAACCTGGACTAGCTTCTGTCAGAGTTAAGAGCTCCGCTGGGCACTACAGGCCAGCCATGACAGTAGACTGAAGAGTCCCCCAAGGCTCCCAACCTGGTCATGGTCAGATATCATCCCCCACTAAGCACCCATGATCCTTTTCAATATCGCCTCAGTTTTTCTTTCTCATTTGCACCCACTTTACAGATGAGAGACTACGGCCACAGAGACACAGTGAGCTACAGCCCCTTCCTGGGGAAGTAGAGCTGGGAGACCTGAGAGAGGGCAGGAGCAAACATGCCTCTAAGAGGCCATCCACAGCAGTGACACTCAGTTAAGTTCCCACTAGCCAGGTGCAGAGCTCCTGCCCTTGGTTCACCTCTGAACTGAAAGACTCCTTGCACAAGGCATCCTCCAGAAATGGTCTCCGAGTCGAAGGGCCTGTAAAGGGGCTGCCAGGCTCCCGACTCTTCTCTAACAAGTCCAGGGCTTGTCCAGGGGCAAGCTCCACTAAATGAAGAAATGATTTATGGCCTGAATGAATGAATAAATGGGTAAATGAACAAGCAGCAGGACACCGTCCCTGCCCTCAAAGCTCATACTCCTGGACAACTCATTTCTTCCAGGAGCCAGGAGCCAGCCACTGAGGAGGCAGGATGAGGGCCGAGTATGGATTGTCCACCAGGACCATAGCACCTTGTTAGCCCTACCCCAAGTTTTTAAGAAGAACTGAAGCTCAATTTGACCTTAATCTATGTGGCTACATCTTTCTATGATTTGTGAGTTTTTACAAATGATTCCTAGAGTTTCCTAATTTCTCTGTTCTATGAGAAACTCTCCCTGCTTCTTGCTGAGTGTTAGCACTGAGATAAGTGCATTTCTGAGAACTGAGTGTCAGGAAAAGAGGTTAGCCTGATAGTTTCCTTTGCAAAAAGGAAAAAAAATGGCTTAGGTGCCAATTGTTATCAAATATCTCTGTGATCCCAAGGATATCCCTGCTCCAGGTAATTGAGGTGCTAACTCATCAAGACACCCAACCAAATAAGAGCCCGCCTTATATCTTGGCCCATGAGAAGGCTAATGGCATGGGCACTGAAGACATAAACAGGGCCTTGGAAGCCTGGCCTTCATGCCCTGAGCAATGGGGAGCCATCAGTCCAGTCCCCCTCCTGGAAGCCCTGTCATGGACCACTGCCCTGAGCCACAGTGAGAAGGCTTGTGGCTTCTGTGTGTGTGATGTCTTCACTAGACTCTGCACTTCCGAGAGAGGGACAGCATCTTCAGTGCCTTCATATTCTGGTGCCACAATGAGATGCTAACAAGTGTTTGTTGGCTGATTGACCGTTTCATAAACTTCTGCTTAGAGCAACATCCTCTGGCTCCTGTCCCTTCTCCTTGGCCGTGCCCTACTGGCCTCAGCTCCTCTACCCTACTAGCCCCCAGAGCAGGCCCAGGACTCTGAAGCCTAGAGAGGACAGAGGGGCCAGTGCTGGCTGCTCCTCACAGTGAACCTGAACATCCACAGACCCATCTGTTCCACCCACCATAGTGGGAACATGAGGCCTTGTGGGGCAGGATCTCACCCGTGGTCACTCGGTGCCCCAGAAGCCAAGATTTCTGGTGTCTTGAGGCCCCCAAGCTGGTTTGCTCCAAACCCCAAGCCCTGCCCTGCTGCACGGGCATGCAGGATGGGAGAGAACAAAGAACAGCATGTGCCCCCATTTCCCGGCCTCACTTCCCAACCCCCATTAGCTGAGCGAGGCTTGTTTATATTATAGCAGGAATTATTCCAGCCCTAATCAGAGGCCCTGCGAGGTTTCGGCATTCGAGGTATTTCTTTACCCAAGGACACTCTCCAATCCTATAATTTCCATTTCCCCAGACGCTCCTGATTGAAAGCAAACATTTTATATTTGGAAAGGAAAAGGGCTGTGTGCTATTCATAGCCCAGCCAGGCTGTCCGAAGCTAGGCCCTGGGGGTCCGAGTCTGGAGGGATGGACAGGTCTGAGAGGGCAGCAGGGGATGTGGGCTTGTTCTCTGGGAGGCCCCAGAGAACTATGTCAAGGGGTAACTGAGGATTAAAGTGGGTGGGGTGCAGTATGAGCCCCTTCCTCCTCCTCACCACCTTTCCAGGTAGCTCCCATTTCCTTTTCCAGGGGGGATAATGACCCCCCGCCACACCCATCATGGGATGGGGCTGAATATAGTACTAATAAC
This sequence comes from Eidolon dupreanum, assembly GCA_028627145.1. NCBI lineage: Eukaryota > Metazoa > Chordata > Mammalia > Chiroptera > Pteropodidae > Eidolon > Eidolon dupreanum. Next base: position 93,557,950 of record CM053509.1, on the reverse strand, counting down.
AGGGGGCCTTCACTATTTGGGAAGAAGGGTCCAGCATTTGCCCAAAGGCACTTTGAGGAGTGCATGGTTATAGGGACACTCATCTTCACTTTGGGCCCCTCCATCAACAGCAGTCCCATAAGCTTATCATGGATTATAAACAAAAAGTTTGTTTGCAGTGTTGCAAGAAAAGGCTGGACCTGGCTACAAAGAAGTTTAAACAGACGAGGAAGCTCAGCATGCTGTCCAGCCACTGTGCACCCGTGTGCCTCTGCACCTGCCCACAGCTGGTGTTCAGAATTGGCAAGAGAGCAAGAGGAGTGGTCCTAGAAGAAAGGGATCTCGGGAGCCCACCCACCCTTGCATACACACAAACGTGCACACATACTCATGTACAAACTTACTTCCCTTCTTTTTCTATCTTTTTCCTCCTAGTTCTGTTACTGCTCCCTTTTTCTTTCCCTCACTCCTTTCTTTCTCCCTTTTACTATGTCTAATCTCAAGCTTTATCTTTCTAAATCTTTTTGAATCTCTACTCTCCCTTTCTCTCCCCTTCTCTTTCTACCCTCTCTCCCTTACTCCTTCTTTCCTCCTGACATTTAATCTTCCTCTGACAGAGCCTCCCTCCACAGCCCTCCTCCTGCCCCCACAATGTGCATATGTGTACACACTTTATCTTTTACATCAAGTTTTTATTGTACCTTTTCTATGTTTAGATATGTTTAGATACACAAATACTTGTCATCATTTTACAGTTGCCTACAGTATTCAGTACAGAAACATGATGTTTATGTAAACATGATGCTTGTAGCCTAGGAGAAACAGACTATACCATATAGCCTAGGTTTTTAGTAGCTTGTACTATCTAGGTTGTGTAAGTATACTCTATGATGTTCATACAATGATGAAATCACCTAACAGTGTTGTTAAGCAACACATGACTGTATTTTTCTTTCAGCATTCTGAATACATCATACCACTGCCTTCTGGCCTCCATTGCTTCTGTTGAGAAGTCAGCTGTTAATCTTATTTGGGTTCTTCTGTACATGACAAGCCATTTTCTCTTAATGCTGTCAAGATTTTCTCTTCGTCTTTGTCTTTAACATTTTTACTATTATGCACACCTGGGTGTGGATTTCTATATATTTATCATTATTATTGGACTTTGTCGAGCTTTGTGGATGTGTAGATTAATGTTTTTCCATGCTTTGGAAATTTTCAGCGATTATTTCTTCTAGTATTATTCTACTTTTTTCTCCTTTCCTCTTAGTATTTCCTCTTCGTATAATGTGTGTGTGTGTGTGTGTGTGTGTGTGTGTGTGTGTGTGTGTGTGTATTCACATGCTTAAAGGTGTCCCACATTTCTCTGAAGCTCTCTTCAATTTTTTAAATTCTATTTCCTCTTTGTTCTTTGAATTGCATAATCTCTATTGATCTATCTTTAAGTTGACTGATTCTTTTGCTATCGAAATCTACTGTTTGAGGCCCTCTAATAAGTTTTTATTTCATTTATTATGCTTTTTAACTCCAGAATTTTTTATTTGGTTATTTTAATAGTTTCTATGTCTATTGGTATTCTCTGTTTGATGAAGCATATCTTCATATCTTCCTTAATTTTATGAAACACATTTTTCTTTAGTTCTTTGAACATATTTATAATGGTAACTTGTAAGTCTTTGTTAAATATGACATATGGATCCTCTTAAAAGCACTTTCTTCTTTCTTTTTTTCTCTGTAAAAATGTTTTTATTTCTTTGCATGTCATAATTTTTTGTTGAAAACTGTACATTTTAGATAATATATTATAGCAACTTTGGATTGCCTCCCCGCTCTCAAGAGCTTATTTTTGTTGTTTTGTTGTTTGTTTTGTGACTTGGCTAGATAATTTTAGTGAAAGCTACTTCTCCTACAGTGTAAAGCTATTGTTATTGCTTCTCTGGAAGCAGAGCCTTGAGCATGTACACAGTCACTCTGGGATGATAGAAGTTTCAGAGGGACTCTCTTTGACTATCTCTTTCCCTGATTTCTCTGTTAGGCTCTCTTATTCATTTGGTATTACTCTTCATCCTTTAGGCACCACTGCTTTATGGTTTTTAACAATGCCCTGGGACATGTATTTGTTAGCAGTCTAATACAATTATATTTGGATAGGAGTAGTTTTTGAGACCAGTTTTTGAGGTTTGTTTTGTCCCCAGGAGGTATCTTCTTAGCTGCCTCTTTCCCTAGTTCTCCCTGGTAAACTAGATGGTGTATGATTTAGCTTGTTGCTCTTGATTAAGAGGAGCTATTGTTTTTGAGAACAGCCTTAGGCTCAAACTTCTCCATGTTCTTTTTCAAATAATGTCAGTCCCTTTGTAGTGGGCTTTGGGACTCTTTTTTCTTACTGGCAGCCCCATCTCCTGGACAAAGTCTCTGATCCACTATTCTGGGCCCTGAATGGGGCAGTAGCCTCTCATCTTCATGACTTGCCTTTCTTGGTCTGGAAACTCTGCTCTAGGCTAGGGCTAGGAGGATGATTAGGGCCCTAGTATTCTTGGTTTTCTATGCTTAAGGTAGAAAGGAGCTCTTTACCACTCAGCCACACTTACCAGGAATTCTTCTATTTGGAATTAGAGGGGATTAGAAATGTTGGTGGCCTGCCCTTCTCAGTGATGTATTGATCTGGAGCAGAAGGAGAGGGAGCACCATCTTCTTGGTCACATTCATCCAGGAAACTTCCACCAAGCTGAAGATGGGGAGGGAGAAAAGGAATGGGCCACAGCTCAAATGCCACAGATTCTTATTGTTCTTATGAACTTTTAGTATTGTTTCTTGAGTAAATGTTTCTCCATTTGTTATGTGCCCTAGGACAATTTCCAGATACTTTAAATAACTGTTTTTTTTAAGAAGTAGCTATTGCCAGATTTGCTTTTTTCTCTGGTGAGCCAGTCCATGGAGCTCCACACACTGACATTTAACTTTTTAATGAACTGTCAAATTTTTTTCCAAAGTGTTTGTTCCATGTTACATTCTCACTAGTCCCAGTTCCTCTACATTCCCAGTCAATCTCTGGCCAGTCTATTTAATATCAGTCATTCTAGTAGGTGTGTGGTGATAACTGCTTGTGTTTTTAACTTGCATTTTCTGATGACTCATGATGTTGGACATCTTTTCATGTGCTTACTTGCTATTCATATATATTCATTGGTAAAGTGCTTGTTCAAAGTTTTTACCCATTTTCAAATAGGATTTATTTTTATTGAGTTTTCATATAAGTTTTGTTCTTATTAATTATGGTTTAACTTCTTTATTGGATGTGGGCTTTGCAAAGTTTTTCTCACAGTCTTTAGCTTGTCTTTTCATTCTCTTAAGAGTATGTTACAAAGCAGATGTTTTTACTTTTTGTGAAGTTCGAGTTTTCAATTTGTTTTTTAGGGGTGGACTTTTGGTGGTGTAGCTAATAAATTTTTGCCTAGCCCACAATCACAAATTTTTCTCCTATGTTTTCTCCTACAAGTTTTATGGTTTTTGGTTCTACATATCAGTATATGAACCATTTTAAGTTCAATTTTAGATATGAGTTTTGGATTGAAGGTCAACATGGCTTTGTTTTGTTTTGTTCATTTTGCCTTTTGATATCTAATTGTTTCAGCACCATTTGTTGAAAAGACTATCCCTTTCTTTACTGAGTTGCCTTTACCATTGTTAAAATCTAGCTAACCATACTTCTGTATTTAAGAGCATTAATTTATGAACTATTCTGTTTCATCAATGTATTTACTATCTTTGTTCTAACACTACAGTGTTTTGATTACTGCAGTTCTCTGATAAGTCATATAATTAGCTAGTGTTAGTCCTTCAATTTTGCTTTTCTTTTTTAAAGAAGTTTAGTTTTGAGTCTTTTAAAAAATATTTTCCATGTCTCTACATAACTTTTTAAACATACAGAATACAATTACAATAATTGTTTTAATATTCTTCTCTGCTAATACTAATATCTGTGTCACTTCCAAGTCAGTTTTATAAATTGATTTTTCTCATCATTATAGGTTATATATTCCTCCTTATTTTCATACCTAGTAACTTTTTATTGAATGCCAAGCATTGTGAATTTTACCTTGTTGGGTACTGAATAATTTGTATTCTTACAATTATTATTAAGCTTCATTCTGGAACACAATTAAGGTACTTAGAAACAGTTTGATGATTTGAAGTCATGTTTTTTAAGATTATTACATAGTACCAGAGCAATACTCAGTCTAGGGCAAATGTCTCTCTACTGAGGTAAGACTTATCTGAGTAGTCTGTCCAATGCCCCATTAATTATGAGGTTTTCCAATCTGGCTGGTTGGAATAGGCACTATTGCTGGTCCTGTGTAAGTGCTCAACATCTAATTCTTTCAAGTGTTCTTTCTCTACCCTTGAATAGTTCCTCAACATGCATATGCTGATCTATACTCTGCTATGTACTTGGAGGGAGGAGGCTTTGCAGTTCTTTGGAGTTCTCTGTGCAGGTCTCTACTCACCAGTACTTTGTCCTATAACTCTAGCCATCTGACCTCACCAGACTCTCATCTTTGTCTCTTAACTCAGGGAGACCACCAGACTCCCTCTGGGTCCCCTCTCCCTGTATCATGTACTAGAAGCTCTATAAGGAAGTCAGCTTGAATAATAACAGGGCTCTCCTTTATTTTTTCAACTCTTATAGGTTATTGTCCTTAATTGCCTAATGTCCAATGCCTTGAAAAACCATTGTTCTAATATCCTGTTATTCTTTTTGGTTGTTTCAGGTGAGAGGGTAAAGTCCAGACTCCGTTACTCCATCTTGACCAAAAGCAGAAAACTTTTCATTACTTAATTTTGCAAGTTTATTTTCATAAAGAATGTTGCCTGGGAAGGGTATGGAGGATGGACTGAAAGGTTAGGTTTTGAGGGATCAGGATCACACTCAGGCTGACAAAAAAAGAAAGACCAGGAGGTACCACTCAGGTGCATTAGGGTTTTGACCCATGATTCCTGATCTAGGAAAGTCTCTGCTTTTTCAGACACTGACCCAGTTTTGTGACCCAGAGTGGTTTGAAACTTTTCGGGAGGCTCTGCTTGGGGGCTGTGGCTGCCTTTTCTCTGGGGTAAAGGACACATCCCTGGCCTCTTTGGTATTCAGACAAAGCTCTGTCTTGGCACATCTTCTCCCGGGTATGTTTTAATCTGCTGACCTGTAGATAGGCAGGAACACCTTGAGGCTTTGCATGTGCGGTGGCCACAGCTAGGTGTTACCAGCACTCCTCAGCTATCAACTGAGGCTAATAGAATTATCTTGGTGGTTGGAAGTAATTCCTAATGCCTGTTCATACAGGAAGTTGTGGACTCAGGGCCCTTGATGTACCTCGAGATGGCCCAGGGAAGTCTTTGTTCTCTGGAGAGCTTGGAACTGTGTTATGGATTCCCAAGAAAAAGCCAATGCATTCTTTTGACCCTAAAAGTCGATTCTAGGAATCTGTACTCCAGCTGGATAAACTTATTGACATGCACAAGACATACGTACAAGGAGTTTTTTTGTGGTGATGCTGTGAGAACGAAACATTGGAAACAATTCAGGTCTTTCAATAGCAGGCTAGGTAAATAATTTATATTCCTTCCATCCAGTAGATGCCATGCTATTGATGAAGAGGAAGAGGCAGTCCAAATATAATGATAGGAACAATGATATATTGTGAAGTGGTAAAGGAAAGGTACAAAGAGGGTTCAAAATGTTGATGTAGTGGATGCTGTCCTATGCCCATAAATCTTGTTTCGCACTCTCATTTATATGGAGTCAGGCATTACAGAGTCTCCTGTGTCTGTCTTCTTTCACTCAACACAATGATTTGGAGATTCATCTGTGCTGCTGCATGTATCAGCAGTGCATTCATTTATATTGCTGAGTAGTTTTCCACTGTATGAATGTATCACAGTTTATTTTTCCATTCTCCAGCTGATGGACCTCTAGGTTGTTCCTGATTTGGGGAAACTATTAATAAAGTTTCTGCTAACATTTGTATACAAATCTTTGGATGGATACATTTCATTTCTCTTTGGTTAATAACTAGGAAACTAGTGCTGAATCATATGGTGAATACAACTTTTTGAGAAATTGCCAAAACTTACCCCCAAGTAATTGTATTATTTTAAATTTCTATCAGCTTTGTATGCAGCTGCTCCACACCCTCATTTATATTTTACATTGTCATTCTTTTTACTCTTAGCCACTCTGGTGGATATGTAGTGGTGATATCTCGTGTTGATTTTATAGTGGTGAACACTTTTCATGTTCCTATTTACCATCTGTATATCTTTTTTTGACATATGTTTTCAAGAACATTTTTATTGTCTTTTTATTATTGCATTGTGGGAGTTCTTTATATATTCTGGATTCAAGTCCTGAGAGTGAGAGGGATATGATAGATGAAGGAAAGAAGGAATGAAGGAAGGGAGGAAAGTAGGACAGAAGGAAGGAAAAAAGGAAGGAAAGAAGGAAGGAAGGAAGGAAGGAAGGAAGGAAGGAAGGAAGGAAGGAAGGAAGGAAGGAAGGAAAGGAGGGAGGGAGGAAAAAGAATAATTTTTCTAGTAGATGGCTTATTTGTACATTTTCTTAGTGGTGTCTTTTGATGAAGACAAATAAGTTTTTAATTGTGATGAAGTGTCATTTACCTTTTTTAAGTTAGTGCTTTCTGTGTCCTCTCCAAGAAAACTTTGCCTATTTCAAGTCTTCAGAAATATTCTTTTATGATTTCTTCAAGTTCTAGTTCTTTCTCTGCGCTTCTAGTTTTTATATTTAGGTCTCTGATTTACCTGGAATTAATTTTGTATAGGTAAGAGGTAGGGTTAAGATTTATTTTTCCTCCGTAAAAGTGCAGTTGCTTTGGAACCGTTTGTTGAAAATATTTTCCTATCTCCATTCAATTCTTTTGGAGCTCTTGTCAAAAAATAGTTATTTCTATAAGGGTGGATCTATTTTGGATTATATTCTATTCCATTAATCAATTTGTCTATCCTTATGCAAATACTATAATATGTTAATCAATTTTCCCTTATTTCTCAAGATGGCTTTTGATATTCTAAGCCCTTCACATTTCCATATAAATTTTAGAATAAACTTGTCAGTTTCTAAGAAGAAGGCTGCTAAGATTTTGACTGAGATTGTATTAACTCTATATGTCACTTTGAGAAACAACATCTTAACAATGTTATTTTTCATCAAACATAGTATTTACCTACATTTATTTAGGTATTTCTCAGTGTTTTTAGTTTTGTAACAATGTTCTGTAGTTTTCAGTGTAGCTGTCTAGCAACTCTTTAGTTAAGTTTTCCCCTAGTAATTGTACATTTTGATGCTAAGTAGATAGGATTGCTTTTTAAAAGAATCATATTTTAATTGTTCATTGCTATTCTACAGAAATACAATTGATTTTTATTTGATAGTCTTGTATTATGAAACTTTGCTTAATTCATTTATTATTGCTAGTACATTTTTAATAAATACTTTAGAATTTTCTATGTACATGCATGTCATCTGCAATAATATTTTTTGTTTCTTTTCAATCTGTGTGTATTTTACTTCTATGTCCTTGCCTTGTTGCACTGGATATGACTTTAAGTACAATTAAGTGGAAGGAATGGGAGCAGACATCCCTACCTTATTCTTAACCCAAGAAGCAAAGCATGCAATTTTTTACCATTACATGTGATGCCAATCATTTGTTTCTTATAGATACTCTGCATCAGGTTGAGAAAATTTCCCTCTATTCCTAGAATTTTCTAAAAGTATTTTTTCTCAAATCATAGGATTTGGATAGATGTTAAATTTTTCAGATGTTTTTCTGTATCTATTGAGACGATAATACGATATTTTTCCTTCATTCTGTCATTGTGGTAAATTATACTGATTTTTCGATATTAAACTAACTTTGCACTGTGGTATTAACACATGCATGTGCTCATGTGCACACACACATAATTTTGTTTGAAATTCATTTGCTAATATTTGTTAAGAATTTTTGTGCCCATATTCTCAAAGGATATTGGTTTGTAATTTTATTTTTTTGTAATATCTTTTACTAGTTTTGCTATTAAGGTTATATTAGCCTGAGAATAGTTGGGAACTTATCTTTCTGCTTTGTTTTCTGTAAGAGGTAGTGCAAGATTGGTATTATTTCTTTCTTAAATATTTAACATAATTCACAAGGGAAGCCATCTGAACCTAGAATTTTCATTATGGGGGAATTTAAAATTTTTAGTAAGTGTAGGGCTATTGATGTTTAGAGTATGTGTGTGTGTGTGTGTGTGTGTGTGTGTGTGTGTGTGTGAGAGAGAGAGAGAGAGAGAGAGAGAGAGAGAGAGAGAATCAAAGTATTTGTTCATTTCATCAAGGTTGTCAAATCTCTTGGTATAATGTTCTCCATAATATTCCTTTATTATTCTTTTATCGTCTTCAGGAACTGTAATTACATCTCCTCTTTCCTTCATAATAATGGTAATTTGTGTTTTCTCTCTATATTAATTGACCTAGCTAGGAATTTTATCAATTTTATTGATTGTTTCAAGTAACCAACTTTATTTTATTGATTTGCTCTATTATTTATTCATTGTCTATTTCACTGGTTTCTGTTCTTATCTTTATTATTTTCTTCTCTGTATTTTGAGTTTAATTTGTTCTTTTTCTAAATTCTTAAAATGGATACTTAGATCATTGATTTGAGGCACTATTTTTTTGCTAATATAACCTTTAAAGCTATGTTTCCCTTTAGGCACAACTTTTGCTTCATTCTACAAATTTTGATATATTCTGTTTTTATTTGCAATAGTTCAAAATCTTTTCTTATTTCCTTTGTGATTTCCTCTTTGATTTATGGGTTATTTAAAAATATGTCGCTTTTAAAGATTTAAGGATTTTCTTATTACCTTATTATTATGGATTTCTAAGGACTTTATGTAGTAATCAAAGAACATATGCTGTCCAATTTTGATCCATTTTAATTAAGACTTGTTTGATTGAATTTTTAAAGATGCATATTCTTCAGTACTGTGTTCTATAATTGTCAGTTAACTTAGTTTATGATGTTGTTCAGATCTTCTATATTCTTATTGATCTATTTTTTAATCAGTTACTCAGAAAGGAAGATCGAACCTACAACTATATCTGTTGCTGTGTCTATTTCTCTCTTTAGTTCTCAATTTTTACTTCTATGCATTTGGAGGCTCCATTATTAGGTGCATTGATGTTTAGAATCACTATGTATTCCTGAAGAATCCACTCTTATCATTTTAAATAATAAATTAGTTTTTTTAAATTAGTTTTTTTTCTCAAGTAATAGTTCATGTTTTTAAATTTTCCCATATATTTATCATTTCTGGCACTCTTCATTTCGAAATATAAATATGCCTCCATCTAATATCATTTCTTTTCAGAAAGAACTTTCTTTAACATTTTTATTAGTTCAAATCTTCTAGTATTGAATTCTCTCAGCTTTTATTTGTATGAAAATATCTTTATTTTTTCTTTATTTTTTAAAGGGAGTTTTTGCTGGCTATAGAATTCTAGATCGACAGTCTTTTCTTTCAGAACTTCAAAGATGTCATTCTATTGTCTTGTGCCTTGCCTTGTTTCTGATGATAACTCAGTAGTATTTTTATCTTTATTATCCTTTATATACTTATGTGCTTTTGTCTGACTGAGTTTAAGATTTTTTGTCTTTAACTTTTCCTTTTAACCATTTGAATATGATGAGCTCTGGTGGTTTTCTTTCTGTTTATCCCACTTGAATTTTGTCATGTTTCTTGCATCTGTAGGCATATAGTTTTCATCCAATTTTAGAATTTTTTTTCCACTGTTTCTTCAAATATTTTTCTGCCTCAATCCTCCTCTCTCTCTCTCCCTTTGGGACTTCAATTGCACATATATTAGACTGACTGATATTTTCTCACACAACCTTGAGGCTCTGTTTATTTTCCTCTGTTTGCTTCATTTGGATAGTTATTATTGTCTTGTCTTCAAGTTTATTGATATATTATCTTACAGCATCCAAATTGATATTAAATCCATCTAGAGAATTTCACTTTGCAAGTATTTTATTTATCAGCTCTGGAACTTCCAGTTGATTCTTCTCTATAGTTTTAATTTTTGGATAAAATTCCACTTTTCCTTTACCCCGCCCTCTAAACTCTTGACTGTAGTATAACATATAATATAGCAATTATTTAAGGTTCTCATCTGCCAATCCAATATATATATATATAATTTCTATTTACATTGACTTTTTTTGTTGTTTTTATCGTGTTCAAATATTGTGGATACTATTCTCCTCAGAGCCTAAATGTTGTTTCTCTAAAAAGTATTGACTGATCTTTTGACAGGTAGTTGAAACTGGAGATGAACATGATCATGTTGAGGTTTGATTTTAGGATTTTTAGGATGAATCGTGAGTGAGCTGACCTCCAATGTCACTGAGCATTGCACGACCTTCAGACTCTCCATTCAGATCTCGACTAACCAATAGTTGTTCTCTGCCCTGTGCATTTATAGCTCAGGGTTCTGCTAAGACTCAGAGATGCCCTATGCAGAATTCTGGTACGTCTCAGCTCAGCTTCCTCCTTTCCAGTACCTTGCCCTGAAATTCTATGTACCTCAGCAGACCTGAGCTTCATTCAGTCTGTTTGCTCTTCCCAGCAAGCTTTCTGTTTAGGTTCTACATCTGTACCATGGTTTGGTGAATGACTCCAGCCATAAAGCCAGAATGTAGAACTTGCCTTGTGTTTCCCTTATCACAACTCTGCTTTGTCTGGTGCCCAATGTTGAAAAAGACTTCTTCATATATACTTTGTCTAGTTTTATAATTGCTTGTGGGGATAGGATAAATCTGACACTCAATACTTTATCATGACTAGAACTGGAATTTGAAACTTTCTTCTTATTGCTCATCTTTTATATTTAATTTATATACCCTGTGCATATATTATCTTTATATTAAATTTTTTAATGCTGGTGTAAAAGAATTCTAATGCTGGCTTACCAATTCTGCTTAACCAACACAGCCACCCATACAGGCTAATTTGAACTTCTCTCTTCTCGCTGTGGGTTTGGGAAGTTAGAATGAGCTAACCTTTGGTTTGAATACTGGCTCAGCCACTTACTAATTCTGTGACCTTGGGTAAGCTACTTATTCCTTCTGATCTCCAGTTTCTTATAAGCAAAATAAAGAGGAGAATCCTTCCCTCATCAGGTAGCTTTCAGAAATAGATGAAAATGCTCTTCCAAAGTGCCTATCGCAGTCCATGCTATAGTGTAAGTGTGCTATATGTCTTGTTTCTTTCCTTTCATCTTCCCCACTCAGGCCTTGAGTAATGGAATATTTGGTCCAGAGCCTGGAACTTTGTCTTTTTCCCTTTGTAATTTTCATCTTGGGAGAGTGAATGCAGGATATTGTCCAAGTAGTCAGGAGGCCAGTGGAGCCAAGCCCTGCAAGACAGCCTGGGGTAGATGGATGGTTGAGCGGATGAATGCATGCATGAATATGAGAATTAATTTATATTTATCTTATTTGCCTCACGATCTCCCTTTCTAGAGTCTTAGCTCCTTGAAGGCAGGGCCATACTTCTGCACCTTGTACATCTAGAGCCCTTCTACACTTGTAGATGTAGAGCCTTTGCCAAGGAATGAGTCTGTTCTACTCACATGCTTCTACCACCTAGAAGCTGAAGACACATGTTTTGACCATGAGATTTCTCTCCATGTACCTTAGGGTCCGCAACAGACTCTCAATAACTCCTTAGAATAAATTACTAACTCCTTACTTTACCCACAGCCCCAGTTACCTCACCACCCACACTGGAACCCTCATGCTCATACCCAGACACATGCACCTCCTCGCTATGCCACAGATGTGTTAAGCCCAGTTCTGCTTTGGGACAGATGAGCAGACAAGCTTGGTAAACCCAGTCATTTCAGATGGTGAACAGTTCTGAAAACAAAAAAGACAGGATAGTGGGGCTAAGTGGTAGGGCATGAGGGCTTCCAGCAACATCACCCCCCAGTTGAGTCCCTTCCTCCCTTCAGGGCAAGGGGCCTTTCCTGTGGGACTCAGCTCAGGACTCAGTGATAAAGTTCCCCAGAGTCCCAGAGGAAATAGGGAATGACAGGGGCAGGAGAGTGCTGCTAGCCATGTGGTGAGAGGACGAGAAGTTCACACACCCATTCGTTCATTCATTCACTAGAGTATTATTAAACAGCTACTATGTACCAGACACTGTTCTAGGCACTGAGGGCAAAGCAGTGAACAAAGAAGACAGGTTTCTGCCTTCACGAGCTTCCAGTCTTTGCAGGGAGTCAGATAATAAACAGATGAATCAATAAGAATATGATGTAAAGTGAAGGCAGAAGAGAGCTGGGAGGAAAAGAAAATGGGGCAGTGGACTGGAGTAAAGGATGATCAGGGCACCCAGAACAGAGAAGGAGCCCATTGTGCAATTATTGAATCGAGTGTCCTGGGCAGAGGAAACAGCATGTGCAAAGGCCCTAACGCATAAGAAGGGAACCATAGAGGTGGCTGGAACATAAGGTGTTAGGAAGGATGGGAAGTGAGAGAACTGATAAGGCCCAAAGCCTGGTGTGATTTGATCTGCTCAGTGCTTAAAAATGAGTTAGGTGCCAAACTTTGAAAACTGGGGTATTTCACATAAAGACTGATTCTCAGCTTCTATAATTGGTCATTGCTGGTGCCACTGGGCCTGTTAACTGGAGATGAGAGGCACTGCCTTTCCCCTTAGACTGGGTACAAATCTTCCTCCTGCCCCGGCCTGGGCCCAGTGAGCCCCTTAGCCTCATAGTGAAGGGTGGGATCTGCACACCCAGGCCCTGCATCCACACTACTGCCCCTCACTGCACCTGTGCTCACCTTCCCCAGTCCCCACAGGATGAAGGCTTCTCATTGCACCTGTACCCCGGACCCTGGGCTGGATCCAGACCATTCTCTGAAAGGGCCCCTTGCTTCTGCCTTCTTGCTGGATGCCTCCTCCTCACCTCAGCTCAGCTGTGCCAGGTCTGTTGTCACCTCCTTTGGAGGTGCCCTGAAGAGCCTGAAACAGAGGGTGAGAACCCCAGGGTAGGGGGCTCTATTCTGCCCTAGAGTTCCCCTCCTTACTCCAGGAAAAGTCTGGCTTCCTTGCTTTGGTGGGACACAGTCCTCTTGCTGCCATCACCTGTTGCCACCCCCTATGGCTTCTGAAGCTGTCCCCACCACATCTCTCATTTCATCCTCACAGCAATTTTGGTGTCTTGTCTGGTGTCTTGTCATAGAGAGGAGGGGATGGGTCTCACTGTGCTCAGGCCTAGAACAAGCAAGGAAGCCCATGCAGCTAGAATAAAGTGACTGGTGAGGGTGGATGGTTTGGCAGGCCTCAGGGAGAAGAGTGGGAGGCAGACAAATGGGTGGGGAGAAGAGTCAGATTACCAATTCCCTTTGGCATGAACTGAGGCAGAAGAGGGAGAGGGAGTCTGAGCCAAGTCCTAGGTTTGTTGCCTGTGCACCTACATTCTGTTCCCACCCTAAAAGTGCAGACAAGACAGTCCTGTCTGGCCTGCTCCTTCTCCTCTCAGACTCATACCGGAGCCATTGAGTGGAGGCCCAGCCCCCCAGATCCAGAGGTCCCCAGTCATGGAGCTGTATGCCAGACTCCAGGCCCTCTGTCTGTTAAAACAGGCACTCAGCTGCATCACCCCACACTGGGGCACCATCTTCATCATTCTGTGTCCCCAGCAGCCCATGAGCAGGCCTTTACAAATGTAACTTGCAGTTAAGTATGTAAGAAAATCTCTGCAATTTCCCGCTAGGCAATGGGGATGTTGTCTGATTCCTACAGGCCATAATTTCTGAGGAGAGAAACGTTTTTTTTCCCCACAAATGATGGGAAGTCAGTGGTTACAGTTACGGCTGGCTGTTGATGTTGGGAAGCTGTTCTGATGCCCAGAATCCCACCTACCTCAGCTAAATGGTATCTTTATGAAATTAGCAGAACGCGGCTGCACAGAGGAAAGGCAAAAAAAAAAAAAAAAAATGAACTTTCAAATTTTAAGTATAATTGGAAAACTGACCTTTGGAAAATATTTTCCCACCTCAGCCCCACACTGGAGAAGAATGGGTGCTTTATGCTGAAGGTGAGTGGCGACCTTGAGGGATTAGCTGGTCTCTCTGGAGGTGGAACTGGAGTGGTATGATGGGTTGTCAGATCCCTCTGGACGTCCTAGGGTTACAGGGCTTTGGTCACTGACCAAGGATGCTGAGGCTGTCCTGGGCTGAGCACATCAAGGAGCAGCTGAGCTTAGGCCAGGCCAAAGGGCACTTTGTGGGTCCAGCGGAGAGTCCCTGGCAGGGAGGTGGGAGCCTGATGGGTGCTGGCCTCCCAGCACTGCTGCCCATTGGCTCAGGAAATGTCAGGGAGGAGATATTGGATGGTACAGATGGGAGTGGCCATGCACCCAGTTCTGGCTTATGGAGTTGAGATAGAGAGGATAGGAAGGTTCTGACTGGACTTCTGGGATGCACCCTGTTCTGCAAGAGGCATTGGGTGGGTTCAGGATGGACACAACAAAGCCCAATTCCATCCAGCAACTTGGTGAATGTCAATTCAAGTCTGGAATGCACAGTTATGTATCTTGGTCTCAGTGTCCTTTTCTATAAAATGGGGTAATTATAATAAGAAGAAAGGATAAGCGGTTGGCTCAGGGAGGCCTAATGTCCCCTTAATTGTTAGGAATTGAGGCGTGTGTCTCTGCCAGTAAGTGAGCCTTGGTTGTCCAGCTCATGGTTCTATCTTCTATCCACTAGGACCCTCTCTCTGGGCAGGTACTTTTCATATTGCAGAGCACCTGAGGTCTCATGTCAGAACACAGCTGCTGGGACTCCCCTTTCCTGGTGACTTCTATCCTCTGCTCCTGGGATGCTGACTAAGGCCACTGGCCCACCTGAGGACCTGTCAGCCCAGAAATTGTGTAAAGTGTAAGAATGTGACCACTGGGCTGTCCAGGGGCCTCTGCAGGGGGGAGCCAAGAGCCCTGCTGGCGAGAGTTGGAGGCAAATCCAGCCCCCCTGAAATCCCATGGATGTTGCTTTGTTTCCAAATCCTTCAGTGATCAGGCACTTGTTTAGGATTTTCCCCCATCATCATGCAAACCCGGCGGTTCTTTCCCCCATGGGGCCCACTGGTTCTCATCTGGCCCCCTCCTCGGAATCAGTGTTCAGGGACCTCATGGCACACAGGGTCAGTTCCATGCCGCTTCTGGGCGCTCTCCTCATATAATCCACTATAGTTTTTGACAACCCTATGAGGGAGGGATTGATTAGTCCTGCCTTCCAGTGAAGAACCCAGCTGGGTGCCAACAGAGAGTGAGGGGCAGGGCAGAATTGGGCTTTGTGGCCTGGCTGCCATCTGCCCACTTAAAGTCAATCCAGTTTGGCGCCCCCTGGGGACTAGTATCTCTGCTGACTGTTAGGCTGGAGATGCACTGTAATGGGGGGCATGGTGGCAGCACTTATGTGACTTTAGCTGATTGGTTTGCAAGATGCAGGAGGGATTGATGGTGAGAAGAAACAGGTAACAGGTAACAGGAGCCCCTCCACCCACTCCCACCCCAGAGTGGGTTCTGGTCTCTTTCCTCTCCTTCTTAGGGTGTCTGCCAGCCTTGCACAATGAGAGTGTGCTGCTTCCTTCTACCCTACAGTTCCACTGACCAATCTCCAGATTCCTGGTATAAAAGTGACAATGACACTCATGTGTGTCACCTATGTGCTGGGAACTGCTCTAAGTGATTGGCACCCTTTTGCATTCCCCCCTCATGGCTCCATGCAGGTGCTATTATCACCCTGATTACAGATGAGGAAACTGAGGCACACCTAGCCACATCTGAAAGTACAAGGCCCTGCTGCCAATCATTTCCCCACCTCCCAACCCTGGCCTGGGGAGACAGAGGGTACAGGGCAGATTTCTCACATCCGTCTTCCTTGGAAGATAGGAGAGTGTTTACTAATTACCACTCAAACCATTTCCATAATTGTCTCAAGAAAGGATTTATCAGCCAAAAGAGAAACAAGGAGAAAAACCAAAGGCATATGCTTAGAGAACAAAATTTGGGAGCCCCAGAGTCTGGGCCCATCCACACAGAGAGAAATTGAGGCCCAGCAAGGCAGGTGACCAGCCAGGCCAATGGAAAGTCTGTGCAAAACGGAAGATGTGCATATGCAGCTGGTCATGCTGTGTGGCCTGGAAGTCCATCCCTACACATCAGGCTCTTGAAAACTCTTGCAAAGACAACGCACAATCCTTGACGCTAATTGCTTGAGTTTGAGGTAATATCGTCACAGAAACACCAGCAGTAACCTTTGGTCTTGGCAAATTCTCCCCTCAATCATGTAACGTAAACAGCGATAAACGAGGGCTTTTTAAGGCTTTCTTCATAATGCGATGCACATGCATTTGTTACCCAATCTGCCTTCGCTCCAAGCCCTGAAACCTGAGCCACTAGGAGGTGAGCGGCAGGGCGCAGGAGGTGGGGTCAGGGTTCCCGAGAGACAGCCCAACCACCGGGCCTCCACCTCCTGCCCTCCCCAGTCCCGACCCACTCCCACCCCTCCCGGTCTCCTATCCTCCCTCCCCGCTTCCACCTTTCCCTCCTCTCCTTGTTCCAGGTTCCTTCCCCTAAGGTGGAGCTGGGACTTTCTCTAGTTGGTTGGTCTCTCTCTCTCTCCGCTTTCTCTCTATTCCTGTGTCTCAGCTCCCTCTCTTCACCCTCTTTTCTTCCTCTGGTTTCGGGGTTTCTTTCCTGCTCTCTCTCACTCTCTCTCCTAGTCTATCTGATTCTCTATGTCTCTTTACTTTCTGTCTTTCTCTCTCTGTTGGATTCTCTCTATCTCTTTCTTTTGCTCTCACTTTCTTCCCACTGCTGGTCTCTCTCCCCTTGTCCCCTTCTGTCCTTATCTGTCCAATGCTGACTTCTGATCTCTCTCCCTCCAATCTTTGTCAATCTCCCTGTCTCTCACCCTCCAACTCTATGCCTCTCCCTCTCACATGACTTCTTCCTTGAGGGCTCAGTGAAGGGCCTGGCTCCATTTCCTCCCTTCTCAGCCCCAGGGGCTCAGAGTAAGCTTGGGCATAGCGCCTGGTCTCAGGTGGAGAAAGATTGCAACAGTGGAGGATGAACAAATTGTATGGGAGTGAGGGACACAAGGGACAAAAGGACTACTTTCTTTTGGTGGGAGTGGAGAAATCAAGGCTGGCTGCATGGAGGTGGTGACATCTGAGCAGTGTCTAGAGGGAAAAATGAGGAGTGGTCTCATGGAGACAGTAGGAACAGAGGCACCATGGAGCAGTGGGCACAAAGGGTAAAGTTAGGAGAGGCTCATGGATTGGGGTGGCTGGTGACAGCAGGACAGTGAGGGTGGGCATCCATGAAATGTGAAGAGTAGGGAATGGGCACTGCATGATAGGCAGAAAGGGCATCCCAAGGGCACTGGGTAAGGGGTAGGGTGTAGGAGGGAGGTTCAGTTTAGGCTGTAAGATTTGGGGCAGCCTGGGGAGCCTTGAGAAGACAGTGCTCAGCCCAGCACATTTCCATGAGTCCACAAGTGGGGGTGCTCCTGTGGATCAACTGAGAGGGCTCAGGGGCATCATGCACAGGAATATGCCCTGGTATCAGCCTGTCTCTGGATACCTCATCATCCTATTAGCAGCCACACACCCCAGGCACATGCTTGCTTTCTGCAGTTGCATGACAACCAGAAGCCAGTTGCTGTATCCCCATTTCAAGGCTTGGAAACTGAGGCACACAGAAGTTTAGCAACTGGCCCAGGGCTGCACAGCCAAAAGGCACAGAGTCAAGACTGGAGCCTGCTCTGGAGCCCACATACCTGTCACTACAGTGCTGTGAGTATAATCCTGGGTGAGGCGCAGGCTCTAGACCCAATAGTCTGCCTTCTTCCTCATGGCTCTCATGGGGTAAATCACGGGGTAAGTGGGGCAGAGCTGGACCCCAACCCATTGCCTGACCCCCAGTGCCCTGCCTCCCATCCCAAATAATTCCCACAGCAGCTCATCAGGTAGACAAATGTCCCCCTGGCTGCCCCTTGGGAGAGAGCATGTGTGGACTGAGGAGACATGTCCAGGGAGCTGGGCTGGCAAGAAGTCAGGAGGGACAGGTGGGAATGGGAGCAGAGCAGACAGGAGCCGTGTGAGTGAAGCCAGGAACCTGCCCTGGTCCTTAAGCCCAGAGCTCATTGACCCCCAAAGTGGACTTCCAGAGTCAGCAGGGACCATCAGCCCAGATCTGGTCCTAGGGATGTCTAACATTTAAAAATCGCTAATAAAAGGTGATACTCCATTGTTGTTTAAAAACTGTTTCAGAATTAAAGGCTTCAGCTCCCCAGAAACACACAAAGCTGCGCCTCCCAGGACATACCCTGGACTTTCCTCATCCTATGAAATCCTGTCTGCAAGGAGAGCAGCATGGATGCCTGTCCCTCTATAGCTCTGCTTTTCATCACTGGAGCTTCAGACATTTGCAAAGATCAAATGCTTATGGAGCCAGGGCCTTGCCCTCAAGGTTGGGAGCCAGGCGGAGAGAGGCCTTGGGGTCACCACGAAATACCACAGGACTATATTAAAAATCCACTATCTTTCCTCAAATCTGCCCATGGTCCCCCTGCCTTTCCAGGACATAAGCCTTGGGGTCATCCTCCGTCACCTCTCCACCTGCCATCTTGCACCTGTCCTAAGCCCTTGCCTGCCAACCCTTTCCCTTCACTCCTCAACCCATCCTTGTCAGTGGCCTCTCGGACCACTCCTCTCAGAGAAAGGCTTACCCCCCAGCAGTTCCCAAGTCCCCATCTACTCTGACCTCTGAGATTCCACCTGGCCCTTCCCTCACCATCCCAACATTTTGTCCCTGAATGTCGTTTTCTCAGTGGTCTCCTGCACTTCCCCAGCCCCTCTTTGTTTCTTTCACAGCATTCTCTCTCTTCCCTCTTTCTCGGGTCACTCTCTGTCCCTACCTGCACATGGCTCCAAGGGGCAAGAGTCTTACCTGGTGTGTCTGTGGTATGAGTGAGCCTGTCTGCTATATTTCCACACTGATCCTAGGATTGGGCACAAGACTGCCCACGAGGAGGCACCAGAGCCTCAATGGGGAGGCAGGAGCAGGCTAGGGGTGCTGCTGGGAGCTTGGAAGAGGGCTGTGGTCAGTGGTCATGATGGGATGAGAGGCGTCTGTCTGCGTGTGGGATGGCCAGCCCTTGGGAAGCTGCAGGGCAAATGGCAGTGGAGGCCAGGCCAAAGTTGCAAACCCAGGCTCTATCCAGGAGAGGGAGCCTGGCTGTTGAGGCAGAGGGGGAACCAAACATCTGTGCCATTACCTGAGGGCCCATCCATGCACACCTCTGGCCCCTGGGTGCCTTATGCCCCTTAGGAAGCTGCACCTTGCTTTCTGGACTCTGGAATTGCCCAGCCCTGGGCTGTTCCAGGAAGGGAGCCAGAGGCCTTGGTAGGCCTGTGCTGCTCAAATGTCAAACAAATTGAAAATTGAGGCAATTTAACGTAAAAGGCTGTTTTCCTCCAGCACTCACTTTAGTGAGCCGGAGACAGACCTGAAAGTGATTTTCTGAGGGGCCTAGAACCAGGAACCCTCCCTCCAAGTTCTCGTTCCTGAAGCAGAGGTCAGTAGAGTCTAGGGGTTGCCTTTCCCAGGGCTTCCTGAGGCCTCAGCCCCTCAAAAGTGCTGTCTGCCCTGAGCATGGTCCTGTGACTTATAGGGTTGACCCAGAGAAGGGCAGAAGGGTAAGAGCTGACTGACAAAGACATACACAACACACATGTGCAAACACATATATGCATAACACACACATATACAGACTACACACATAGACACACACAACACAGCTACACACCACACACATATACACACAATGCATGTATACATGCTACATTTGCATATACATATTAAACACATGTAGACACCACACACATGTACAGATACATGTACACAGAACACAAACATATATACACCACACAAATACACACACAGATATTCACCCACACTCACATGTACCCACACTCACTCACAGTAATGAGGCTCCACACTGCCCCAGGCCCCAGCAGCCACCCTCAGTCTCCATGGTAGGCAACTACACCCAGAAGGGATGCCTGGCCATGGTCTTGAACTGACCCACTGGTAACTGAGCCCAGAGGTCTCTGAACCCCTGCTCTAACTAGGCCAACCTCTTCCCTTTACAGGTGCAGAAATTGGCCCAGAGAGAGGATGTGACTTACCTGGCCAACCCAGCTAGCATGTGACAAAGTGAGGCCCAGACCTTACCAGGCTCATAGGCCTCTCCTGGCTTCTAGCACAAAGGGATTTCCCATTTGCCACAGGATGATTCATTTGCTGTTTTTACTTAAAAGCTCCCCTTAACCATCTCCTCCTCTGGGAGGCCTTCCTCGGTCCCTCCTGCAAGCCAATCCCAGAATGCTCCTAGAACTTAAAGAGCATCCTCTTTTCCAAGCTGAGACACACACACAGTCCTATTTTCCTTCCTGAGTTTCTCTGGGGCAGATACCCTACCCTGGGCTGTGTCTGTGTCCAGTGCGCAGCTGGGTATCAGGAGCAGTCAGAGCAGGTATGCTCGAATAAGTAAGTGACCAATGGAGGAATGTCTCAATGTCTTTTTATTCATTCAACAAACACACAACGGCGCCCGACCTCCCATGCTCCAAATTGTAATGGGCCTGTAGAGACCTGCCTACCCCATGTGTTGATACCTTTAGTGAGCTCCACAGCACACACCAACTTTTGTAGGGCCAGGGCAGGGGGACATGCCCCAAAGCTTCTCAAACCTGCTCTGCCTACATATATGAAGAATGGGGAGCACCTAAGGATTTACACTTTTTCAAGACTTATCAGTCCTTCGCTGGTGACCGAGGGGCAGAAGAGTAAGGTCACCCAGCCCTTTGCCCCCACTGATGGTCTGGAGGAAGGTCCATCCAAGTCCTTTGTTCCGTATGGGTAGCATCAAGGGCTCTGTCTGATGTCACACCCTGCTTCATTCCTCTATGCTCCCTGCTCCTTCCTAATAAATTGCTTTCACAAGAACTCACAGTTCAAGTTCTCTTCTGGGTTTTGTTACTAAACATCGTCCCCAAAAGCAGGCTCTGGGATGAGGCTCTGGGGTTGGGTCATGGTGGGCAGAGAACAATCATGGTAGTGGAGTGGAGGGCTTCAGCTGCTTCAGAGGCATGACCGCTGTGACATCACCTCATGCTGCACTGGGATGGGATGTAACCAGAAGGAGAAGCTAGGCTGGGCAGCATAATGAACACTCAAAAGATGGGGTCAGGACTGTACTGGAAGGACTGTAAATTGCTGCCTAAGGAAGTGATGAGCTCAGGTCGAAGAAATTACCAAGCCTTGGCAGGGTGAGAACCCAGGTTCATGGTGTTAAGAGCACATTGTTGCTTGCAGCAGGACAGCAGACTGTGATGAGCTGAGTGTGGCTGAATTACAAGGAAACCTGAATTCACAGTTTCGAATGGACCCTAAAGCCTGGTATACTCATTGCTGTAACAGATTACCACAAGCTTAGCAACTCAAAACAATTTAAATTTATTCTCTTACTGTTGTGTAAGCCAGAAGGTCAGAAGTCCAGGTCCATGGGACCCAACTGGGTTCTCTGCCCAGGGTCTTTAAGGTGGAAACTGGATGTCAGCCAGGCTGCACCCCTTTCTGGAGCTGCCAAGGATGAGTCTCCTCCCACACTCATGCAGGTTGTTGGTTGAATATCTGTTCCTTGTCTGGTAAGACTGAGGTCCCATTTCTTTGAACCCTGGATTCCCCTCATCTGCATGCCTGAAGGAGTGGCAGCCTCCCCCCGCCCTCCACTTTACTGAAGTGCGGTAGCAGAATAGACATTCTTCTCAAGCACACATGGAACATTTCCTAGGATATATCATATGTTAGGACACAAAACAAGTCTCAACAAATTCAGGAAGATAGAAATCATATCGAGTATCTTCAGACCACATTGGTATGAAACTAGAAATTAAAAAAAGAAAGCTGAAAAATTCATAAATACATGAAAATAAAACAACTCACTTCAAACAACCAATGTTTTAAAGATGAAATTGAAAAAGAAATTTAAAAAAAATCTTGAGACAAATGAAAATGGAAACACAACATACTAATTTATGGAATGTAGTGAAAGTAGTTTTAAGAGGATAGTTTATAACTATAAATACAAACATCAAGAAAAAAGAAAGATCTCAAATAAATAATCTAACATTATACAACAAAAAACTAGAAAAAGAAGAACAAATTAAGCCCAAAGCTGACAGAAGAAAGGAAATAATAAAGATTAGAGCAGAAATAAATGAAATAGAGAATAGGGAAACAATAGGAAAGATTAACAAACCTCAGAGTTGGTTCTTTGAAAACATAAACAAACATTTACAAATCTTTAGCTAGACTAACCAAAAAAAAATTATAAATGAAAAAAGAGACATTACATTGATACCAAAGAAATACAAAGGATTTTAAGAGACTACTATGAACAATGAATGATACACCAATAAATTGGATAACCTAGAAGAAATAGATAATCTTCTAGAAACATACAACCTGTCAAGTCTGAATTTTGAAGACATAGAAAATTTGAACAATTCAATAACAACTAATGAGATTGAATCAGTAAGCAAAACTTTACAACAAAGAAATGTCCAGGAATGGATAGCTTCACTGCTGAATTCTACTAAACATTTAAAGGAGAATTAATGCCCATACTTCAAAAAATTGAAGAAGAGGAACACTTCCAAATTCATTTTATGAGGCCAGCATTACCCTCATACCAAAGTCAGATTAATAAAAACGCAAGAAAAGAAAACTAAAGGCTAATATCCCTAATTAATATCAATAAAAAACTTTCAACAAAATATTAGCAAACTGAATTCAAAAGCACATTAAGATTACACACATTGATTGAGTAGGATTCATCCCTGGGTTGCAAGAATGGTTCAACATATGCAAATCAATAAATGTGACATTAACTGAATGAATAATAAAAATCATATAGTCATCTATCATTTATAGTTATTTTTTCAAAAAAATTTGAAAAACAACCTAACATCTTTTCATGATAAAGACTCTCAACAAATTGGGAATAGAAAGAATGTACCTCAAGATAATAAAGGTTGTATATGACAAGCCCATATCTAGTATACCCAATGGTGAAAGGTTGAAGATTTTTCTTCTGAGATCAGGAACAAGACTAGAGTTCCCGCTCTTACCACTCCTACTCAGCATAGTATTGAAAGCCCTGGCAGAAGCAATCAGACAAGAAAAGAGAGAGAGGCAAAAAGAGATCCCAATGAGAAAGGAAAAAGTAAAATTTTCCTTATTTGTAGAAGACATGATCTTATATGTAGAAAAACCTAAAGATCCCATCAAAAAACTGCTAGACTTAATAAATAAATTCAATAAAGTTGCAGGAGACAAAATCAAAATACAAAAATCGGTTGCATTTCTATATACTGACAATGAAATATCTGAAAAAGAAAGAAAACAATCCATTCACAATAACACCAAATACAATTAAAATATTTTGGAATAAATTTAACCAAGGAAGTAAAAGTTCTGTACACTGAAAACTATAAGACATTGATAAAAGAAATTGAGGAAGCCACAAATATCCTGTATTCATGAATCAGAAGAATTAACATTGCTAAACTGACCATACTACCCAAATTTATCTGTAGATTCAATGTAATCCTTGTCAAAATTTAAATGGTATTGTTTACAAAAATAGAAAAAATAATCCTGAAATCTGTATGGGACCTCAGGAGAACTCAAATAGCCAAAACAATCTTGAGAAAGAAGAAAGAAGCTGGAGCTATTACACTTCCTTAATTTCAAACTATATTATAAAACTATGGTAACCAAAATAGTATAGAGCTGGCATAAAAGTAAATATATAGGCCAACAGAACAAAATTGGCCCAGAAATAAACCCATACGCCAATTAATAAACCCAATATGGTCAATTAATACTTGACAAGGGGCCAAAAAACACTCAATTCAGAAAAAAATAATCTCATCAATAAACGATATTGGAATATCTCTATGCAAAAGAATGAAATTGGACCCTTATCTTATACCACTTACAAAAATTAACTCAAAGTGGATCAGAGACTTGAAACAAAAAATTCTAGAAGAAAACGCAGGGGGAAATCTCCTTAACTTTGGTCTTAGCAATGATTTTTTTTTTAATTTGACACCAAAAGCAAAGGCAGCAAAAACAAAAATAAACAAGTGAGACTATATCATACTAAAGTGTTTCTGCACAGCAAAAGAAATGATCAAAAAAATGAAAAGACAATTTATGGAATGGGAGAAAATAGTTACAAAACACATATCCAGTAAGAAGTTAACATCAAAAATATATAAGAAATTCCTACAATTCAAAAACATCCAAAAAATTTGATTTAAAAATGGGCACAGAACAGATTTTTTTCCAAAATAGATATACACATGGCCAACAGGTACGTGAAATGTGCTCAATGTTTCTAATTGTCAAGGAGATGCAAATCAAAAGCCACAATAAGATATTATCTCATACCTGTTAGAATGGCTATCATCAAAAAGATAAGACATAACAAATGCTGGTAAGCATATGGAGAAAAGGGAACCCTTGTACCCAGTTGGTGGAAATGTAATTTGGTATAGCCATTATGGAAACAATGTGGAAGATGCTCAAAACTTAAAAATATAACTACCATCCGATCCAGTGATTCCACTTCTGGATATATATCCAAAAGAAATGAAATCACTATCTTGAAGATCTGTCTTCCCATGTTTATTGGAGAATTATTTAAAATAGCTAAGACATGGAAACAACCTACGTGTCCATCTATGAATGAATGGATAGCAAATCGGTAATCTAAGTTTACCCCTTAAGGAACTAAGGAGACCAAACCAAAACCAAAGCTAATAGAAGAAAGAAAATGGTAAATATTCAAGCAGAGATTAACAAAAAAAGAGAATAGCAAGACAATAGAGAAAATAAACGAAACCAAATTTGGTCGCTATGGACTGAATTATGCCCCCCAAATTCGTATGTTGAAGCCTTAACCCCCATTGTGACTATTTGGAGATAGGGCCTTTCAGGAGGTAATTAATGTTAAATGAGGTCATAAGGATGGGGCCCTAATACAATAGGGCTGGTGTCCTTATAAGAAGAGAGCAGAAGCAAGCACACAGAAGAAAGATCATTTTCTCTTTTTTGTCTAATTGCTCTGGCTAGTTCAGTGCACAGTTAAACAGCAGTGGTAAAAGTGGGCATTCTTTTCCCTGATCTGAGGGGGGAACACTTTCAGTCTTTCACCCACTGAGTGTAATGTTCGTTGCGGGTTTTTGTCACTGACCTTTATTTTTTGGGGGAAGTTCACTTTTCTTTCTAGTTTTATGAGTATTTTTATTAGGAAAGGGTCTTGGATTTTTGTCAAGTGCCTTTTCTGTGTCTATTAAATGATCATGTGGTTTTATTCCTTCCTTCTCTTCATGTGATCTATTACATTGATTGATTTTTTTTTATGTTGGAACAGCTTTAACTTTTTAGAATAATCTCATTTGATCCTGGTGTATAACCTTTTTATTTTCTGTTAGATTCAGTTTGCTACTTGTTATGGACTGCATGCTCGTGTCTACTTCTCACCCTCATTCATTTATTAAAACTCTAAACTTGTAATATGATGGTATTTGGAGGTGGATCCTTCGGGGGGTAATTAGGTTTAGATGAGGTCATGAAGGTGGGCCCCTCCTGATGGAATTAGTGCCCTTATAAGAAGAGGAAGACAAAGAATCTCTCTGCCTTGTGATTTCTGCAGGAAAGGCAAGGCAGGATGAGCAGACTTGAGACTGGCCAGTTTGAATCATTTCAGTGGGCTCTGGAGCACGGGACTGTCCCAAGCCGTCTGGCACCTGGGCCTGGAGTGACTAGGGCAGGGAAATGGTGACTCATAAAGGGAAACATGAGAGCCCAATAAAAGAGCTGGTGGGACATGTGAATCTGGCCATAGTAAAGGAGATGAATTGGAAAAGATATCGGCTAGCTAATGACACATAACAAACCACCCCATAACTCAAAAAGCATTCATCATTGCTCACAACATTATGGGTCATCTGGGTAGTTCGCCTTGTCTTTGCTGGGCTAACTAGGGTGTTGAAGGAAAGTGTGGACTGGACAGACAGCTCTGCTTATCTTGGCTTCTCACACACCCAATGTCTGGCTGGCTAGAGGCTGATCTCAGGTGGCTTCAGCTGACATGACATCTCTCTACTCCATGTGACTGTTACCCTCCAGCTGGCTAATTCAGGCTGTTTGCATGGGGTGATCAGCACTAAGAAAAGTTGATGTGTGCCAGTCTCTGAAGCTTAGATCCAACACACTGTTAGCATCTCATTCTACTGATCAAGCAAGTGGTGAGGCCAGCCCAGATTCACAGAGTGGAGTAATGACCGCCACCCCATGTGAGGAGCTGAAAGTCACACTGCAGGGGTCATAACAAACGTTATGTAGGAAGGCCCAACAAATGTTTCTACAATCAATCTAGCACAGGGTTGGTGAGTCTGCTCCAACTTGCTGTTGTATAAATAAAGTTTTATCAGGACACAGCCACACCCCTCCATTGAGTCACCTCTGTCCATTTTCACACTACAAAATTAGGTAGAGTACTTGTAACAGAGACTATAACCCATAAGGCACGTTATAGAAGTTTGTTTGTCCTGTTCCAGCACAAGGAGAGGATGACCAAAGGCACAGAGGCCTGTGGGATACATATCGAATGATCCAGGAGGCAGCTGACCCAGACCAGGGTCAGCCCAGTTGCGCTGTGAAGGAAATGCTGAGTTTGGGTAAGAGGCAGAAATCAGTGGCACATCCAGTGCTCCCACTTCTTCCTGGCTGTGTGACTCTTGGTGGGCCATCTCGCTAACCAAAGCTCAGCATCTCACTTGTAAATGGCCAGAATGACAGTGTCCTGGGAGTCTGTTGGCTTCAAAGGGAGCACCTGTAAAGCACCCTCCCCAGAGCCTGGCCAGGTCAGTGCTTAGCAGAGCATTGCCCACCACAGTCTCCAGAGCTCCTGGGGCTATTGCTGGGTCCTCCAGTCTGTATGCCCCTCCCGCCGTCCTCTGCTCTACTGGGAGGGCGCATTCCTGCAGCCGCATCTGCGGAGAGATCGCCTTCCCTATCTGTGTTCTGCTAATAAAGAGAAACACACTCAGCGAGGTTAGACAAACAGCAGGAATGATTGACACCACCGCAGCCCTTGGCCCAGCCATCTTCCGTGCAACAAGCTGCTGAGAAAACACCGTGTGGCTCCGAGTCCCTTGGTGTTTGCTTTCCATTAGCCTCACGTTTTGCCCGTTAGTCACACTCTGTCTATCAAGGTTGGCGGGGAGGAGTCTGCTCCCAGACACCCCGCCACCACAGGGCAGGCTTGCAGGTCTCAGTGTCCCTCTGTGCCCTGACTTGTCTACAACCCCCCACTGCACTCTGAGGGTGGTTTTGCCAGGGATCCCACACTTGAGGTTCTGAGCCGGTGCCTGTCTGGAGTCACACCCAGCCACCCTGCGAGTTGGGTTGACCTGGGCTGGAGCCTGGGTTTAATTGCTTCTTGAATGTGTCCCATGTGCCGCCAACCTGAGGCCAGAAGAAATCTACCTGGGGCCCAGAAGCCTATGAAAAACTACAGGCCAGACTGGCAATGAACAGGTGGGGCTCTTGTCTCTGGGCAGAGGGTTCAGCACAGCCACTTGACCCTTTTCTAAAATAGTCCTGCCTGGCTCCCATGCCAGAGAGGGAATGGAAGGACCCAGGAATCAGTCTGGTCACCCTGCCACCACAAAGGTCAGGGTCACAGTGGGAGCCAAAGAGGTTGCGCGCTCCAAACCCAGCACCCTTCGTACCTTTCCCATGGGGCTTCCCTCTACTTGCTCCCACCTCAGGTGTTGTCTCTTCAGTTCTAGACTCTGGTCCTGTTTATATCTCACAACACCCGCCAAGGGCCTGAATGTGTGGCTGTCCCTGATCATTTCCTGGGCATCTTTGGAGGTGATGGTCTGCAAAGCCACGAGCAGGGTTCAAGAGTAGTGAAAGAGCAGGCAGGGACAGATGACCCAGAACTAAAATCTTGGTGTCCCAGAGTGGCAGGAGCCTTGTGGCAATCTCCCCTTTGTGAAATATATCCTTGTACAAGTAGAAAAACCAAGGCTCAGTGAGAACAAGTCAGCTGCCCAAAGCCTCTGGAGGTGGGCCAGGAACACTGCCAAGGCCTCTGCTCTGTTCTCCACCCACCAACAGAATGGTTTTCAGGCTTTGTGGCCCTCTTAGTCCCTCCCTCCCATGCCCTCTTGTTCTATGGCATTGTTGACAGCTGACTCAGACTCAGACAATGCTGGGCCCTGGCCACTCAATGAATGTGTTTGGACAGGCCACAGTCTGCTCTGGCCTCAGTTTCTCCATCTGTCCATGGGGATCCTGGTGGGAGGGGGCCCAGAGGCTCCAGGTGGGAGGGCTGCATGCTGCCTGCCTCCCCCACAAGGCTCTCTCCTCCTTCCTTCTTCCTCTCAAGGGGAAATTACCCATTAATGAGAGAGAATTACAAACGCAGTGTCTGGCCCCACGCCCAAGGTCTTTGGGCGAGCTGGGAGGGAGCGAGTGTGCTGGAAGGGGAATTGGAAACAAATGCATAGGGTGTTTTCTTTGGTGGATCCACAGTCCCCTCCCCACAGTCTACTCCTATTGCTGTCCCATATTTGGACTTTTACGGAAACGATTCTATGCCTGGGCTTCCCATGAACTCTCTTAATTCAATTGAGGAGCCATTATCCGCACTGGGTGTAATGGGCTGTTTCCGTAGCCTGGGGGAGGCCTGTGGAGGCTAGGGGTGGGTGCATCTCCCCTCTGCAGGTGGGGGCTGAGGCAGGGGTGAGGCAATTAGGAGGAGGGAGCTGGGCTGAAGTGGTACCCCAGCAGGTGCCCAGAGGGCTGGATGGCGAAAGTACAGCTCTTTTGGGTGGGAGGCACCAGGCCCAGGGTGGCAGGAGGCAAAGGAACAGCAGGTGAGTCTGAGGCTGAGATGGCCAACTAGTGTGGAGGTGGCCAGGGTTCCCAGGGAACTTTGGTGGGAGGTGGTGTCAGAATCATGGGTGGGAGGAGCCATCGCCAGTATGCCATGGTTCCTCTCCCAGGAAGCACCTTTGCCCAGGCTCTTTCCTCCGCTTAAAAATCTATCCCACCCACCCCATTCCTGTGTAGGGCTCCGCCTGCCCTGCTCATCCTCTCATTTGGCACACCATTACCTCTTTTCGGAAGGCTTCCAGGGGCCCATTCGGAAATTCCCACTTCCGCCCTTATGGCGCTGTGGCCCTGTCCCTCATGGTCTGAGGGCTCTGAAAAGACAGAACTAGCACAGGGTTCAACCCAATACAGGGTCCTGGAAGGAGGGGTGAAGGTACAGAGAGAGATGAGGGGACTGGATGGCTTCCCCTAGCAGGGGTGCTCCAGGCTGTGGTGCTGTGTCCTGGAAGGACAGACAGAACATGGGTTCTGTCCCTACATGGGAACAGGCCTGTGGAGCTGACTGTGAGCTGGGCCAGTCCCTCAGCCTCTCCCCAGTCTTCATCTATGAAAGGGGTGCTCACAGCCTCACAGGCTGGGAGCAGTGAGAACATGCTGAGAAAATGCTCATGGCACCTAATTGGGCCAACTGGACATCTACTGGGGAAGACATTTTTTCTACAAAGCAGGGTGTTAGTCCTTCCCTGAAGACTGACAGGAGGGACATGTGAACCCCAGCCCTAGCCCAGTGGTAGTCATTCAAGTAATACAGCACTGGTCTAAACCATGTGGGGAGTGGGAAGGGGAGGGAGGTGAGGAGGAGGATGCAGAACTCCTCAGACCCACCTCTCTCCCTCATGGAGCCCCTTACCTCCTGGTCTAAATGAGGGGCCTGGTAAAGTCAGTGGCAGTAAGCAACCCAGGCTTCAGAAAGCAGACTCAATGGGAGCCTTTGGTTTTCCCTTGTGCCCTGAACCAGACCCAGAGCTGAGGCTTCTGACAGCCAGATGTGATGCCCAGGAGCCAAGATTAACTGCCAGGGTGAAAGAAGTGCAGCCCCAGACCCGACATACACTGGGCAGGTACAGAGAGGAGGTGGCCACCCCAGTGTCCCCCAGGCCTTGGCATCTGTGAACATCTCTCTGATTTTCTACAGAAAATGGCTTGAGCTCATACTCCACATTCCTAACCTCTTATAATTAGGCAAGCCTGCAGGACTAGTTTTTGCCCACAGTCTGTGGGCAAAGTGACGGGTCTCACTGTAAGGCTGCAAGAGAGAAGATCCAGGCTCCACCTTCCTCCTGGGGCCACAGATGCCACTGCAGGACAGTGTAGTTGCTGGAGCTGATGGCAACTGAGACTCTGAGTGTCTTGTGGGGTACAGGGCCCCAGCTGACCTGTACAAGATGGGGTGTGCATGAGAAATACTCCTTTGGGGTGTTAAGTATGAAAATCACATCATTTGTTTTTGCAGCAGAACCTGGCTTATCCTAATTCATGCCAAGGATGGGGTTGGTACCAGAAACAGGGAGTAATGAAAAAAATTGTGGTGTGTGGCACTGGAATGGTGGCAGTAGCGAAGAGGCTGGGCAAGAGGTGGGGTGAAATCCATTATCAGAGACTGGAAAGACAGTGACCGACATGATTACAGTAGCACACAGAACATGGCTCTGGGGAAAGAGGGGGAAAAAGCAGATGTCAGTGGTGTGCACAGTGGTTACAGAAAGAGAAGAGCTCAGGAGAGAATTGGCAGATTGCTAGCAGAATCAAAAGGGAGTAGAGAGTTTCCCAACTGTCTGGTCTGGGAGAAGTAGAAAACAAACTACTCTGAACCTATGATAGAAGGTGAGCCTTAGAAGTGTCTGAAGGACAATGCCTAGTAACATCATGTAATACATCAAATTGCCTCATGCAAGATCAGAGAAAATGTGGATCCATCCAAAGCAGCTTTATCCCTGCAGAAGGCTGATAGCAGAAATTGAACTCACTTCCTGGGGCTGAGTAATAAAGCATCACAGCCTGGGTGGGACTTAAACAACAAAGATTTATTCTCTTAGGGTCTGGAGGCTGATAGTCCAAGATCAAGGTGTCAGCAGAGTTGATTTCCCCTGAGGCCTCTCTCCTTGGGTTGTTGACTGCTATCTTCTCCCTGTGTCCTCAGATGGTCTTCCCTCTGCGTGTGTCTGTGTTCTAATCTCTTCTTTTAAGGACACCAGTCATGTTGGATTAAGGCACACCCCAATAACCTCATTTTACCTTAATCATTTCTGTGAAAACCCCATTTCCAAACACAGTCACATTCTGAGGTGCTGAGGGGTTAGGACCTCAACCTGTGAATTTTGGGGGACACAATTCAACCCATAGCAAGGAAGAAGTGAGGCAGCAGAAAGAAGAAAGCAGAGGATGAGGGAGCAGTCTGGGGGCCAAAAAGCAAAGACACAGTAGAGAGCTGAGAATTGTGTCTCAAGACATGTGTCTCAAGTGGCATAGTCATAGCTGCCTGCATGGGTGCCACCTGCACAGTTGAAGTCTCAAGACATGCCCTGGACTCTTGACCTTCCACAGGCTGGAAGGAACCTGCAGGGGGCTATGCAGCAGTCAAAGAAAGCCAGTTAGGCTGATGCAAGAGCAGACTCTCCTCAGGCAAGGGACCAGGGCCCAGAGCACAAAGAAGATGAGGGAGCTGTGCCCAAACTGCAGAAGTGAGACCTACTCAGAGCACCATATTCCCTCCTTTTTGCAGAGCTCTGACACTGACTGCTGTTGCTGACAGGATGTGCTAGCGGGGGACCAAAAGGAAAAGACTCTCCGAGACAGGAGGGACCTGAAATCCTAAAGGACTACAAACTTCCCGAGGCTCTAAGTGCTTGTTCTAATATCCTGAGAGTACAAGGCTGTTCTCAGGTGGCTGTTTCTGGGTCCGGAGCTGGGGTTGCCTGGGCAGAGCTGACGCCCAGGTAGAGCCAGGCTGGGGACCCAAGTCGAGGCTGTTCTAGCACCGCCTTCAGGGACGGCAGCCAAGGCGGACAGAACTTCAAATGCTTTGAGGTTATTTTATTTAATTTGACATAAGTGGAGACAAAAATTGGTTTCTCATGTGGTCTTATACTTTCCAAGTCGTCACATCACTCCCGGCTCCTGCCACTCTGATGGAGCCTGGATGGAAAAAGTGGCGGGCTCCAGCTCCCCCTCTTCACACAAAGCCACCTCCAGGGGCAGCCACAGCAGTCTCAACACAGTGCCGGGGACAGGCATTCTCCAGTCCAAACCCTCTGGACCATCTGTATGATGTTGGACAGGTTACTCAACCAATCAGAGCTTCAGTCTACCTTCTGTAGAATGGTTGGCAGGCACCTGAACCGTCTGGGCTATGAGCTTCTCTCTGTCCGGAAGTGATGCGTTGCAATTCCACCTCACAGCTCAGCTGGCAGGCCCTAGGCTTGGTCTGTTCCAGCCAGGATCCCCAAGGCAGCACCCCACCCCCCAGAAAGCTCAGCCTACCCTGGGCAGGGGTCATGCTGGCCCAGGCTGGGGAGCCAAGTGTGTCCCTTGCTACCTTGGCTCTTTTTCAGAGTGGCCCTCAGTCACAGCCTCCCCTCCTTCTTCCATCCTCACTTGACCTTAGTTTGCCACTGATGTTTTTGGGGTCCCTAGAGCGGAGGTTCTCTAGGTGAGTACCACAAGTCCTCTGACTGGTCCCCCTTGTCCACTATCTCCCCTTCAACTCCATCCTCCATGCCAGCCACCAAACTCCTAGCATGGCCTTGTTCCTGTGCTGTTCAAACTGCTGCCCTCAGGACAGAGTCATCCAAGGCCTTCAAGGTCCTGCCCCTGCCCACTTGGCAGCCTCATTTCCCTCCATCCTGATCCTGAAGGTTCATGTTCAATGTGCTATCCCTCTGCCAGACATACCCTTCCTTTTAAACTCCTTTGCTTTCTCCCTCCATTTCTCCCTCCATCTTTTCCTCCCTTCCTTCCTTCCCTATCTGCTCACCTCAGGCACAAGCCAAGAAGCTTCCTGACCCCCAATCCACCACCCTCGAAGTCCCCAGAGCTCCCTGTGCTGCATCTCTCAGGCCTTCTCTCCTGGCTTATAGGTGTTGACAAGCCTTATTGGTTAGCTCCTGCTGTATAACTAAGTACCCAGAACTTGATGGTCCAAATCAGCAAGTGTTTGCTTTTGCTCATGAGTCTACTGGTCATCTAGTTCTCACAGTTTCTGCTGATCTTGGCTGGACTCACTGAGGCATCTGTGGTCAGCAGGCAGTTTGTCTGGGAACCAGCTTGTTTAGGACAATGTCTGTACTCACTTTCTATGCTGTATAAAGAATTCCCCACACTTAATGGCTTAAAACAGCACCCGTTTGTCGGCTCACAGTTCTGCAGCTTGGAAGCCCTGCATGGTGTGGTTGGGTCCTCTGCCCAAGGTCTCGCAAGACTGGAATCAAGGTGCGAGCCAGCTACATTCTCAACAGAAGTTCTAAGCAAAAACCACCTCCATGCTCATCCTTGTTGCTGGCAAAATTCAGCTTCTTGAGGCTATGTTCATGGGGTCCCTAGAGTGGAACATCTGCTTTCACAAGCAAGTTCCAGACAGCCAAACCAAAAGGCTGGGAACTAGACTCAACATCTTGATGGGTCACCAGGCAGAGGGTGTGGCCTCTGGGTTGGTGTCCATTGTTGCCATTTCCCCACACTGGAGTGGCCTGTTCATATGTGTCTCCTATGTGCACCGGCCAGGGGCTGCTAATGAGATCACAGGAATGTAGGGCTGGGCATGTGCCACCTTCACGGCAGCCAATTTGAAGGAAACTGTTACCCCCTCCTGGGCCCTCCAGACCAGGAGGCAGCTGGAAACCATGCTCAGTCAGCAACTCCATGGGATTAAAGCTGCTGCCATAATTGCTAGTACCACGGCCTTCTTGCCACAAGTGCCAGTGAGAGAGAGGCTAGTTTGTGCTTGAAAGGTACCATCCCAAGCCTTCCATAGCTCTGCCACATGCCCAGTCTATCTCACCTGCCAGCTGAGTGGGGGAGTGGCTAGACCAGAGGTGGACAGAACCTCAGTGGGGAAGAAGCAGGGGTCCCCAGTGACCACATGGTGCAGAGCCAGCCTGGAGTTTTGGTGTGGCTCCTGGGACGACATGTCCATGCCCACCATACCTGCGCCCAGGCCCCAGCTCAGCCCCTCTTCATGGCTTAGCCCAGCTTGAGGTCCCTAAAGACCCACAAGGGAGCCTCACCATAGGCAGGGGAGCAATCAAATCACAAGCAGCCTGGGGACACTGCATAGACGTGAAGGATTCTAAATCCAAGACTGGGGTCATTTCAGGAAACTGGCTGTGGGGGATGTGGGTATAGGGAAGAGGAGGAAAAGAGGGAGCCAGGGTTGGGAGAATGAAGGAGAGAAGGGAAGAAGCAAGAGTGGGCCACAGTGTCTGTTGTCACCTTGACACACAATTTTTTTCCTTGGTGCCCTGTGTCCACAGTCCTCTACTAACCCTACCACAGCCCAGTGAGGCAAGAATGGTCTCCCCTTTGCAGAGAGTCACAGGCCAGGGCAGAAATGGGCAAGAATGTCCCTGTGTCACAGGTGGACTTTTAGGCTCCCCGTGTATAGCGTCTATTTTCAGAGGCTGACCTCTCCTCCAGACCACTGGAGTTGGGGGAGCTTCTCTCCCCCATCACAGGTAAGACAAAGATGCTGAAAGGGCCACCTGAGCTTCCTAGATTCAACTCATTTCCCTGGGGAGAACACATCCCCCAGGGCTGGGTGGACACACTCAGGGACACCACTCAGTGGCATGCTCCAAACCCCTCCCTAGCTAGGACCACCCTCTGCCCACCTTGCAGTGACACCCCAATCTCCAGCCTTCATTTAACAGGCATCATGGGCACCTAATGATCTAGCTGCATTAGTTTGTTCATCTTCAAATGAAGAATGGCTGTGCTGGCCTAGGGTACTTCCAGAAGAAATCAGGGGGAGCAGGGTATTGCCAAGGTGGTATGTACTTGGGGTTAGAGCCTTGGGTTCAGACTCTAGCATTGCCTGTCTCTAGCTGGGTGACTTGTGCACAGGTAACATAACAGTCAGAGCAGCAGGGCCACCAGGCAGAGGATGATGTGAGTGTTCCACGAGACCAGGGGGCCACCCTGGGAGGGAACGATGACAGACGCTCAGTTATTACTGTGTGTCTGGGGCCTGGCCTTCCCACACGCTTGGAGCACAGGCAGTCCCGACAAGGATTCACCCAAGGCACTGTCGGGCCTGTCATTCAGGCCTAATCCCTGCCCTTTGTCTGCCTGCCATTGGGGCTTTGGGCTGCCACCTGCCTGAGCCAGGTGATGTCACAGGGAAAGAATGTGGTGGGTTTCGGCAGGTGAGGGGCACTCCTGGAGAGGGGCCTTCCCCCTCCTCAGCAGGCATAGGGCTGCTGGAGACAATGTGGCAACTCAAGAACCCCCCTCCCACCTTCCAGGGGCCTTAGGCGCAGTCCTGTCTTTCAGGTGACACGGTTCCATGAGGTCAAGGATTCGAAAGTTAGGGAAGCTTACAGGACCTTGTTCAAGGGCCATGTGCTTCCTGGCTCATGGTTACAAATTGGTGCATGAAGTCAAACAGCAGAGACGGCTGCGTCCAGGGCTCCACCAGCCCTCAAACTGGCTGCAGAACCATGTGTTCATTTTCTGGAAGAGCATGATCCTGGCTCAGTGTAATTCTCAAGGCAGTAGGGGACCTGGCATCCTGTGGGCTCAGATCAGGGGCTGACACTGGCCTCTCTGAGCCTCAGTTTCCCCATCTCTGAAACAACTTTCATGTCCCCCCACTGCCTTCTTAGCAGCCCAAAAAATCCCAGTCAGTTTTCTTCATCTCTTCTGGTCACTCTTGGTCATCGCATTCCTGCAATTCCCCATCACCTGCAGGGGTAGGACCAGACTCTAAAGGAGAGAGAATAGGCTGTAGGGTACTATGTGCCCTGGCCTGGGGACATCTTTCCTACTGGGCCCCGAAGGCCTCATCTCCAGAGGCTTCTGGGACCCTCCTCCTGTCTCTGCTGAGGTTCTTCCCTCAGTCGTGTGATAGCTGTGGATCCAACCTCCTTCCATGGGATGACTCAGTGATCCAGACTCCTTTCATGCAAGAACTCCACCATTTCACAGGGCCTCAGCATCCTCAACTGGGTCCCCCACAAGTGCCAAGAAATGATACAAGATAGAGGGTGCAGGAAGTTGAGGGCCAAGCCCAGAAAAGAACACATCCCAAGCTGCCTTGTGCTGCTAGAATCATTCTCCAAGCCCTCAGATTGCAGGGTGCCTGGGAAATGATTCCCCTCCTGGGGTGAGGAAGCCAAGTGGGTTTGGTGAACACATGGCATCTGTTCACCACATCTTTTGTGTCCCATTACTCCTGGTCATCTTTTAGAAATGGAGATACTTAGTTGTAAAGGAGTTTTTTTTCAGGAATTAGAGTTCCATCCTGCAGGACAGTTCTGAGCTTGATTCGAATCACACTGTCTCCCCATCCCTGGAGACAGGGAAGATTTCCCTTCTGCTCCCAGTTGCCCATTCTGAGCATACCTGTGAGGAAGGAGGGTAGAGGAAGTTCGTGAGTTTTTTTGAGATGGTCTCACTCTCCTGAGCCTGGCTGTGAGTAAAGTCAACTCTCAGGGCACATCTGCGGGTACTTGGGAGATGCCTTGCTGGCTCATTTCTGTGACTTCTCTGGCACAGGCAATACCATTTCTTTGGCTAGCCCTCTCCCAGGCCCCACTCCTTTGACTATCTTCCTCCCTCAGCCCTCATTGCTGAAGTTCCTTTGTCCCCTCCTCCTGGGTAGTGGGGTGAGCAGGATCCTAAGATGGCCCCGGGCCCACACCCGAGGTGGACCTGTGGATAGGCTACTAATCAGACTGTCTAGGCTGGGCCTGACCTAATCGGGGCTGGGGAGAGCTTTCAAAGACACATCAGAGAGATGTATTTCTCGGTGGCCTGGCAAGGTGCAGACAACCATGGTGTTTCTGAGGGTCACATGGCCACATGGGTGGCCCCTGAGAGTAAGGACAGTTCCTGGAGGATGGCATCATTCCACAGCTGCATGGACCTGAATTCTGCCAACTACAAAGAGCTTGGAGAGAACCCAAGCCCTAGATGAGACCACAGCCCCCAGTGACACAAAGGTGTCAGCCTCGAGACCTGAGCATAGGCGCCAGCTAGACCATGCCTGAGCACCTGACCACGGAGGCTGTGAGATCATCAGTCTATGTTGCCACGGTCGCTCAGTGTGTGGCAGGTCCTTGTGTAGCTTACAAAATGAATGCAGGCAGGACTTGGAGAGCTCCTGCCTGGAAAGAACATGTGTCCTTCACTGAGGCCTCTAAAGTCCCTTCCTTTGTCTCTCAAGAAGTCCCCAGATCTCCCAGGTGGTGACTCCAGGGTATGCACCCTGTAAGGGTTGAATGACGTCCCCTAAATGCCTTTGTAGATATGAGTTAAGAATCTTGAGGTGAGATCATCTGGATTATCCCAGTGGATCCCAGATCCAATGATGTGTCCCTCTAAGAGGTGAGGACACAGATGCACACACAAGGAGAGGCCACACAACAACCAGAGGCAGAAGGTGGAGGGATGGGGCCACAAGCCAAGGAATATCTGTGGCCACCAGAAGCTGGAAGAGGCAGGAAAAATTTTCCTGAGAGCTTCTGGAGGACCGTGATCCTGCCAACAGCACTACTCCAGACTCTGGCCTCCAAACCTGGGAGAGGACACATTTCTGTTTTAAGCTTTTAGTTGTGGTGCTTTCCCATGGCAGCCACAGAAACAGGTATAGACCTCAAGGTCTCTGTGTGGCCTCAGCAGTCAGCACCACTCTAGTCTCCCAGGTCTGCCCTCATGAGGAAGTTGGCCCAGCAAGGCTGTGTGAGGCCAGGACAACAAACAACGTAGGCTGTGGAAGGGAGCCCAGCCAGACATGTGAATCCTTGCCAATGAGCCCCAGTTTTTCAGACACAAAGCACCTTCTCTTCCTTTACTGAGAAAAATGAGGGCTCAAGATGTGTGCCTTGGGGAGTTCTCCCAGAATAACAATGCCAACAAAATCCAGGCATTCCTGACCCTGATTGAGGGGAAATCAAGGCACAGAGAGGGGAAGTGGTTTGCCCAGGAGCCAGCCATTGTCCCCAGAAAAACACTCAGAGGGCACAGAAAGAGAGGGATAAGAATGCAAATTGCAGCCTTGTTTTTGTAGCAAAACCCCAGACCAGCCTAAATGTGTCTTCATCAATAGAGCTGTGACTAAATAAATTAGGAAGCCTTCTGAGGTTTTCTGCAGGTTCGGACAGGATGGGTCTCCGAGACACATGGGGGAATGAAGGAAGCGACCTGCACGGTGAAGTGCAGAAACATGATCCCAGGGAGCCTTTGACAGCCCAGCAAATCCCAAGTCAAACAAACCCATAGCAGGAAGACATTTTTGAAACAATTGTGGAAACTCGAAGACTGATGGGGCATTAGATGATATTAAGGAATGACTGCTAATTTTGTTAAGTGTGCTGATGGAATGGTGTTAAAGGAAAAAGGAGCCCTACCTCAGGGAGATGCTTGCAAATGAGACAGTGATGCTTGGGATTTGCTTGGAATAATCAGTCAGAGGAGGGGCACAAAGGCGCCAAGAATGGCCTTGAGAGGAGTTGGGTGGGGCTTCAAAATGGGCAAATGGGGTTTTTATACCATTCCATTTATTTGAAAATTTTAACAACAACAAAAAGTTAAGCCCCATAAAGCAACATTATATGTTTTCTACAGGTACACAGACATATAAACACAAACATGTTTTAATGTCTGAAAGGATGTGTTCCAAACAGGCAAAGGTGGACGGACACCTATGGAGGTGGAACAAAGTAATGGAAGGTGTGGCCATCCACTGGAAGTGAATATTAACTTTTGAAATTTTAACTTCTTTACAGAGAGCATACCTAGAGGTTTTACTCTTATACTTGAATGATATCCCAACTAAATAATCTAAAAGAAGAGAAAAGACCGAGAGTACAAAGGCTCACTTATAAGATGAATTAGCTCCTGGATATGTTGTTCAGCATGGTGACTAAAGTTAACAATACTGTGATGTATATTTGAAAATACCAAGAAGGTAGATCTTAAGTGTTCTTACCATACACACACACACACACACACACACACACACACACACACACACACACACACACAAAATGGTAACTATGGGAGGCAATGGATGTTAATTAGCTTGATTGTGGTAGTCATTTTACAATATATGTGTACATCAAAACATTGCATTGTACACCTTAAATATATATGATATTTGTCATTTAAAAAAAGAAGAAAGAAAAGAAAAATTTGGTGCTGTGGACCTCGATGCTGGCTTGAGAGCCAAGTGTCGCCATGGCCCTGCTTACTCTGCTGCCAGGTTCCTGGGAGCCAGCTGCCCCCTCAGTACCTAAATGTTCCCCTGAGGCCACTTCCAGCATGCCAAGAATAGGCAAGCACAAACTTGGAAGAAAGAGCAGCCATTTGGTTTTCAGTAACCCCAAGAGGGGAAGAGGGAAGTTCTCCCTGGTGGAGAGGGGTATGGGAAGGGTGACCACGGGCCCCCTATGAATCCAGGCTCTGGTTGTGCGGCTGGAGAGCCACTTTGGGCTCATTCTCCAGAGTGGATGCTACAGTGTTCTCAAAAAGTTATGTCACCTGGAATCTGAGAACGTGGTCTTATCTGGAAGTAAGGTCTTTGTGGAAGTGATTAATAAAGAGGAGATCATACTCCTCTTAGAATAGGGTAGGTCCCAAACCTAATGACTGGTGTTGTTATAAGGGGAGAAGATGAAGACACAGTGGCACATGAGGGGAGAGGCCACATGAAGACAGAGGCAGAGAGTAAAGTGAAGCTGCTACAAGCCCAGGGACCCCTGGAGCACCTAGAAGCTGGAAGCAGCAAGAAGGAACCTCCCCTAGAGCCTTTGGAGGGAGCACGGCCCTATAACATCTTGATCTCAGATCTTCAGCCTTCAGAACTGAGAGATAAATGTCTAGTATAAAATGGGGACCACAACAGTGTGTGTTATAGATGTGACTGTTTCTAGGGTGGATGTAGATTATATTAACTGAGTAATGGACACACATGAGGACACCCTGAATGGAGGCTGACAACAGTGGTGCAAACCAAATCAGGAAATGAGGGCCCACAGGAGTGGTCAGCAGCCTGGCTAAATTTAAGGCTCAAATGGCATTACTGGGACTCAGTTTCCCTTCCCTTGGTCCCCAAGGTGGTACACTGGTTCTCTGCTGGGCCTCAGGTGTTTTCTCAACTGCCCAAAGCAGGGACTCTGAGGATCAAGCCACATGGCCAGCCCAGGCACACAACCACTGGCCAAGCCACTGTGACTGGAAGAAAGCCACTGAGGTCACTTTCTCTAGCCCTGGAGCAGGAACACTGGGGCCAAAGAGGAAGCAGGCAGGTCCCCACACACTGTGGGGACCATAAACCAACAAACGCCTCCCACATGATGGTGTTGGAAATAACACCAGTTGAGGAAGGAGCCCCACACAGAACTCACCTTCTTGGCCCCTGTCTCAGGCACCATAATAAATTACCAAAGGCTGGAGGTTTAAACAACAGATATTTATTACTAACATTTCTGGAGGCTGGATGTCTGAGCTCAAGGTGCCTGCAGGGTCAGGTTCTAGTGAGAATCCACTTCCAGGTTGCAGACAGCTGCCTTCTCGCCGCATCCTTAAGTGGCAGGGAGAGAGCTGTGCGTCTCTTCCTCTTCTTGTAAGGACACCAGTCCTATCGCATTAGGGCTCTACCCTTACAACCTCTTTTAATCTGAATCACCTCTTCACAGACCCCATCTCTAACACAGTCACACTGGAAGAGGGGCTTCAACAGGTGGGTTTGAAGGACAGAACCCAGTCCACAGCAGTCCCCCTGTTTCTCCTCACTCAGCTCACCCCTACACTGGCCCCCAACAACCCAGGCTCAACCTGCTCCCTGCCCTTTTTGAAAGGTTTTCCCCACTTTGCCACCAACAGAACAGTCACTGACATGGCCTGGGGCCTCACAGACCTTCTGTTCTCTCTGTCCCCACAACCACTTTTCCCTGGAGAGAGGAGTTATCTCTGCTCACGTCACAGCTGGACTGGCCTCGCGACTGGCTTTGACCAATGGAAGGTGGCAGGAGGGACCTTGTTGCTGCAGGCTGGGATTTACAGGGCCTCGTATCTCCCATGTATACTTCTTGGGACATTTCCTCAGAGTACACTCTGGCCTCCCAGACTGCTAGGACCAGCAGCCTCCCTGGATACCAGCAAGATGAGAAGCCGTGTGGAGAGAAAGACCCTGGAGAGGAAAGAGTGGTGGAAATAGAGGCCCAGCTCCCAGCCCCCAGTCAGGCCTTCAAGTGGGACCACCAGGGAGTAATCTAGTTGGCCAGCTGACATGACGTGGGGCAGAATTGAGCTCCCCCCACCAGCTCCAACCAAATTACACATCTGGAGCAATTAAGTTATTGTTGTTGTAAACACTAAGTCGTGGGGTGACACAGAAATATTAACTGATACAGGTGTCCACTCACCTTTGGGGCTTAGACTAGAGAAATGAGGTTAGGGGTACAAACTAAACCACAGCTGCTGCCCATGGTGCCTAAAAGTGAAACTTCAGGAGGGGACAGAGTGAGGTGAGGGCAGGAGCTCTGGGAGTTGGGTCAACTTCTATGCCTACTCTGAACCTTGGTCTTCATTAGACTCCTGACTTTCAGGTGTTATTTAGCCCTGCTAGTGGACGCCGGTGATCTTGGGTGGCCAGAATCTATGGGGCCTTGTTCTGGAAATAGCACCCATTTTTCTCTCCAAAATCCCTGGTTCTCTTGGATACCATCAACTTGGACCACTGCTAAGGTGCCTGTCTTCCTCATTCTCAAGAGATAGGTGTATGGACAGAAGCCCCTTTTCCCTAAAATCTGACCATGGAGCAGAGGTCTGAGGATCCCTTGGGTCCAAGGTCAGGGTGCTAGAATCCCAGCTCCTCTGCTCACCAGCTGTGCAACCTTGAGCTAGCTGCTCGCCCACTCCGTGCCCCATATGTACAATGAGCTAATCAGGGCTGTTGAGAAGATCCGATGGCAGGTGCCCCACACTGTAACCTTAGTCCATGTTGCTATTGTGAAATTGTTACCATCATTCCTGCCTTTAGGATCTCCTGGGGTTGGTCCAGTTAGTGTCTCTGTCCAACCCTAGCACTCAGGCCACCTCTCGCCCTACAAGCTTGCAGTTCATCCCCTCCCTGCTCTTGCTGGCAGCCAAGTTCTTCTGGCTGTCACAACCAACAGCAGCTCCACATCACTGCACTGAGATGCCCAGTAGGAAACAAACAAGTGAGCAGCTCCTCCCCCTCACTGGAGCGGGACAAGCTCAGGGCTGCCCCTCCCCCTCTAGGATTCCAGAGGGTCCCAGGCTCAGCCCCCAGCAGGCAGTGCAGGAGTCTCAGCATTCATGCATCCATCCTGCCCCTTGGGAGGCCAAAGCCAGAGCATCTATGCTGCAGGTAGGAAGTGTTATCCAGTGAAGACCATTAGGCAGGTGGTAGAAACAACCCACGCTGAGCATCTGCTATGGGCCCACCCTGTACTTGGGGTTCTGCTGGTCACCGACAGCACCAAACATCAACAACAACAGAAGTTGGAGCCCACAGCCACCCTCAATACATCACATGTATTAACTTAGTCCACTCTATGCAAGAGAGACATAATCTCCCATTTCAAAGATAAGCAAACTGAGGCACGATGACTGTCCCCGGTAAGGCTAGCTTTGGATGCAGACAGCCAGCTTGGGTCTAATTCCTGATGCCCAAGGTCCAAGCTGGGATCCGCAGAGAGGAGCTTGGCCAGGGTGGGAACCTCATGCTGCCAAGATGGCCCTGCTGCCCTGTCCCATCCTGCCTGGCTACATTTCACCTCTGGTCACCCTGGGGTATGACAGTCACAGCAGGGAGCTGGACAGGGTTCAGGGACCCAGTGCTTAATCCCCCTGCCCTAATTGGAGGAGTCAGGAGAAGCCATGATGGAGCCTGACTCCACGGTTGCCGCCTGCTGGAGGCCTCCGGGCCACAGAACCTGCAGTCATGTATATGATTAATGTCAGCTCCATGGAGGGCTGGGGTCCACAGGAAATTGGAGTCGATGAATTTAAGAGAGAAACTCCTTGTTTAAACAGAACTACTTTAGAAAATAAATACTACTTAACTTGATGGTAAATACAGATATTTGTGCAGAACGGAGATGGAAATATGAATTTAATAAAGGTGGCGGCACGTGGCCCTGCTCCTTAGGCCTCTGAGCCAGCGTCACAGCAGCTGGGGTGCCTCAGAGCCAGGCTGGGTTGCCTACTTCCTGCCCTGTTTCACTCCCAGCATGTTCTATGACCTTGGCAACTTATGTGCCCTCTGAGCAATGGAGTGGTCTGTAAACTACCCTGAGAGCCAACATGGAGCTGTAGGCCCCCCACATCCTTGCCCATAGACTCACAGTCACCATGGGCCTCCACGCTGCCACGATTGAAGGCCACTTAGGTTTTGAGGCTTTGCTCATGTTGCCTCTCCCACTAAGGGGTCCCCCTTAGTCTCCCTTCTTAGCCACAGAAGTTTGAGACCAGCATGGCCCCTCCTCCA
Source organism: Eidolon dupreanum (assembly GCA_028627145.1). Lineage (NCBI taxonomy): Eukaryota > Metazoa > Chordata > Mammalia > Chiroptera > Pteropodidae > Eidolon > Eidolon dupreanum. Next base: position 93,514,118 of record CM053509.1, on the reverse strand, counting down.
AGACCCCTGGGACTTTGCTAACATGGCCAGCATGCTGAGTACCTACAACCACACCCACATTCTACGGAACCATGGCCTCTCAGACCTACCGTGGGTGAGGAGAGCCTCCAGGTGGACTTTAAACATCCTGACTGGATAAAGGGTGAGGCTGGGGCTCCAGAAGGTAAAACAGCTCACCTGAGGGAGGGGAGACCCCAAGCAGGGCAGCCTGATCCTTGAGGCAAGGGAGGGTACCAGGAACTCCTGAAACCCCACACCCGTTCATACTACAACCCCTTTTTCCTGCCCCTCCTTTGGAATTGAGTAAGCACATTCTGTATACCAAGGCCAGAATCAGACTGGTCCCTACATTGGTGGAGGCTCAGGCACGGACTGCAGAATGTGCTAGAAAAGATGTGTCCGTAAGCTGTAGTCCAGACCAGGCCAAGAGGAGTTAAGCGTCCGGCTTGTCCTGGGGTGACCAGGGATCCCAGCACTGCAGGGCACCATCCCATAAAGACAGGGTCCACCCGCACCAAACACCCCAGGATACCCGCTCTACACACACACCTCAGAGGCCAATATGAGACTCCCACAGAGGTCAGTCACAGGGCAGGTCACCACCTCCTTCTACCTCCATCCTGGCAGAGCACCCAGCCTTGCAGGAAGCGGCCAAGAGCAGATATTCTAGCCATTCTAGGTCTGGCCAGGTGGGCAAATCTCTTGGTGCTAAACCCTCACAGTGCCCTCAGGAGTAAGTGCTGTCACCACCTCTACCTTTCAGGTGGGGAAACCCAGACATAGAGAAGGAAGAAACACCTGGGGGCCCGCACAGCATGTGGCAGTTCTGGGATACACTGAGGAGGTTAGGGGGAAGGGCTTCTGGATGCTGGACCCCGATGCCCTATCCCAGAGTCATGGGCCAGCTCTGACTTCAGCAGGGAGCTAGCTGAAGTCAGTGGCTTACCTCATGCACCCTTTTCTCAGATGAGAAGACTGAGTGTCCGGAGGTGCCTGGCCAGCAAACCACCCTGCCTGGGAGGTCTTGAGGCTCCCTGTGGACGGCCGCACCCCAGCGCTGGAGACAGGGCTTGGGGCAGTGACGCTGCTGTGTCAACATGTGTGGATACGGTGATTTACACGGGCCTCCTAATCCCCTGCCAGGCGCCCTGACTCATGCGGCCTGGCACCCTTGCTCGCGCCCGCAGGTGGACGGGCATTCACTGCGACGGCTGCACCACTGTTATTTTTTCATAAGCCTGCCTTGAAATTTGTCAAACCACATATTGTTCGCGCACCCGCCCGTCAGCAGAGCCCGCGCCAGATGGACCAGCTCCCCCCATGTGCTCCAGGCAGCGAAGTTACACATTGACTTCAGTTTTATGTCAAACCTTTAAAAGGGGAAATAAAAAAGAAGACGGAGAAGAGATTTTTTTAAAAAGAAGAAAGAAATGAGTCGAAGTCTGAACAGGCAGGACTGTGATCGTGTGCAAATCCTGGCTCACCGGTGCCCAGGTTTTATATGGAAACTCGGGCAGCGGTAAATAGAACTTCCCGGCTGTCAGGCATTCATTAGTGAGGTGTGCATAATTTATGTATTTAAGAGCTGCCTCAGCCAAGCTATCACACGGGGAGCATGCTTCATAGGTGTTAGTGTTTATACGGACAGTAAATAAATGTCAAACACACACAAAATCCACTCTCAGGCCAGCGCTGACGGGACCCCATCCATCTTCCGCCCAGCTGGAGGCTTCACGGGGCTGCCAAGGCCTGAGGGCAGCTGGCCTGGCAGCGTGGCTGGCAGGGCTGGAAAAGGCAGAGTGAAGGCGGGAGGCCTGGGGGCTTTCACACCTGTCCAGAGGCAGCAGGAGCCCCAGGCTGGTGTGGGGCCTACGGGTCCCCTTTTTCATCCACATCAGGCATGGCTGGTCTGGCTCTGAGGGCTCCCCTGGGTGGAGTTGGAAGATCTGGTCTTCTCTGTTCAGCCAAGGCTTCAGGCCTGGAGCTGCCTCAGAGACCAGCATGCCGGGAGCTAATAATAGCAGCTCTGCCTCTGTGTTTCCATCCATCAGCCCACTGGCTCCTCACACTGCCTACCAGGTAGGTCCTGCATTTTAAGGTTTGAAGCTATTTTTAATAAGACTTTTTAAAAAATCATTTTTGCTGTTCTTGTTCATGGTCCACAATCAAAATGAGCACACAGGCAGATGATCAGGGTCAGCCGCCCTTCCTCTTCCATACTGTGCCTCCCCCAAAGACCGGGTCTTCTGCAGTTCTGAGGGCCATTGCAGGAGAGCATGTGCATAAACAGCACCCCATACACAAAGCCTTGTCCCTGCCTTTCTCCCTAAGGCCACATTCTAGGCTCTGCCCAGCAGACACGGGAGCTGCCCCAGCTTCTTGTGGGGGGCATGGCTCACCCCTACTCCCCTAACAGCTAAGAACCAGTCAGGGCTATAGCTGCAGAACTGGCATTCATGCTGGGAGTTGGAGGTGGAACTGTTGTGGGTGGAATTAGGTCCCCCAAATGCATATGCTCAAGTCCTAACCTCTAGTACCTCAGAACGTGACCTCATTTGGAAGTAGGAATATTGCAGAGGTAATTAGCTAAGATGGGGTCATACTGGAATATGACTGGTGTCCTTATATAAAAAGAGCAGTTTGGACACAGACTGCGCATAGTGAGAATACCGTGAAGATGAAGGCGGACACTGGGGTAATGGATCTACAAGCCAAGGAACGCCAAAGATGGCCAGGAAACCATGAAAGCTGGGGAGAGGCCAACCAGATGCTCTTCACAGCCCCTAAGCAACCAGCCCTGCCCACACCTTGACCTCAGACTTCTAAACTTAAGGAGAGTGAGAGAATAAATTTCTGCTGTTTAAGCCCTCCAATCTGAGGTGCTTCATAGTGATAGCCCTAGGAGGCTCCAAACCCATAGAGGGTTTGAAGCACCTTTGCCCTACCACAGATGTCACAGGGAAGTGGTAAAGGGCACAGACTTCGGGACTAGACAGGCCTCACCTCCCTGGGGTGAGCTTGGCCTAGTCACCTCACTCCCCAGGGCTCAGTTTCTTCATCCACACTGTGGGATCTGCCTCAGGGATACTTCAACTCCAGATAGCTGTAGTCCATGTGAAGTGCTATGTCTGGCACATAGTTGCCTCCATGGAATCAATAAATGCTATTTTTTCAGAGACAGCCCAAATGTGGGGCCATAGTTAAATCCATCATAACTATTCTATGCTGTGTTACTTGGGGGTGCTGCAGTGACTCCCCCCCACAGCTGAGCTATCACACATAGTCAAGTGGACCAGAGGCTGCTGGATGAAGCGAGAGCACATCAGAGTGACCTCGATGTCAGAGATAGAGTCCAGTCTCCTTGTTCTGCGGGTGAGAAAGCCGGCTCAAGATGTAACTCAAGGCCAATAGCAAGTCTATAGCCAAGCGGGTGCTGGAGCCTGGGCTCCTACCTCTAGCATCACCCTCCATATGGGTCTCCATATGGTGCTCCATGGCACTGGGGCTGTCTGATATGAGAGTGGTCTGCATGTCCCATTCCAGGGTCCTCCCTACACTGGGATCGCTAGGAGGCCTAGCACTCATCTGTATGGGTCTGCTGTGGCTACAATGATGCTGTATAACACACAACCACAGGGAAGCATTCAATAGAAGCATGGGTCCACCCCATATGCCTATGGCCTGATGATGGTGTGGCTGAGAATGAGACGCTTGACCAGGTGTAGCTGTCTCCTCTCCTGGATCAGCAGGCATGCACATAGCCAGTGGAACACAATCATCCTGCAATAATGTCAGATGTACACAAGGGACATGTACTTTTAGGGCCTATGCCCCAAAAGGGCAGAAGCAGAGCCCCACCTCTTTCTAGGATGAATAGAAAAGAGGGCCTGTGCAGAGTGCCACAGCCCATGGGTGGGTGGGGAAGGAAACTTGCTGTATTATTCTTCACATCCTATGGGAGCACATATTAGAGATACGTGACCAGCACAAAAACATCACTGCCCAATTATGGCTCCTTTGGGCACTATACAGTGCAAACAGCAAGGGCAAGCCCACTGCAAGAATGATGTTAAATTCATAAAATCCCAAGGCATGCAGCCTGTGACCCCTACACCACTGGAGTTTGGTAGAAACTGACCTAATCTAGGCCATCTTCTGCTCAGAGAAGAACATTCATGTTTTTATTAAGGACCTTCAAAGAAGAAACCAAAGGCATGCAGGGTGGGTGGGGGAGATACCTCAAATATCTAGAGAAAGAGGCAGCTTTGGAGAATACAGAGAGGAACAAGTCTTGGCTTGTGTCAGGATTAAGGGCAGAACCACCCAAGTGTGAGGAACTAGAGCACCAGCTCCCAGCAACAACAGGGTTCACTCCACAGTGTAGCAAGGACTCCTGTGAAAACAACCTAAGGATCTTAGTTGACCATGAGCTGAAACGAAGAACTGATAGCTAAACAAAGACACAGTCAAAGGTTGCACAAGAAGAACCATGCTATCTCAGAAGCCGAGAGATATCGCCTACACTGTGGCTGGAGAGACAGACTCCCCTGCCTCCATCTGAAGAAACGATCTCCATTACTTGCTCTACATTGTGCAAAAGACATTAAAAAATCATTGTGGAGCAGCATGGGCATTCAATAAGCAAGTGCCAACTCCAGTGCCAAGTAGATGGGCCAAGATCCAGGAGGAAATGGAATCACCCCAAGACTGAAGGGCAGCGCTGGGGTCACCCATCTGCAGATGAGCTGTTGCAGGGCTTCCTCACCACCTCTAGCCTGCATTCCAGCTCTGTGCTCCTTCAGCACAAAGACCTTGAGGATGAGCCCACACTCCTTAAGTGCTATAGGCCTCACTCATCATAGACTCTGTCCCACCACAGCCCCCAACCATCAACAGGCCCTACAAAGCCAGACCCACCCCATTCAGTTTCACCCACCCCCCCTTCTCCTCTCTCTGCACATCCAACCCCTACACACTCTGACCTGTCTCCCCTGCTCCAGTATCCTCTGTCCTCTACCCTAGTCCATAACATTGCCCTGTCCAAGGCACTTATGATTCATTGTTACTCTCACTGCCCAGCTGAGTGACCTTGAACAAGGCACTCTACCCCTCTATACCTCAGTTATCTAGTTCCATAGAGTGGTTAACAGTATATGCCTCTTGAGAAAGGCTGGGCCCATCAGCCTTGCATGCCCCTTATCAAGTTCCTGCTACATGGGCTGGAACATAAAAGAGTGCACATGTTATTCTAAACAAAATGTAGGAGTCTCCTGGTCACTACTTTACAACACACCCCCCTGAGTTAGCACTTTACAGTTTGCAAGGACTTTTCTTGTGTGTGGTTTCACTGACTGCTCTGGGAAGTGCACAGGACAGAGGGTGTTGTCCCCATGAAATAGTGTTCTGTTGTTCTTTCCTCTTTTCCTGGGGCTAGCCATGCAATTTCCCTTGGTAACCACCACTTCCTGTGTCTGTCTGGTTCTAACAGAGTGGTCTCGATTCTGATGCGGGTGTGCAAATCCACACCCACCTGCCCCAGAGCCAAACTGGAGTCCACCAGCTGGAGCTGTCTGGGAGCCTCGACTAGAGCTGATGGGAAGAGTGCCACCCCTCTGACCACTGAAGGACGTGGGGCTTCCCTGGGCACTCATACCAGCTCCATCTCCTCAAGGGGACAGCCTGAGAAGGAAGCTGGAGAGAGGGATGCAGCGGAGGTGCAAGTCAGGCTGTGTCTGCAGGCAGACTTTCCTGGGCTGGTGAGCTACGTGCCCTGCCTTCTGACTGGAGATTCTAATGTTGGCAGAGAGGTGAGAAAACAGTCCCAGGGAGCTGGGACCTCTGCTCGGCCAATGGAAGCAGATGCTTACCTCAGAGCAGGTGGCACCAAATGCTGTCCTTCTTCTCCTGACAGCCCTCTTCCTACAGGCTCTGGAGATCATGCACTTGTGTGTGCAAGAGCGTTTGAGAGTGTAAGAGTGTATGTGAGTGAGAGTGTTATGTGAATGTGTAAGAATTCATGTGCTAGTGTGTGAGTACATGTTCCTGTGAGAGATTGTATACACTGTATGTAAGACACATGTGGGAGTGTGAGTTTGTGGGAGTGTGCATACACACTGTGACTCTCGGACCCTTGGGCAGCAGAAACTGCGACAGGAACTCCCAAGGCAGAGGCAGAAGCCAGGCAGGTGTCCAGTAGGGAGGTTTGGCTTTCTGCTGCCCTCCATGTTAGGGCTATGTCTCCTAATGTACTCAGAGCCAGGGGATATGTGTGGGTGGGGGTTCTAGGAGACAACTTGGGCTGTGCCATAAAGCACCAGAAGCCCCTGCTCCCTGGACTGTCCATGCTGGGGCCAAGTTGAACCTTGGCAGGACTGTGAGCAGCACAATACTGGAGCCAGAGCACTGTCTGGTTCTCAAACTCCTGCCTCCTGGCTTACTAGAGGAGCCCAGAGCTCCCACCAGTCAGGAAACGGAGACCCCAGAGGGCTGGATTCCCAGGAGCAGCCTGCACATAGCAGTTTTCAGAAGCCTGGACAGCAAGTCTGGGTCTTAAGCAGGGAGGGTTCCATGGCCACAGGCAGACAATGACACCTTGATCACCAACCTCCTCTGTGACAAATGGCACCAAAGGGGCTGCACCATGGGGCTGGGGCCTGGGCTTTCTGTCACTAACCCACCCCACATTCCAGAAGCCTCTGTGAGGATTGCACCCACTTCCTTCTGAGCTCATTGCCCCCTTCACAGAACCCCTCCCCCATCCTTTCTAAAGCCCAGATCAGATCTGCATCCTGATAGACATCCTTACCTAGTACACTCCCTGCCAAATCCCTTTAATTCAGTAAGCAGTCAGGAGAAGAATTGGGGAACTCCCATACAAAAGCTTACTTATGTAGGAATTGCCTATCCTGCTGTCACTTACCAGCCGTCAGACTCTGAGTCAGCTGTTGCCACTCTGTGCCTCAGTTTCCCATATGTGCAGTAGATGCTAATGATCACCATGCTTCCCAGGGCTGCTCTAAGGGTTACATGCTGGCACACATGGACCCAGGGAGAGGCGCCACCCCGAGCTGTGGTGTTTGCCTGGCCTTGAGGGAACCAACCTGGTGGTTATGTTAGCACTAGACAGGATTACCCACAAAGCCCCTTGCAATGTTGTGACACTCCCAAAGCAGAGAACCGCAGCCCTTTGTCCTAGATGTGAAACTGCTGTCCCCAGAACTACGTGACGATGACATGGAGAGAGGACCACAGCCTAACTCTGGGGCCGTGCTTACTTTCTTTCTCCCATCTTTATATTAAAAAGTACAGTAGTTCTGATTCTGCCTGGCCCCTCCTGGTCCCTGGACTGTACACAGTCCACTGTGGAGACCCTGGCTCACAGGTAGGTTTGGGCCCAGTCTTCTTGCTTCTGCCTCTCTCCCTTTCTCCTTTCCTAGATCTGCTGAACCACCCCAGCTCTCTGTCCACTTTTCCCACCTATCAAGTCCCCTGCCCCCAGGTGGCCCGGTCATCCTTCCTACTCTGGCCACTTAGTCCTTTGGCACATGCCACCCTCCCTTGGGTCTGTGCTGGGTCTGTCTCCTCCAACCCCTACATGCTGGGCCATTGTTTCGCCAAAGGACACTATGCCACATCACCACTTGCAGGGGGAGGGGGGTGCGGTCGTTGCTACTGGCATCTGGTGGGTGGAGGCAACTGCACAGGGTCCAGTGGCCCCACAGCAGAGGTTGGTCCTGCCCCAGAGCAGAGCACTGGTGGGTTTGTTGAGAGGAGTGACAGACCAGGCCTCTCACAGTCTGCAGCAACCCCCACCCCTTGCTTTTCTTTTCCCTGATCTTGTTGTCAAAAGACAGCCAAGGAAAACACACAGGAGTCCCCACTGACCAAAGCATGAAGGCTGGAAGGATTAGGTTTCATGGTAATTAGGCCCATCCGGAGCATGTGGGGCAAGGCCAGGCTGCTGCCCTGACACAACAGGGATGGAGGTACCAGCGATGGAAAAGAGGGGTATTGGAGGATAGACACTAGGGACCATGGGGTGGCAAGGGTGGATGGGAGGCCTTTGGACGTGCCCTAGTCCATCTTTGTACATGAGGGACCCTGACTAGATTCCCACTGGATTCCTGGGCCTGTACCAAGTGGAGATGGACAGATGCCACCATGCCCTCACATGCAAGGTGTCTTTGAGGTCCACATCCTCTTAGCTAGTGCTGCCCATAGTGGATACCAATGAGAGAACCACAGGGCTTCTAATTTCACCCCTCACCCACCCCAGTGGAGCCCATCCAGCCCCCAGCAGACCTCAGGTAGCAGAACCAGGGCAGGCGGTTTCTCCTCATTTTGGGGACACCAGTGCTCACACACACTCCCTTGAGTGGGGGCATTGCCTGTCCTCACCACCTCCAACTGCTTTGTACAGCCCTTGTCTTTCTAGATAGACAGAAGATAGACTGAAGAGCCACACAGAGACCCTTAACCTGACATTAGTCCCCTCATGGACCTTGTCTCCCTAATTTGATGCTGCAGGCTCAGAAATCCCACTACTAAAGCACCTGCACCAGACATGTGACCTGTAGTCAAATGCACATGAGGGATAGACACCAGAGCTGTGGTGGGCAGCCATGGGCTTGGGTCACATTGACATAGGCTCAAGCCCCCACCAGCCCACCAACTCTTGGAGGGAGGGAGGGAAGGAGGAGGGGGAGGGGTGGGGTAGGAGGGAAGGCATACCAGTGGCCATATGTGGCCTGCACAGCATAAAATATGACCCTAACGAAAAAGTTTGCTGAGCTTTCATTTAGACAATCTACAAGTCAGTCAACTGAACCTGCTCTGTAATGTTCACAGCTTTCCACAGCATTCTTGGCTAGTTTCAAACTGCTCCACGTGGTCGCTTAGCACCATGCTGGGAAGGGACTCAGCCATCCTGTGGTGCTCCCCACACAGACACACAAGCTACACAGCTGAGAGAGTGTGGGTAATAGTAACACAGTTGCTACTGTTCTTAATGTGAATTACTGATTATGTTTTATATCATTTATTTTTTATAGTGCCCATGATCTCCCCCAGCCCAGAGATTCCACAGACTGGTAAGCCCCTGGCATGGTGCCTGACATTTAGTGGCGCTGGCCCATGGCTCAGGTGACTGCTGCCACATCTGGCCCTCCCACCACTGTGTGTGGGCAGCAGGACCAAGGTCGGAGTCAAGGGAGGCAGGCGTGTGGCATCAGTAACGTTTCATCATTGAAGAAAGTTCTACTTGGCTAGCACTGCTCCAGCCTTTAATAAAACTGTGTGTGAATGTGCCAGCCTTTTCTAAACAGGGCCATGCATGACAGAAGCTTGAATGCCCACACTGGATACTAACAGGGGTAATGCCCTGAGTGAATGTGAAGCCCCAACAAGGCAAAGGGACCTGGGCAGTGGACCTCAGATTAAAAATCCAGAAATTTCCACTCATGAGGATGTCCCCTGATTGCAAACCCAATAGGACCTGGGCCCAACGGCCTAGCACTTGTCACGATGTTCAATCAAGTCATGTAGGAGGAATTATGTTTGTAGAAAAGAAAGGAGCAAATGCTTTAATCCATGCAGCTCATGGCACATACTGGTCTCTCCACCTCTAACGTCTTAGAATATCAGAAGAGATGGTACCACAGGCTACCGGGGCCATAGTCACTGATGTTCCACTGCATCCCCGTCCTGCCTCCATAATGGCACCCAGCGAATATTAGCTGAATGAATTTTGAATGAATGAGAGACAACCTCAGGACTCAAAAAAAGATTTTATCAGCAAATTCTGCTGCGACAGCATAGTCTTGATAAACTACCTTCTAGTGGAACACATTTCCTGCTCCAAGACCCACTGAGCACACAGTAAGTGATAATCCTATGTGACAGTATGAATTCCTCAGGGGACCTGCTGGCCACTCCTCTATTCTAAAGTGTAGAGTGAGCCCCTGGTAATCTCCACAGGGAATGTGGGCATCATTCAGAAGAGGGAGCATGGAGGGGTAGGACAGAATGAACCCTGAGATGTCCAAAGGGCACCATCTGAAACTCAGGAAAAAACCCTGGCTCCCCTGCTGTGAGCAGTGTGGTCTAGCAGCTATAGTGGAACCTGTTAGCAGTCCCCTCCCTCCATTGTCCTTTTTAGGCCCATCTGCTGATTTTTCCTGGAGACTCTGCTCTCAGTCTATGTGGTTAGAAGGGCTAACCAGGCCCTGGGATGCAACATGAGTACATAGCCTAAGTCCACCCCATACATTTGTGTATCAGGGACAAGCACAAGACCCTGGGATAACCAGTCCCCTCTTCACTTGGGATGCTGGAAAAAGAGGTTCCTTCCCATCAGGTAGCCACTAAAGCAGAACCATGGCAGAGAGACACATACATGGCCAGGAATGGAGTTGAGCAATAAAAGGGGTCAGGTGCCAAGTGGAGGGGAGGCACAGTACCTAGGAGTCTGAGTTTATGTCACCTATAGTCAATAAACCTTGGAGAGGCTGAAAAAGGGGAGAAAGGTCCGTTTACTTACACCAGCAGGAACTCATGCCCAGATCCAAGGAATGGACCAGAGGAATAGGGGGTGGGCAGGTAAATTCCAGCTGGGGAGTGAGGGAGGTTCCAAGGCAGAGTCTAAGAATGTGGTTAGGTCATTCAGCTTCTCCCTAAGTTCCTGCAAGCATGCCCCTCCCCTCAGCCCTTCATGCAGAAGACCAGCCCTGACTCTGTTGGGAAACCCCCTGTTTTTCCTCCAAGCCCAGATCCAGACTGCATCAGGCCTTCCTGACACCCCCTGAAGCAGGGCTCCCCCACGACAGACCTGACCCATCATAACACTGTCATGAATCTCCTCCCAGGTTTGTCCCACCAGGAGGGTACGGGCTCAGCCCTGACGGCAGAGGGTGGACACTGACAAGCTGGGATCTGGTTAATCTGACCACCATCTGAGACCCACGAGCTCTTTAGAGGAAAGCCAACTCACTGAGGCATTTCTTTCATTAAAAGATGACAAGAAGAGAGAAGGAACCAACAGCAGGAAAGAGGCGTTTGGGAAGCAGCGCGTGGCAGAGTGGGCGGCTTCCCCCTCCTCTCCTGGCTTTCTGTCCCGCTCCATCTTGGTCAGACATTCAATACTTCCTTTTGGAGAACACATAGATTTGTTTGACTTGAAATATTGAATTTGGAGGCCGTTCAGCAATTTCAAATTTCAGGAGTGGGGCAGCAGGGAGACACTGTAAATTAAAAAATTCTTTCCCCTTCAGCTTCTACCCAAGATTGTATATTTTTTTGATGGCAAAATTAGGGATTAACTATAAACATCTGTTTGTTCAATACTGACATGGTTGTGAGAACAATAGCCAAACCATTGGCGTGGGGTGGGGTGGGGGTGGGGTGGTTCAGATACTGCAAATCTATGGTGGAAAGTCTGGGCCTCCTACCAGGATTCTGGGAATATAGAAAAAGGAGAGATGTTGAGCAAGGACAGGGAGGAAGAAAGGGAGAACCCAGGAGAAAGAGCAGGGACCCCTGAGCTCCCCAGGGAACCTGCACAAACCTCTGCCACCTCTCATCCTCGCTCCACCCTGGACCTCTCCACCTTGTTCTTGCCATCCAGTCTTCATTTTTGAAGCCTCATTTCCTCATCAGCTTCTCAAGTCCTTCCTGAGCACCTACTATGCACTAGGCACTGTACTAGGCTCTGAGGACACACAGGGATGTGATAGAAGTATGGCCGCTGCACTTTGCATGGGGAAGTGCCAAGGAATAATCCATTGCATATGAGTAAGCTGTTGACAGTAATGACAGGTAACTGCCTCAAGGATATAGACAGAGTTGCTTCTGTGAATGGCAGCAGCTAACAGAGGAGCTTGAAGGCAATGACCTTCAAGTAATGCTTGGAAGGATACAGAGTAATTAACTAGGCAAGGGAAGTGGAGAGAGCTTTCCAGGCAGAGAATATGTCCTATGCAAAGCCTCTGGGTAGAAGAGTGTGCAGATTTGGGGCTTAAACAAAGCCTGTGCACACAGAGAGCATGCAGGTGTATGAAGGTGTGGTTGGAGGCTTAAAACTACAAGAACTTTCAAAAGCTTTTAAGCTGGACCAAGGAACAAGGTCAGATCTATGCCATGGGGAGATTCTACCAATGGCATTTGGGAAACAGATTGAAGGAGAAAAGAGAGCTGTGGAGAGACCTTCCAGGAAGCTAAGATCTCTATAAACGTAATAGCAACTCAAGTGAAAGCAGAAGCAATGGACAACAATTCCATGAGACTCAGGCTCCAGGAAAGAAGAGGTTGGAGGGAGAAGATGGAGAGCCTGAAATGTCTTTTGGACATCCCAGGAAGAAATCAGGTCTGAAAGACTGAACCAGGGAGAGACCAGGCCAGGAGCACACATATGTAGCTTGGAGAGAGAGGAGCAGAGGCTAAAGATATATTCCCTAGGAGCCCTGTATGATAGGCTAAGAGGATGAAGAAGGGTCCTGAGAAGAGAAGCCTGTGGGGTGAAAGAGAACTGGGCAAGTGGGGTCATGGACTCAGGAGATTGTAGTTCAGGAATGGGGCAAGGTTACTTGCTGTGATTGGTCAAGAAATGACTACTGACCACACTACCTCTTGACACAAAGCCTTAGAAGTGATCCCTGACGTCTGCTAATGTGGAGGTCACTGGTGTCTGTATGCAAGCTTAGGCTATATAACACACATACAAAGACTGAGCAGCCCCAGCAACAGAAATTCATTTTCTCACAGTTCTGGAGTCTGGAAGTCAGATATCAAGGTCTCAGCAGGGTTGGTTCCCCCTGAGGCCTCTCTCCTTTGCTTGTAGATGGCCATCTTCTCCCTGTGTCCTCGCATGGTCATCCCTCTGTGCATGTCTGTGTCTCCTTCTCATAAGGTCACCAGTCACAGTGGATGAGGACCCACTCTAATGACCTCATTTTACCTTAATTACCACTTTAGATCTCCAAATACAGTCACATTCTGAGGTCCTGGGTGGGTAAGACTAAACATACTTTTACCATACAATCCAGCAAAGGAGTTGAGCTGAAACTTATATCCACACAAAAACCTGAAAACAGATGTTTATAGCAGTTTTATTCATAATTGCCAAAACTTAAAAGCAACCAAGACGTCCATCACTAGGTGAATGGGTAAACAAACTGTGGTATATCCAGACAACGAAATATTATTCAGTGCTAAAAAGAAATCAGCTATGAAGCCATGAAAAGACATGGAGGAAACTTAAATACATATTGCTAACTGAAATAAGCTAGTCTGAAAAGGCCATATACTATATAATTTTAATTATATGGCATTCTGGAAAAAGCTAACTATGGAGAAAGTAAAAAGATAAATGGTTGCCAGGAGTTAAGGGAGAGGGAGAGATGAATAACAGAGCACAGAGGATTTTTAGGGCAGTGAAAATACTCTCTGTGATACTGTAATGGTGGATACATGTCATTGTATATTTGTCAAAACTCACAGAATGTGCAATACCAAGAGTGAGCCCTAAGGTAAACTATGGACTCTGGATGATGATGTGTTAATGCAGGTCCATCAGTTGTAACAAATGTACAAGTTGTCATGTACACTCTGGTGGGGGATCCTGACAGTGGGGGAAGCTGTGCCTGGGGAAAGGGTATAGATTTCCTGATGTATAGGAAATCTTTGTATCTTTCCCCTCAGTTTTGCAGTGAACCTAAAACTACTCTAAAAAATAAAGTCAATTTTTAAAAAGATATTACAAATTTCTGAAATGTAGAAATGAGAAACTACTATTTTTAAAAAACAAATTAAAAGACCAGTCAACCTCCAAAAAGCAAAAGACTGTAAAGAGAAACGTGAGGCAAATCATGGAGCAGGTCACAGGTAGGACAAGCATGAGGTGGGACTCAGCCAATGAAAATTGAGGACGTGATGACCAGAGCGCCCTCACCACCAGGCAAGGACACAGCGCCAAGGCTCAGACTCATGGCTTCTTTCAGTATTCAAACATCATGCACTAAGGACCTACTGCATACTGGGACTAACATGTGCAGGCACCAGATCCTGAGTGCTCAGGGAAGCATTGGTCCTACCATTTCAGGTCATCCAGTCTGCTGGGGAAACAGATAATTGGACAATGATGGTGCAGCAGAGTGATCTGTGAGAGCACCAAGGAAGTTCCCACTTCAACATTGGAAGATCATGGAGGGCTTCCTAGAGGAGGCAGCCTCGAAACAGAATCTGAAGGGAAGCAGGAGTTTCCCAGACCAGGGAGTCAGGTGGGCATTCCAGCAAAGTGTCAAGGTTGCAGCTGGCTAGGGTGGGGTGGGGGCTGTGGCCTGAGGTGGGGAACCCATGCTCCTCTTGAGCACATTTTCTAAAATGTCTCCTTTTTCAACCACATCTGTAAGGCAATATGTTGATAAAACCATTGGTAAGATAATGACAAAAAGATGATGCAAAAAGGAGACCCTGGGAAAGCACATCAGAGGGGTACGTTTCTATTAATCCTCTGTTAACTCTAGGGCCCCTCATGTGAGGAGGTCTGAGAAATGGCCTAGCAATGCACACTCAGCAGATGGGAAGAGAGGGAGTATGATGGGCATTCAGTATGCTACAGGGACCAGGTTCTCTTTGAGACCCATGCAGTGACAAAAGATTTTATTCAGAATACATACAAACTCCTACTATCTAATAAGAAAAAAAAAAAGCCACATAGGAAACTGGATAGAAGTCTTGAATAAGCGTTTCACAAAGAGCATATCCGCATGGCAATAAACCTAAGAAAAGGCACTAATGTAAATTAAAATCCCGTTGAGCTGCCACTATTGCCATGGAACAGGTAACATGAAAGAGACTGATGATACAAAGTGTGGGGAGGACAGGGGAGCAGCCTACACCTTACAGGGGGTGGTTGGGAATGGTGGCCACTCTGGAGAACTGTTGACAGTCTTCACCCAAGCTGAACTTGTGCACCTTTGTGGCCCAGCAGTTCCACCTCTGGTACATACCCAACTAAACTATGGGCAATATAGTCATCGAGCAATGAGTCTCAATCATCTGTCCTGTCAGTCCTCAAATATTTATCAGACACCTACTATGTGCCAGGCATTGTCCTGGAAGCTGAGAACATAAGTGCTTGGAGATTTCATTCTGAAAGAGACACACATAAATAAGAAAAAATAAAACTAGTGGATAATGCATCCCACAGGGAGAACACTGGAGCAAGGAAGGGGGAAGCAGTGAGCTGGGGGTGCTGGACTGGAGTCTATAGTGTGAGCATGGGAGGGTGGAGATCCTTACAGAGAAGATAGCATCTGAGAGGCAGAGGGAGTTGGGTATGCAAGTGTGTAGAGAGGCAGCACTCCTGGCAGAGGGAACAGCCCAGACAAAGGCCCTGGGACAGGTGTTGGAGGAAGAGTGCAGAAGCCAGCATGGCCAGAGGGTTGGAGCAGAGGTGTGTGTGGGGAGTAGCGGGGTCAGAAGGGGTCAGGTGCCTCAAAGAGAGCAGAAAGGAAGGCAGGATCTGTTCATATGTCCACCTCCCTGCCAACATGAATTGATGGAGGCAGGTCCGGCTCTCATGCACCTTTTCTTCCCCAGAATGCTTACCTGACACTTTGCAGGTTTTCTAAAAAGTAGCAAGTTAAGTCAGCTCCACAGGGGCAGACCATAGCCTCCTGGTCCATCTCTCTACCTACACAGTGTGTAGATAAGGACCTGACAACATTTCTTACCTGAGCAGCCCTTTCCCTGGGCCCTTAGAGCAGGTCCTACAGTCCCTAGGCAGGCATCCCATGCTGCAGAAGGCCTGCAGTTTGCACACTCTGGCCCGAGGACTGTGGCACCCCAATGGGGACCACTGGGTGCAGGCACCACCAGAATCCCATGAAGCAAAGCTGCCCTCCACTCTGTTTACCACTCTAGGCCCCTATAAATACCCCAGCCTCAGTGGAGAGCCTCCTGATCATATGATGACCAGCCTAAATAAGACGCCTTTAATAAAAAGAAACACATGGCCCCATTTATACACAAGTGTGTAAAATATATTAAAATAATTTTAAATGCATGAGTCACTCAGAGAGAGCGTGTTTTTCAAAAACTCACAAATAGCACTTTGTAGTGAAGACGACAGTGAACAGGGGCTTGTCCTACAGACACAGACCAGAAGGGAAGGGGCATGGACATAGGTGGGACACTCCCGTGTGCCCTCTGCAGGTCAGCATTCCCTAGACTGGGACATTGAGAGCAGGCTTGCATCCAGACAGTAATTGGCACTGTCAGGGTCAGAGCCTGAGTTCTCCCTGCTTTCCATACTTTAGTAGCGCCAGCACAGATACCACAGGCAGACTGGGTGGCTTTGCAGTTTGGGGGACATAGAAATGATACTTTAGGTCTCATCCACTCCTCCTTAGCTTCACTTTCTGTGTTTACAGCCTGGGGAGACAAACCCTGACGCTAAGGAATGGAGGTGCCTTCAGAGACAGCCGCACCTGACACAGGAGTCCTCCTATGGACCCTTTGCATTACACACCTTCCATGGCGGAAGCTCACTCCATCATGGGCATTCCTGGCAGCTGATGTTGAATGAAAACTCATCTTTTCAGGCACTAGCCTCCCTGGGGAGAACAGAGAGCACACGGGGGGGGGCCCAAGACTGTTTTCCAGGGCTTTCTTGCAGAAGAAAGCTCCCAACCTGTCCATGCTATTCACCGTGAGGCCCAACTCACCATGGGGCTCAATGCATCACTTTGGAGGTTAGAGTTTCAGCATATGAATTGGGGTGAGGGGACACATTCAGACTATAGCTCCTACCATCCTCCAAATGCAACTACAGTGATTCACTACAGAATGATTTTTCAGTCAGCGATGGTGGTCTGTAAGATTATAATGCAGCTGAAACATTCCTATCATCTACTAGCATCATAACTATCTTGAAGTCATAGTGCAATGTGTTACGTGTTTGTGGTGATGCTGGTATAAACAAACCTACTGTGCTGCTAGTTGTATAAGAGTAAGCACATATAATTATGTACAGTATATAATACTTGATAATGATGATAAATGACTTAAGTTACTGGTTTATGTACTTACTATGCTATATTTTTCATCATTATTTTAGAGTGCACTCTTGCTTCTTCAAAAATAGTTTGCTGCAAAATAGTAGCCATGTTACATCAACAACAGCCTGATACATCTTATGTTTACTGTTGTCTCTTGATTACATCATTTTCTCTTCTGCTCGATTTAATCTCATGTTGTTTTGTAACATGCTGTACAAGTTTGTAAACTAAGAGCAATAGGCCGTATCATACAGCCTAGGTGCACAGTAGGCTATACCTTCCAGGTTTGTGTAAGTGCACTCTGTGATGTTCACACAATTATGAAATCTCCTAACAACACATTTTTCAGAGCATAACCCAGTCATTAAGTGGAACATGTGTATAATGAGTTTTTCAAATATCTGTTGTGTTTCAATCCATTGCAGTTATTACGGATGGTCAAATTATCCTATAGTTGGTCATGAGAGTTCTTATCATTGGCCCCTGCATCCTTTTCATGTATGCCCAATCGTCCTTGTCACTTCCTTGTTGTCAGTTATGACAAGAAACTCCAGGCTCATTTTGTACATTTTCTCCTTCAGACATAGACCAGCCATTTCTCTATGGATCCCTGGTTCCTTTTAGCGGAGATGATAGTTATAGTCCACAGTGAGGGTGCTGGGCATGCTCTTGCTACCAAATTTATTGTTTCTAGGAATATTCAGTGAATAAATCTAGAACATATATATTTTTTAATTATTTGTTTTATTTTGCTAAAATATACATAACATAAAATTTACCATTAATTGTTTTTAAGTGTACAGTTCAGTGGAATTAAATGCATTCACACCGTTGTGCAGCCATCACCGTCATCCATCCCCATAATTCTTCTCATCTTGTAAAACTGTGTCTATTAAATACTAACTTCTGATTCTTCCTTCATTCAGACCTTGGCACCCACTGTTCTACTTTCTGTCTCTATGAATTTGACTACTCTAGGAACATCATATAAGGGGAATCACACAGTATTTGTCTTTTTGTGACTGGCTTATTTCACTTGGCATAATGTCCTCAAGGTTCATCCATGTTGTAGCCTGTGTCAGAATTTGCTTATTTTTAAGGCTGAATAATATTCTGTTGTATGTACAGACCACATTTTGTTTATTCATTCATCCATCAATAGACATTTGGATTGTTTCCACATTTGGCTATTGGGAATAATGCTGCCATAAACATGTGTACACACATAGGCATAAATTACTTTCTCTTTTAGGACCAAAGGAGGGAATGAGCATGTGAGTGCATTTATGAATGAACGATGCATGCTCAGAGCATCCAGGCCTAAGCTTTCTCCCACAGACCCCTGTGGCATGGCTTCTGCATCCTTCCTCTCTCCTCATGACTTGCACACCTTCCATCAGCTGGACTGCTGCGCAGGGCCATGGCTACAAACAAATGCACTGCCCCTTCTTTGAAAGTACTCCTACTAGTTTGTCTCACACAACACCCAAGGTCTCCTTGACAAACAGGAAGTGCAGGCAGGAGTTCAGAAGTTTCTGAGCAGTAGTAGTTAGCATCACACAGACCAAACATCAGCGCAGCACTGGTGTCTTTCTCTGCTTTCTCTTCTCCCTTCTCTATCCTCTGCTTCCTTCCTGCTCCTCCTCCTCCTCCCTCTCATTACAAACCAGGATGGCTGCTGCACAGTCAAAACAAAGCCAGCAGCTGCTTGGAGGTGGACGCATGAAGTCAAAGGATTCCAGAAATTCTGAGCTGCATAGGGTCCTCAGAGAGCATCCATTTCATCCAACAGTCTTAAACCTTATTTAGCAGCTATTCCTTTGTTCAAATAAAATCCCAATGGAGCCCAATAACTTGGAGCTTGAGTGGAGCTGCTCTATCCGACAGCCTTCCATTGAGTTAACCCCATGCATTCATGTTACAGAGGGTAAAACACCACACAACAGACAAATGGTAAGTTCCTCTTGGGAGCAATTGGGATTGAGGGGCCATGCTTTCCCACCTACACCCAGCAGCTTTTTGTTGGAGGCTGAACACTGGTAGCATGGAGTGTGAATCCCTGCGAGAGCAGGCTCTGTTGGCAGAAGCTGTCAGGCAATGGGAAGCCAGTGCTTGCAGGTGGAAGTCAGACCTAGTCCATCATTCACTCACTTATTCATTCATTCATTTACTGCAGGCCTGTGATTACCTCACCACAGCATGGAAGGGGTGTGCATGAGTCTACAGGTTCTGGGCAAGCTCGAGGGACATAGAAGCACCCTGAGGTTCCCAACTCAGACAGGGATAAAGTCAGGGGAATCTCTTAAGAAGCTGTACCCAAAAAGTATCTGAGGTTGGCCAACTAAGAAAGAGCAGAAATGGTGCTGCAGGCAGGGGAGTGGGCCACAGGGTGGGACAGATAATGGCTAGGTAGATGGTGGTGAGAGAGGGTAGATGGGTGGGTTGGCCAGGGGAACTGGGCCTGGCCAGGAAGAAAGGAGCTGCAGAAGAGCAAGTTAGGAATGATAACCCTGAGCCCCCTACCACAACAAGTGGAGCCCCTCTCTCCCAGAGCCATACCCAGGCTGCCAAAGGCCCACATATCACCCTGCCTCTACCTCAATTTACTCTGCAAGGCCCTGGGTGGAGAGGGACACTTCCCTCTAGAGCCTGTTGTTCTAGAACGTCTTCACTCACACCTTCAGCACATGGGATGGGGGTTGTTGACCCAGGACCTCCTCTGTGGCCCACAGATCAGGAATGAGAGAGTAGGACGAGCAGACATGCCAGTGGGAAAGAGGCCAAAAATCCATCAACTGATGACCTCTCAAAAAAACTGCACGTGATGGTAACTTGCACTAATTACAAAATTCTTCGGGATGAAATCCTGCTGGCTAAGTGGTTAGACACCTCAAAGAGATATGAGATTTTATTATTGGTCTCTAATTTAAAGAAAGGGAAACTGAGGCACAGAGAGAACAGGTAACTTGCCAGAAGTCATAGAGCCAATGAGTGATGGACTTAGGATTTGAACCTCAGACAGCCTGGTTTAGAACTCACACTCTCCTTCCAGCCCTTTTCCATCCTCTTCTATCTCTCTGTCTCTCCTCCATCTCCACTGTTTCTTAAGTTTCATAGTCCCCACACCCCCTCATATGTCTGTCTGTCTGTCTGTCTGTCTCTCTCCCTCCCTCTCTGTCTCTGTCTCTCTCTTCTCTTTGGGTTTCTGTCTTTCCGCCCTCCCGCTACCAACCCCCATCTCCATGCCGGTCCGCAGGGCCTGTTCCAGCTTCCACCTGCCCTTTCCACAACCGGTGCCGCCTCCTGGGGGCAGTGTCGTCCTGAGCCTCGCTAATGCGTTTCGCATGGCGCCGTCAGTCAAACGCCCTTCTAATGTCCTTAAAGCACGCAGAAAATTGCATCCTTATGAAAAGCAGGGGGCGGGGGAACAAATTGCCTGCTGGAGGCGGAGTTGCCTTGGAGGTCTGGCGGCTTCAGACAGCCTGGGCTGGAGGAGGTGTCTCCTGAAGCCGGGTAGTCGTCAAGACGCCGCCTCCTCCACGCTGCCTTCTGGGCAGTGCCTAGGCCCACCTCTTCGCCTCCTTACCCAGTTCTCTTGCCCACCTCTCCACACTTGTTCCCTTCACTCTGACCTTCTTCCTTCTGCTTTAAGGCCAAGCTCCTAACTGCCTCAGGACCTTTGCACATGCTATGCCTACTACTTGGCAACACTCTTGTCATTCTGGTCTCAATTGAAGCGTCAGCTCCTGAGAGACCCTTCCTGACTACCTGACTCAAGCCGCCAACCACTCACTGTCTAGCACCAGCTTTATTTTCTACGTGGCATTTGTCACTTCCTGAAATCATGCAGATTTAATTGTGGCTTCTCTGCCATCTACCCAAGCTTCCTTAACTCCAATGTGAGCTCCTTCGGTCAGAGGCTGTGTCCCCCATGTCTGGTGCAGTGCCTGGCACACGGCAAACATTTAATAAATATGCAGTGAACAAATGGATTCCAGGCAGGCAGAGGCCATTGGGAACCCTAAGGCATCTGGGATACCCCAAGGAGAATCTCAAGGCTGCTAGATGAGGGGCAGTGGAGACCCACAGAACTGAAGTCAGACTCAAATTCTGCCACTAATAGCTATGTTTCCCTGGACAAGTAGCCTAACATCTCTGAGTTTTATCTTCATTTGGGAAATGGGAGTAGGGCACCTACTTTACTGGCTGTCATTGGATCAAGAAGGGAGGAAGGGCCAGTAACTGCTTGTTAAATGAATAAATGGCCCCAGTAATGCTTGACTGATATCAGAGAGTCCATGATGCCATTGATGTCAGACACCGTTACTTCCTGAAACACATGAAAGAAAAAAAATTTAAAAACATTGCCGATGAAGCCATGACCCAAGGCTTATATATCACCCAGAATTTTTATCTTACACTTACTCAAAGATCTCTTTTGAGCCTATAAAGACAAAGATTTTTATCACAAACTACTGCTGTGTTTACACAAAAAGGAAACTATCATGGAAATCAGTGGTTGAGATGTTCCTAAAACTTCTCCAAGGTCACAGCTGCCTCTGAATGGATCTCCTCCCATAGCCTACAGCCTCAATCCATCCATGTGGTCACTAACTCAAAGATGAACCAGCCAAGTTTCCCTCATTCTTCTGCCCTATGTCTTCTAGGGGGGGGGGGGGACATCTCCCCACACCCCCACTATGCAGGCATCTTGGCTTTTTTCATCAAGGCTGGTGTGTGAGTGGCAAAGGGCCACCTAGTCCAGCCCAGGACACCTGCTTCAGAGAAAGTCACATCTTGCAGGCCCAGGGCCCACAGCACCTGGGACTCCCCTCCCCAACTGTTATATGAACCCAGATTTCAGAAAGGGGAAGATGCTGTTTTAAAGCCAATGATCTACAGTGTGAGAACTAGAACAAAGGGAAATTTTGAAGTCACACAGTGAGAGGTCTGCTCAACATTAGGGAGAGGGGCCAGGAGGGGAGTCCCTGCTAGGTCAGATGCCTCCACAAGGCCTTATTTCATATAGAAGGTGGACCTACCTTCTCCTGATCTATGTAGGTAGAGTTGCTTAGGGATCAGGGTTGTGGGAAGCTTGGCCCAGAGCCGGGCTGACTCAGTGTGCAAGGCCCTATTGCTGCAGTCACCTCTCTGCCCTGCCCACCAGCACAGCTTCCTTAAATCCTTAAAGTTGGTCTGGACTTTAAGGATATAAGGAAGTGGTGTTTGAGAAGTCTCCTTCAGCTGGGAGAGCTTGAGCCAGGCTGAGCTGGAGGGCCAGCAGGGGTCTGTGGGCCTCCTTAGCCTGGCTTTGGTCCCTGGGAACCTGGGCCTGGAGAGGCCTTGGGGATAGAGGTTCTGGAGACTAACTGGTCCCCTCTTTGAAACTTGAAGCAGAATCCAGGATGTCACTTCTTGGTCAGGGGCTCCCCTCGAGAGTAGAAATGAAGTCAGGCAGTAGGGCAACGGAAAACGGAAGAGGTGTCAGGTTTTTCTTCAGATCCCAGAGCTCCTGGAGCATACCGGGCAGTGGTGTTCACCCCAGGTTGAGAGACCCGCACTACTGGAAGCCTTAGTCTCTCTGTACGTACAGTAAGAGAGAATGCTCTGCTCCAGGATACAGGGTTAACATAGCCTGGGGCTGCGTTTCTCTCCTTCTGCCTCATAGGTTCCCACCAGTCAACTCCAGGAGAATCTAGAACAGAAATCAGAACAGTAGTAAATCAGAGTAATCTTTATTTTTTACCAAGTGGGATAGCGAGCAGAGGAATGGGAGCCTCCGCTCCGGCTGCGCCTATCACGTCCTGGCGGTGCCCGCTCCGTGCGGAACCAGCCACAAGTCGGAGACTCTGAGACGGACTTCAGACCCCAGGCCCGCCGCTCAGGCCCGCCTCTCTCCAAACCTTCCCGTGTGCTGGCCCTAGTGGAGCGGCGCTAGTGGTAGGCTCCCGCTTCCACCGACTTGCTCAGGGTCTGGGACACAGAGGCGGGATGCAATCCACCATCCCGACCCTTCAGCCAACCTTCCCCCAAAATTTCCCTTACGGCTCACCGCCCTCCCCAGGGAACAGAAGTGCAAATTAGGGGTGTGTTGAGCGCTGCCGCCACGCTAATCCCAGAGCTCAGACCTCGCGCCACACGGGCCCTTCGCATGCAGAGGGTGTTGGCGGCCCCCAGCGCTGACCCCACCCCCCACTCCCACCCCGGGGCCCAAGCTCTCGCGAGACGCCTGAGCCGGCTTCCTTCCCGGCCATGGGTCCCCGGGATCCCCAAGCAAGGCACAGCGGCGATCTCATTCGCTCGCTCACTTGCGCGGTCTCACAGTTTCGTTTCCCAGGACCTTGGAGTGGAGAAGAGATTTGTACTATGGGAGGAGAGGGGAGGAGGCGAGGGGACCTTCGCTCCCTTAAGCCCAGGGCCTAGATCGAAGGGAGCGGTTGCCGCCGGGAGAAGAGGGGGCCTCTGCGCTGGTGGCCTGGGTAGCCTCGGCTGGTGGCACGCCGGCGGTGCGCACTGCATCACCTCCGTGGATAGGAGGCATCCCTGTACTTAGAACTGCAGTTGTACGGGCTTGGGCCTGAGCGCTGGGTCTCTGTGCCTTCGTACTCCCCCAGAACGGGCCGGCGCGTCTGTCAGGTCTCTTGGGGTCCCCAGCAAGAAAGCCCCTAGCCGCCTGAATGGGCCGGCGCTTGGTCACTCCTCTCCCTGGCCTTGGTGGCTCTGTCTGCTGCTGTTGCCCCATTTCCGGTCCCCAAGGAGCTCATCGGTGCAGGCAGTGACAGAAACCTCTCACACCCCCAATTGCACCGGAATCTAGACCCTCTCGTCCGTGGCCCAACTCTTCCACTGACTGGCTGGCGACCTCGGGACAGTCATGTCTGTGTCAGATTCCCTATCCATGCCTGGCCGGACTGTACTCAATGGAATATTGGGGCCCCTGTGCTCTGACGCCAGATTCGCTGGACACCTCCTCATCCTTGGTGGCCCATTCGTCCTATTCAGTGAGGGGACTGCCTTGGGGAAACTCCACGATCCTCAGGGCAATCTGCCTAGGGTCACATTCCTCAGATTTAGTAAAATCTGAGAATCCAGAATGACTGCTGGGAGTCTGGGTCAGAACCTCTCCTCTCTGCTTCCACCCTCCTTCCTTCTACAACTCTGCATGATTGACAAATGCTGTAGCTGGAATCTTGGTACCCAGGGCCCACTCAGGACAGAATTTATAGGACCTTCACTTCCCTCTTCTTTGCAGTGGAGAGGATTAAGTGCAACAGTGTGCCTCACTTGGCTAGCCTGGGCCTGGTGCAAGAAGGGTCTCTGAAAACCCCTACATTGAGTTGAATCCCAGATAGCCCTAAAGATGGGAAGGGATTAGGGTCACAGTCCTAAACTGAAGTTTCACTCCTTCCCTCCTGCCTGAGTCTCACAGGCTTTGTTGGGCCGCTCAGGTGATGCTGGCCCAAGAGTAGTCTAAGAGCTGTTTGCAAGGATGGTTTAAGAGCCTCCAGTGAAGCTGGTTTCCTGGAGACCTGGGGGGCAGGGGGGCAGGGGGGGAAATGGCCTAGGAGAATCCCTGCAGCCCCCAGGAAGTGCCCTGTTTCTCATTCCTCTGGGCCTTAAATTGAAACTAGACATGCTGTGGCACCACAAATTCAAGCCCAGGTCTCAGGAACGGTCAATCAAGCCATGATTTGAAAAGGAAGCAGTAGCCACCACAAATGTAAGCTATAGTGGTCCTTTTCACATTCTGAAACACAAAGCCTTCACCTGAGCATGAGGTTCCTGATTCCCGCCTATTTGCACCTGCAGGGACCTGGTTTCAAATCATGATCCTCCATGGCCAAGATGGGGGTCTCTCCCCCAGCTTTAATCAGCAAAGTGGACATCTCTCAATCTCATACTGTGGTCGTCATCTTGGCTGGGAGAGTGAGGACAGGAGACACACACACACACACACACACACACACACACACACACACACACACACAAAAGAGATACCCCAGCCCAGTCTAGAGAGAAAACCAAAGCCTTCCTGCGAGGAGGGGGCACCCGGGAACACACGCCACCGAGCTGTGCCCGGGCTCCCTATGTGAGTTCGGGCAGCTCGGAGCACACTGCTCAGGTCAGAAGTCCTTCCTGCCCCCATGCACGAGGCTGGACGGCCAGTGCCGCTGCCCTGCTTATGCTGCAGAGAACAGGAAAATTCTGGGAGGCAAGCGCCACTGGGTTGGGACTACCACTGCTGGCAGCCTCTGTGTGGGACTTCCTTCGAGTCCTCGGCTGCTGCTGGCCTCAGGAAGGGTTGACCGGAACCATCACAGTCTATCCTTCAAGTTCCACAAGATCGAATCAACAGCTGGTCTCTAGCCACTTCCTGAGTGGGGCCCGCGGTGGCCCTGAGCTCCCATTCCTTTGGGCGACCCATGTAGCCCAGCTGCTACTGCCTGCGAGCCCTGGGCTGGGCAGTTCAAACTAGCCCTCCCGAGTAGAAGCGATTCCGAGGATCTTGCAGCCAGAACTACCACCGTGCTCAGCCTGAGCAGGGTGGTGCAGGTCCCGGCTCACTTCCTCCTGGCCCTAGGAAGGAATGTTTCAGAAGCCACTGAGAGTGTCCCTCTTACCTCGCTGCCCCACCCCATGGATTCAGAAACCGCCCGTTAATCCCTGTTGTGTCATAAAATATTTTATTGGGGAAAAAAAACACACACACACACATCGTCTTCGCAAGAGAGGGGTAGGGGCCCCAGCGACGTTGGGGACCTGGCCTCGGGGCCGAGCCACCAGGCAGTCCAAACGCGGTCTCTGGCCACGGTGGCCTTCACGGCTAGTGGGTCCCCAACGCGCAAAAGCGGGTGTGTGCCTGCGGCGTCCGGGCCACCTGAGACGGGTGGGGTGCAGTAAAGGAGAGGGAGGTGAATGCGCGTGGAGCACCCGGTGCGCGGAGCTCTGGGAGGCTGCGACCTTCTGGCCTCCAGGGCAAGTCTCCAGGCTAGGGCCGGGAGCGCGCTGGGGTCTGTGTCCTTCCTTGTTTGGTCCCTAACTGTCCGCATTCAAGGTAATAAAACGTTTAAGAAGCAAACAGCGTGGACACGGACGCGATCAGCCGGTTCTCGTTTTCTCGGTTTCTCGCGGGCTGGGTTCCCAGACCGCACCTTCTGCTACGCTCAGTCCTCGTGACCCCTGTCGCTAGCGTCACCTGGAGCCTCCGCCGGCTTCTCTGCCTCCTTGGCGCGTTCCTGCTCAGTGAGCTGCTCACTGGTGGGGATGGAGTTCTTCTTGGGCCGTCCTTTAGGCTTGGTTGGGGACTCCAGGCCACCTCCCTGCAGCACCTAGCAGGGACACCCGTGAGCAAGGACTAGGAACTGGGGACCCACGCACCCCGTGCCTGGAAAGGCCTGAAGGGCCTACCTAACAAGCCTTCCGAGGCACGTCTAGCCCTAGGGAAATGGCGGCCATTTGCGCTTGGCTGAGGGAAAGTGACCAGAGGCTGGACCAGGGGTTTAAGGCTGCTAGGAAGCCAGAGGGTGCAGCGGGACACAAAGGAATGTGGGTTGGGCAAGGGCACCCAAAGGAACAGAGAGAGCAGAGAGGCTCACTATGGACAACAGGCAGGGGGGACCTTGGAGGGGAGAGCAACTCTTGAAGAGCCCAGGGGCCTGACAGCAACCTAGGAGGCAGGAACCACCACACACTCACTATTTTCTTCCACTTCATCCTCCGATTCTGGTACCACGTCTTCACCTGCAACTGGCTCAGGCCCAGCGATTCAGCAAGATCTATTCTGGAAAGAGCGGGGTGCGCCCTCAGCAGAGCAAGCGGCCTCCCTCCCCAACCACCCGCTCCGCTCAGCCTGGTCCCGAGCTACCTGTCCGGTGTGGAGAGGTACTTCTGCTTCTCGAAGCGTTTTTCTAGGCCCATCAGCTGCAGCTCGGTGAACACAGTACGGCTCCGACGCCCCTTCTTGGCTTTGGTGCCCGGCTCCCCGGTCCCTGGAGCATCCAGCTTCCCACGGAGCTGCAGCTCCAGCGGCAGGTGCGGACTGCCGGCAGTGCCGGGCAGCCCAGGCCCCGCAGACAGCAGCGCGGAGCCCAGCCCAGAGCAGCCGAGTGGCGCCAGCGGGAACTTAAACACCGCCGCCTGCTCAGCCTTCAACACGGCTGAAAGGAGGGATTAGAGCACCGGGTGAGCTCGTGCCCTGTTCCTCCTCCTGGAGGCCTTCCACCCACCCCTGCACTGGCACTATTAACTGCTGGAGGGCCAGATGCCTAGCCAGTGCCACCCTGGACAATACCCTCCTGCCTGGCCACGAAGGGCAAGATTTAAGCCACGCACTTAGGGTGACGCTCTCCACCACCAGTGTCCCCGGGTCTGAGAGGGGGGACCTCCCCAACCCCTGGCTCTGCCCTGGTGCTCCCAAGCCTAAGCCGTCTCTGAGATTTCGAAATTCTCAGTGAACACTTTCGCAGCTCTGAGATGCACAGAGTGTGTTTCACGGAAAAGGGAAACCAAGAAGAAAGGGCAGCAAAGTAGGAATATGAGCGTTTGCCCAGTCAAATCGGCATTGCAGCATTTGGTTAAAGAATATCGATGCAGTGAGCATGTCTGCTCCTCTGTGTGGACCAAACAGGCAGGAGGCAGGCAGAGGGTGGGCAGCAGGGGTGGGGTTGAGCCCTTCCTGCAAATTCCAAAGCACCCCACGAATCCTGAAATTGTTCTTCCTGTTTTCTCTGTTTAGATTCTACCCCATGAAGATATTTCTGTTATTAATCCTATAATGATTTTTTTGCCCGCTTCAAACGAATTATTAACTACGGTGCAGCTGGAGGCAAAAGGCAGATGAGAGGCTGCATCAAAGTTGAATTTAAAACGAACAAACTGGCCCTGCTGTCGGGAGGGAGGGCGGAGCACTGGCTGGAGGGTCACCGAGGCCCAGGAAGATGGCTGGCGGGGCTGCGGTCCGCTAGAACGTGGAGGCTTCCCTTCCCCACGGGCCTCTCACTGCCGGCGGGTGCTGCTCCATGGAGTCAGCAAGAACCAGCCAAGGTGTGGGTAAGTATTAGGAGGGGATCACAGGAGAGAAGAACCCTTGGGGGAAGATGGGAGAGGGAAGGCAGGCCGACCCCACTGAGAAAGGCCAAGAAAGACCGAACTACGGGTGGAGAGAGCGGCGGAAAGGCCAGAAGAAGGAGCATGGTGGAGAGAACACCGGTAAGGCAAGGCAGGATCTGCCAAAGAAGGAAATCAGTAGAGGCAGAAAAGGCCCCAGCGATCATCTCTAACGCCACATAAGCGCAGCAGACCTGAAAGCGGAAGGGCCAGTCGGGCAGCAGCTCACAGTCAGGCCTCTTGTCCCCAGGTAAGGGTAAGGTGGGCGGGGGTGTCGGTGCTGCAGTCGAGGCCGGTTTGTCGTCCGCCTGAGACTACGGGCCAGCATGGGCCCGCGTCAGCCCGGCCGCACAGCACTAAAAGACACGGACCTCTTCTCCAAGGTCTGGCTTCCTAGCCTAGGGGCTGTTCTGACCACTCCTGGCCAGTTATTTGCAGTGCAGGCCCAGGCGCCCACGGCCTGAGGTCGCTTTGACCCGCAGACAGAGGTTAGCGGTCTGGTCCTGCGCCTTTGATGGGGATGCGGGCTAGGTCCCTGGGCCGGGACCTTCCCGGGCTGGAGACCGCAGTGAAGGAGAGAGCGAACACCCTCCCGGTCAGCCCGGCCCGCGGGCACGGGGCCTGGTTCGTGCGCCCGGCGCCTGCCCCTCCGCTTCCCGGCCGGGGCGCCGAAGGGGCGGCCCGGGGCCCGCGCGCCCATTGCTGCGTCCTCGCAGCGGCATGGCTCGCCGCTCCCGCCCAGCTGCCCGCGCCCTGAGCCCCACACCTACCCAGGTGGCTGTGGAAGGGCCGCGCGGCCAGGAGCGCCTGCACGCCGAACTTGAGCAGCTCGCCAGCGGCGGCCGCAGCGGCGGCGGCGGGCGCGGCGCCCTTGGGCCCTGGTGGCTCGGTGAGGATCTCCTCGATCATAAAGCTGCGGTAGCGGTGCGGCCGGTGGTCAGCACAGCCCTCGGGCAGCCCGAAGCGCGCGGCGCCCGACTCTCCCGGCCGCTGCATCGCGGCGCCCACGGCTGAGCGGCGGCGGCGCTCGGGCGCGGGGCCCGCGCGGGGCTCTAGGCCGGCCCGCAGCTCCCGGCGGGGCGTGGGCGCGGGCTCATGCCCCCTCCCCCGCCGGCCTGCCGGGCGGAGGCACAGGGCGCGGGCGGGGCGCGCGGGGCTCGGCCTGTCGGACCCGGGACTGCGCCCCCGCCCCGCGTCGCCGCGCCTCTTGCCCGGCTGGTTCGCGTCACTGCCCCGCCCCGCCCGAACGCCCCGCCCTGCGCCGCCCGCCGCCCCCCACCCCCAAGGCTGAGCCCAAGGGAGGGCCAGAGAAGGGAGGCAGGAGGGAGGGAGGGGGCCGCGAGAGGGGATAGTGGACCCAAACTGAGGGAGACCCAGCGGAGCGCACGCCCAGAAAGGAGAGAGCAGGAGAGCTCGGGAGAGGAGACCCCCAGAGATGGGAGCTGTGAGAGAGGTGAGAGAGGGGCCAGAGCGAGACAGCAAGGGCCACACAAGATTCGAGACAGAGATGTGAGGGTGCCAGGGACGCTGAGCCGTGCGCAAAGGCGCGGGAGCCAGTGGAGCCATGACGTGCGGGCGGGCACAGAGGCAGGCAGGGCGGAGAGAGGGGACAGTAAAGAAAGAGAAGGGACAGCAAGGAAGGCGAGGGGCCTGGGCAGGGGTTAGGAAGCTCGGGAGAGATCGGGAGGAGAGGCAAAGTCCATGCGACTCGTCTGGGAAAGGGGTGGTCCTGTACAGCCTTCTCTGCCAGCGCACAGGGCAGCCCAATGGGTAGGGGTGCAGCAGTAGGCAAGGGTGTAACTAGCAGAGCAGAGGCTGCACCTGTGCACTCTGCCTCAGTTTACCAAGCACGGCCTCATTTCTCTCTAGCTGACCTGAGAGGAAATTTTTCTCCAGCCATGATTTGCCTATATTGCCAAGTGCTTTGGGGACACAGCCTCCTTGGGAACCGGGGCACTGTGGGGTGGGTTGTGTCCCCCTAGGTAGAGGAAGGGATAGATGAGAGCATAAGGAAAGGCTGCACTCTGCCTTTTCTCAGCTTTGGAGCATCAGAGAAAGGGTACTGGTAGGAGCCACAGGATGCCATTGGAGTCTGGAGACAACTCTGAGCTTTAAAGTCCCTAATGTGATTGAGGAAGGCCGCAGCCTTCTCTATCTCCTTATCTTCATCATTGTGGGAATATAAGCCTGAGTTGTGGGGGGAAGGGAACAATCCCAAACCTCCACTCTGCTGAGCTTCTCTCTGGCCTTGCCACTCCAGGTCAGGCTACTGACCTTTTTTTTTCTGGGCCTCATGTCCTGACCTCTCCCAAGGAAATGCTGACACTTGGCTCCAGTCAAGCTCTGAAGACTGAGTGAGGATTCTGCACCCTCAGGCCCCACAGTATCTGTTGGAGAGGGGTACATAATTCATCAGGGCAAGGAGGGTGGGGTGGAGGTGAATGGGGATGAGTGTTTCTGGGAGGCTGTGGGAGGGTGCCTGCCATTCTTCAGGAGTCTCTCACCTGGGGTCTTGGGCCACTTCTTCCTATGTGAGCTCGGCCCAGAGCCTCAGTGGTTACTTCTGAGAAATAGGGCCTACCATAGCCATGGCCCTGCCCCACCTCAAGGTGATGCAATTACTCTAGCTCCAGCTGCTAGCAGTGGGGCCTTAAGGCTAGCACCAGGCCCTGGCACCTGCCCTATACTTTGTGTGAACTAGGAGACGGCCAATACTGCTTGTCCATAGGGACAAAGATAATGTCTTATCAGAGGCTCTAGCGAGATCAGGATCCTAAAATCCCAGCTGCATCTCTACCCCAGTTACTTCTGCTGGGGCTCTCTCTTCCTGAATTGCACAGCTATCATTAGGACAGAAGAAAGGTGGCCACCAGGTGGTCCAGGCATGGGTGGTCCTGTGAGTCACAAGGCTCTTTGTAAGAGGACAATGTAGGACCTACTAAGAGTGATGGTATCATATACAGGGCAGGCCTCCCTTCTGGTGAAAAGTGTAAAGACAGTAGGGCCCTGTCGCTTCAGTTGGCCCATCAGCCACCAGGCAAACAGAGAAAAACCAGTGTCTCCCGGAGTCCTGGACAACCCAGTTGGGACCCCTGCCCACATGTAGTCACAGAGAACCCATCCCTAGATGGATGCTGGGGTGTTACCCAGTCCAATCACCTACTTTTTCACATGGGGAAATTGAGGCCCAGCAGAGGGAAGGCACTGACCCAAGGACCACAGGGAGCGCGGTTAGTTTACTCTTGCTCCCTGTGTGTCCGGTATGGGGCCTATTTTCTCTCACATCCCCACCCCAGTAGGGCCCACCTGCTACCTCTTCCTCTTCTTGCTTCCATATCTTCCCAACGGCATAGTTTGGGGGTAGCTTCATTGGAGGGTCGAACCCAGCCACCCTACTCCAACCCTTTACCTCCTATTTGGGTCCCTGATTGTAGCTATGGGCTTCGAACCATCTCTACCCCAATGCAATTGCAGCCCTGAGGTTCTCCGGTCCTCCAGAGGGAGCTTCGTTCCCCATCAGAGGACTTGGGGATCACATCGATTAGCCCTCACCAAACCTGCTTTGCCCCTGGAGGAGGTCCTGGGTCAGGTTTGGGGGTAGGAGGTCATTTTCAGGATCCAGGCCTCACCTCTAGAGTTGGACGACTCAGAAGACTAGTGTAAGCCAGCCCCCACCCCATTTCACAGGTGCTGAGGCTGCAGAGTGCCCGCCCCCCAGTTCTTTGAACGCAACCAGGGTTTTTTTTCCGGTGGTCAGGCCGAATCCTGAGCGCTGGCAGCCGCCGGGAATGAGGCCCGGGGGTTCTTTGGGGAATGCCCGCGGGCCTTGGCAGGCCTCAAGGGCTGAGAGAGCCCAGCTCCGCTCTGTCACCCCCAAGCCATCCCCCTTGGCGGTAGGCCTCTGATCACCTCCTCCGACGCGGTCTCCCTACGGCGGCACCATCCCAAGGCAGAATTACAGATAAACCCCTTTTAGGCGAAATAATGCGCACAAACATCCCCCTTTTCCCCGAGAATTGCCGCGTTGGCGCCGGCGAAGGGTTCCCAGAGTGGGGCCCCTTCTCCCCACCAGGAACAGAGGCCCAGAGAAGGGAAGCCCGTGGACTGAGCGGGACCCCGCGCGGTCCCAGCCCCGCAGCCCCCACCCCAGGGGCGCAGCCGCGCAGCGCGACGTCCGGGTCCCGCCTGGCTTACAGCCGCCGCTTCGAAAATTCCGGAAACCGTCCGCTCGCGGCGGGCGCAGTGGAAAAGGTGACCTCAGCGCCCGAGGCCAGCCGCACCTCTCTCCCGGCCGGCGACCAGGGGTTTCGGGCAGCGGGGGGTCCGGCGCCGCCCGGACGCCGGGTGGGCCTCTTCCTCTCCTCCGCTCACCTCCTGGCTCCCAGAGTCGGGAGGAGGCGGTGACACCGGGAGGGTACTTTCTTCCCTAACCGAACCCCTCCGCCCCGGCGCGCAGGTTCCAGACCCATCCCTCTTCCAGCGCAGCCCTCTTCTGCCCCTGGCGCCTCCGGGTGGGTTCTGGAACTGAAGAAGGGAAGGGTCCGAGCCCCTGTAAGAATGGGGAAGCTGAGATCCGAAGGGGGCTTGCAGAGGCAAAGGGGGGACCGGATCTGGGTGCTTCCTCATTGCCTGCAGGGTCTTGGCTCCCTCCAGTCCCCCGCCTGACCTTTAACCGTTTTCTGTGTCTCTTCTAGCTGCCGCGAGTTTATCTCACTCGGCACAACGCAGACGGGGCAAGAATGGAGGGGCGGTTTCTTCTGGATCAAAGGACTCACCTCCAATTGCAACCACCCAACAGCTGCCCGCGGGAACCCAACACCCTACCCTCAGTTGGTGGACCTGGAAGCCGATCCCCGAAAGGTCCAGCCAGCCTGGCTCCCCTGCAGGTCTGCGCCTCGCGTCCCCCGCATCCCACGGCAGCATCAGCACCTGAAATGAAGCTCGTTCTCCTCTCCCTTCTTTCCGTCAGCCTGCGCTTCTGATTGCCCCAGCTGGGTAGGCCGGAGGTGGTGACAGTGGCTCTAGGGCTGGCGCGCGGGTTGGTCTCAGTGGGCAGCGCGGGGCGGAGGCTGCCCGGTCCGTTGCGGAGCGCACCGTCTGGCCGTGCGGCGGGTATCCTGCTCTTGCTCTGAGTGCCGGGATCCGGGTCTGAAGATATCTGTCCTGCCTTCAAAACAGGAATTCTCGGGTTTAGAAAACTACCCCGTCCTCACGCTCGTAGGTCACGGGTCCCGGGGACCACGCAGTCATCTTCTCGTTGGAAAAGTGGGTCTCTGCAACGCCCTCCTGTATGAGAGTTTCGAGGTCAAATGTGGACTTTTCGTTTTGAATCATTTCAAACTTCTGAGAACTCAGGGCTCAAATCGGTTTTGAGTCAGCGTCTTAAGACACATTCCTTCCTCTCCCGTTCACATTCTCCCTTTTCAAGTAACTTACAAATTTGTTCCTTTGGCATTGGTAACTTTGATTTTGTTTTGTAACTATTTTTTAATGTTTGTTTTATTTAGAAGTGTGAGTTTTAAAAGATAGATTCGTAGATAGGTAATAACTGGCGCGACCCAGCGAGGTC
The DNA here is from genome assembly GCA_028627145.1 of Eidolon dupreanum. Lineage (NCBI taxonomy): Eukaryota > Metazoa > Chordata > Mammalia > Chiroptera > Pteropodidae > Eidolon > Eidolon dupreanum. Next base: position 93,480,389 of record CM053509.1, on the reverse strand, counting down.
CGGTTCTTGGTGTCCCCGGGAATCCAGGGCGATCCTGCTGGACACAACGCAGCCCCTTGGCAGCTCCCTGGGCAGGTCCCGCCTCCATTTCACGCAGGGTGGCTCAGGCAGAGACCTTGGATCCGAGTTCTGGAGGCCACACCCGGGACTAGGTAGAGGTGGCTGTCGTTGCCTCGGCTGGTGGGAGCCGCAGAGGCTGGGTGTGAGCTCCTCCCGGCGGTGCGCGGAGACCTTTCCAGAACGTGCCCTGCCTGAGCCGTGGGCTCTGTGAGCCTGGGACGACGGTGCCAGGCCCAGGATGGTAGGTCTGACTCCTGACTGGGGTCGGAGCTCTCTGGCCTTCCGGGGACAGCAAGGGCTGTGCCGACCACCCCATCCCGGCAGCCGCGAAGTCTCTCGGTGGTCCCTGGTTTCTGCCTTCCGAAAGCCGCGGGGCTGCCTCTGCAACGCGCAGAAATGGCAAAGCCCTTTACGGAGGCCGGGCTTCTGCTGCCGGACCCGCGAGATGCGCGTGAAAACGGCTCGATTTTTCCCTTTCTTTTTTTTTTTTTCTTTTCCTTCCTTCTTTGCTCTCCCTTCCCGCTTCCCTCCCTCCTTCCATTTACCTCCTTTTTTCTTGTATTGTTAACTCTCTCTCCTCTATATGCATCTCCTTCAGTTTCTCTCTTGCTCTCTCCTTCCCTGCTGCTCCACTCTTTCTCCTGTTCCCTGTTTCTTTCAGTCAGAAGGACGGCCAAGCCAGTCTATTCTATCTCGTAATAATACTCCCGGGACCCGCCTCACCCTCATCGTCACCTACCCCCCAGGTGCCAGATGCAGAGCCCTAGGAGGGTTCTGTGAATTGTGTGCTGTGGGCCAAGGGCTTCTCCCAGCCAGCAGGGCAGCCTGCAGGGCCAGGCCGGGGTCAAGCAAGGTGTCCTGCCCCTGCCCCACAGACAGGTGAAGGGGAGTTGGCAGCTACAACACCTCCTCTTGGATGTCTTCCAGAAGCAGGAGGACAGATCACATTGCCACGTTCAAGCAGGGACTCACACTAGCATCTCTCCTCCTTCTCCATCCAAGGATGGGGTGGGGGTGGCTATCAGAAACAGAGGTCACAGCCACCCCACTCCTTAGAAGCCAAGCCAGAACCAGCCTTCAGTCCCTGGGCTCCAGGCCAGCTCTCCTCCCTCCTGCTGGTCTTAGCAAGAGAAATGCACCAGGAGCCTGGTGCCCAATCCAGTGTTACTGGGCTTTCCTGCCCCACCCCCAATCTGTGCTTCCTGCACCCTCTTGTACTTGCTTCTTGGTGCCAGAATAGGCTCAGAGACTTTGCTCTAAAATGCCTAAATGCCATGCAGAGCACACGGGGGGGGGGGGGGCCTACAAATGAGCCCAAGACCCCTTTCGTGGTACCAGCCTTGAGCAAGTCCATTCCTTGACCAAGCTCGGTTTCCCCAAATGAAAAGACAGCAGGGGGTGGACTGGGTGAATCCTTCTCCTTGACAATTTTAACAACCTAAGCCAGGGTCACAAAACTTCTGTGACGAGCCAGATAAATAAATGTTTTAGGCTCTGAGAGCCATGCAGTTCTGTTGCAGCAACAACACTCCGCTATTAGTATGAAATCAGCTATAAGTAATATGTAAATGAGGAGTATGGCTGTGTTCCCATCAAATTTCATTTATGCACACTACAACTTGAATTTCATGTAATTTTCACATATCATGAAATATTGTTCTTGTTTTGATTTTTTTCAACCATTTAAAAATCTAGAAACCATTCTTGGTTTACAGCCATACAAAAACAGGCAGTGGGCCATAGTTTGCCAGTTCCTGGTCTAGATTTACTTCTCTTGATTGCACAAATATATACAGTTCCATATCAGAAATGTTACTTTATCTAAAATTTTTCTTATTTTTTTAAAAGTTAAAGAATTAACTTTATTTTTTCCACAAAAGCACTCATAATTTTTACAGTATTGGTGTCTTAGAAACATGAATTATCTAGTACATTTCCTACTCCCATGTCTGAATTCTCAACAACTTAATATCTTCCTAATACTAATATACCTAGGCACTGGGCTGGATGCTTTACAGTTACCATCTCGTGTAATCCCACAATAATCTATGGAGTAAAAATTGTTCAACCCCACTTTCTAGCTCCTTGCACACCTATGGTGACAGGGTGCTCACTCCCTTCAGTAGCAGCCCAAACAGACGCTAAGTGCTGCTCAGAGCTTAGTTTCCTGGCCAACGCAGCTTCAGGAAGGTGAAGGCCACCACGGATGTGAGTGCTCGCATCTCCTCTCAATCCCACCTAAATCCTCTCCAGCTGGTGAAATGTGGATGGACTAGGGGGCCATGGCCTTGACTTTCTGGGAGTTTCCCAAGCCCAGAGCCTCTGCAGGCCTTTACAGCTGCCAAGTGACAAATCTTGCAAGGACTAGGCAAAGGGAAAGAACATGACAGAAAAATAACTATTATAAATGTATTATTTGCTAAAAGTGTTTCCAGGAAATCTTGCTCATTGAATAGCGCCTCCACATCTGCATCCTCAAAGGCTCTTGCGCCCTCTTCTGGCAGGATTGAGTCCTAACCAGGCTCACTAGGATGTCTTCTCTTTAAAAGGAAAACTGACCCAGAAGTTCTCTCCTCTTTATGTACCAGACACCTGAGGATGCAAGGATACAAAAAAAAAAAAAAAAGGAGGGGGGGGCACTTTGTCCATTAGGAGTGCACTTAGCCATGGAGAGAGACAAACAGATGTGCTCACAACTAATGGGAAAGGCATAGGATGTGTGGGTGCAGACATGTATCTCAGCTTCTGGAGGGTAATGTTCCAAGACTGAGCTAGCTGCACATGTCAGTTGTTTAAATGTTTGGACACTTTCAGTGCCAGCCACAGCTGGCCTGCAGAGACATAACAGGTGTGTGCTCTCAAATTTTTCCCCAAGGTCTTTGGGAATGTTTTCTGGTCCCTGCTGCTGAGAAGGGGAGTCTCTCAGTCCAATTATGAACTCCACATATACCCCTGGACATGAAGTAGCCCCAGGAACCTCTATGCCTGCACGTTGCACCTCCTCCTTATAGTATCTTGTTTCATCTCAGGTCTAGGAAGAGAGCACTTTACCCTTAATTTATAAGCAAGGAAAGAAGGGCAAAGGGACCACCTCATTTGCCCAATTGGCAGAGCCATGGTTTGAGCTGGTGCTTTCTCCATAACACTACAATGGCCTTTTGAGGTCCTTCTCCATTTTCTCTCCAGCCCTGATTGCTACTGAGGTTCAGACCAGTAGCTCCAGCTGCCAAAGGTCAGTTCCAGCCACTGTCCACAGGCCTGCCACACTTATTGTATCCAAACATGGGATCCCCACCTCTTGTCTCTCCCAAGCTGCTGTTCCTGCTCCCTATGCCTGGTCTGGATGGAGAAGAGCGGCTGCAGACACACTTCACTGACCACTGACCAGGGAGGGCCTCAGCAAGCAGGCCATTCCTACCAGAGCACACACAGCGTGCAGGGCATCCCCATCAGAGGGCAAGGCAGCCCCTTCCACAGGATAGGCCCTGTGCTGGCCCCAACAAAGGCCCATGTCAGCTGTCTAGGAGAGCAAATGGGTGGCGAGGACAGAGGGTGACAAAACATGGTGGCTTTAAGAAGGATCGGCCACTCCGGGAACCTGAGAGAGAGGGAAGGCTCAGAGGAGGCTGCTGAGTAGGTGTCTGGATGTGGCAGGCAGGCACAAGGAGTCAGAGGAACACCATTTGCCAGGGCTGTGAAGCTCTTGGGAGTACTGAGCTCAGAATAGAGGTCAAAGACTTTTTGGGAGGTCTGAACAGCCAACCATTTTGAGGCTAAAAGATTTGTCCCAGAAACAAGGTTGTTCTCAAATAGTTTTGCATTTGATGATGCCCACAGCAGCTTGCTCCAGGGAGTTACAACTGTAGACCTTCCTGGTACCTAGAAAGAGCTATCAGAGGCACTGGGAAAACACTCTTGTAACTACATAACTCCTAAGGAGTGTCACTGAATGTGCTGTTAATGGTGCTTCCTGGTTATGCATGCACAACCCACACAACTGTGTCTAGCAGTCCTGACAATTATTTGTTTCTTTCGGTTCTCATAGAACCAAATAAGAGTGAAGAGACTGTTACATTAAGTTCTAGGATATTCTGTATGTCCCTTTCCCAGGTGATAAACTACATATTGAAATAAGGAAGGAAAACATATTCTATCCACACACTTCACATTGAAAATCTATCTTAATTTAGCAATGTAATGCCTTGCTGTTTTATCTTTCTCTTATAGATTAGAGGAAATCCTCATAAGTTTTGAGCGAGCGAAGTGTGGCAGACCCAATTCTAAGATCGCCCCCTGGTGTACATGCCCTGTATAGCCTCTCCCCTGGAATGTGGGTGGAACTATAGTGTAATGGGCTATCACTGCCCTGATTGTGCTCTAATGCAGCAAGCAAAGAAGCAAGCAAACAAATGAACAAATGAACAAACAAACAGATTCCGCTAATGTAATTAAGGTCCCTGATGGGCTGCTATTGAATTGATTGAAAGGGAGAGTATCCTGGACCTGACTTGACCAGATGAGCCCTTTCAGAGGGACTGAGGTCCTCCTTGAGGTCAGAGTGGTTCTCTATAGGCTTCAAGGAAAGCTGCCACGTTGTGAGGGGCCCTATAGAGGTGTCATGGGGCCAGAACCCCAAGGTAGCCTTGAGGAGCTGAGAGCAAGGAAACAGATTCTGCTGACAGTCTTGGATCTTCCAAGCGGACCCATGCTCCACTGGGCCTCCAGAGGAGATATCGATCCAGCCACCACCCTGACCACCACTCTGTGAGACCCTGAGCAGAGTACCCAGCTAAGCCTTACCTGGACTTCTGACCCACAGATACCCTGAGATAACAAGTATGTGCTATTTTAAACCACTACATTTGTGGCGATTTGTTTTGTAGCAACAGAAACTAATTCAGTAAGAGGGTTGTGCACAGGCAAAACTTGACTTCTGCCTCAGCAGAGAGGATACAAGAGGGCAGGACACTGCTTTAGGGAACTTTGCCCTTTACTGTTACCCTGGGACATAGCTGGGAGTCTGCCCTGCAGTAGTGAGCCTGCCTGCTGAGAGACTACAATGTACCTTTGTTCCCTCAGTGTGTGCTTGCTGATGCCTGAGAAGGCCCCTTTGGCAGGAAGCTGGCCACAGGGTGGGCAGGACATACGTGGTGTTTCCTCTCCTGGAGTGGAGAAACGATGATCATTCTGGTTTTCCTATGTCCTGGTGTCCTGCAACTGCTATCTTTCTGTGATTAAGAGTGTATCCAAGGAAGGCCCCACCCGGGAAGGAGAGCTGCCTCTAATCTTTTCTGAGGCTGGAGAACTGTCTGGTAGTAGACAGAGACCTGGAGGGAGGAGGGTGTCTGGCTCCTATTTCTCCCCCCAATTACTTCTTCTGCGCTCTGGGAGGCAGGATAAAATAGCACATGAAACTTAACCCCATTCTTAGACTCTAGGTCTGGTGCCCTGGGGCCAGCCTGCTCTGACCCCATCCCCTGCCAAGCCCCACATTTGGAGTTTGAGGCCAGGTCTCAGCCCCTATCCCACCCAGCCCTATTCTCATGGCAAATGCACTGCCCACAGGAGGGCTCCCCTCTCTCCCAGTGACGTACTTTGGTTGTGGGTCCCAGCCTCTGCCTGCTACACCCAGACTCAGGCTCCTGGCAGGTGCCCAATGTGACCTGTAAGATGGGACCTTCCTGCTGGCCCAGGTCAGTGTGGCTTTGATAGACTGCTAGCCCTGCTCTAGCTCTTGATGTCCTTCTCATGCCTCCTAAGTTAGGAGAAGGCATGAGTGGGTGAGTGGCAGTCTTGCCTAATTTCTACCAGGGTGAATTGCACGAACTGAACAGCCACAGTGAACATAGCATGAATAACATCACATTGCAGAGTGGGGAAGTTCCTTTTTCCTGTTGTTTTGTCATCTTTCTGATTATGTTAAGTCCTATCTCAGTTTGCCGCTGGCTTGGCTTCACTGTGTTCACAGGCCAGCCACTCTCCTCTCAGCGGAGGAATCCAGCCTCAGCCCCATGGCACTGGGCAGGCAGCAGTGTGCGTGTATGCCAGACAGTGTTGTGTTGTAACTGGATTCATCTTTAGTTAACTATTTCTCACTTTTGGTGAGTGATGCTGGGTTTTTATTTAGGATCTAGATAAATTTTAAATCCATTTATTTAGTAAGAACAATATTATCATTTAAAAGGGGGAAAACCCAACAGATCAGTAATAGCCCAGGTGGTTCATAAGGAATCAGCACAATCACTGAGGTGGGGCAGATAGGGCAGTGTAGATTGGGCTCGCACTCACTGGCCTGGGGCACGGGTCTTCTCTGTGTCCCAGTTTCTCCCACTAAGAAAGGAGGATAACGTTGGGAAGATATTCACAATGCCCTCACCCAGCATGTGGTAAGCGCATGTGTTTGTTACATAGGATTGACTTCTGGGGTTGAGGAACCTGCACAGTGCATCCTCTGAGCCACAAGGGGAGCTGCTCCAGTGTTGAGACCCGCTGCCCAGCTTTCTGGTAAGACCCGACAAGACCCTTAGCTCCTGGTAAGAGGCTTCACCCAGTCAGTAAGTATGAATGAATGAAATGAACAAATGAAACACTGGGAAAGCTCTGACTGCACCCTGGCCATGATGCTATCTTGATGCCACCAGTGCTTGCCACGGAAAGAGCCCTGACTCCTAGGGAGTGGAAAGAATGGGCCAGATTCTGGCAGAGGATCACCCAAATCTAGCTGAACACGACCCCTTGGCAGGTACCCTACAACAGGGTGAGACAGTGGCTCCTAATTCTGCGCCCGGGAGATTGTCTGACATCAGGGCCCAACTCAGTGTCCACATGCTTCTCTACAGGCAGCGAAGTGAACCTGCATGCCAGGGGTCAGCCAGATGGTCAATGGCTGGCCTGGAGCCCTGGGGTGGGCATAAGAGGTGAGCTGGCCACCCCTGCTGGGACCTGACCAAGGCAGGTATGAAATGTGAAGTGTGAGGTGTACTGAGTGGGTGACTGCAATGCTAGACAGAGTCTGCAGCAAGGAGGCCATGGTTGATCTTGAAAGTTTAGTGCTAGGAGCCAGGCAAAACGTCTTTGGGGCTCAGAGACAACAGCCCCATCTCCTTTCTAGGCCCCGTGTCCTCCAAGCTTTGCTCCAGATAACAGTCCAGTACAGTGGAAGTTGTGGCAAAAGTTCATCCGAAGACCTCTGTCATAGGGTGGTGTCAGTTCCTGTGGAACTCCACCATCTGGTGAAATCTCGGGGTTGACAGGTCTTTGAATACCACCTCTGTCCTAGCCTCTAGCGACTACTCGCCTCCTCTCCAGTGTTAGGCCCAGCCCCTTCCTCACAGCCCTTGCTCTCCAGCACCCCCTTTTGTCGCAGGGAGTCCATTTGTTCCTTTGCCTGATGACAGAAAAGGTGCTGACAGAGCTGGGGCCTCTCCAGGTCGCTCTATCCAGACTGGCTGCCTGTTGAGAGATGTTCAAACTCAAGGGCCAGAATCTCTTGTAAATGTCATATAGTTCAGTGGGCCAGTGCAACAAGATGAGACAAAACTACTAGGGAAGGAGGTGTATATTCGTGTATCATGGGTTTTGTTTGTTTGTTTGTTTGTTTGTTTGTTTTTTATCTCTGCCACCAAGTCTCTAAGATCTTTGAGAACAAAGTTTACAACCTGCACTTTCACCTAAGCTAAAAACTTTATATTTTCTAGGAAGATAAGGATAATTTCCGATATTTAAAAACACTGAAAAGTAGGATTCTAGAACAAGGACACCTCTGCCCATGTGAGTTTCCTGAGGCTGTCCTAACATAGCACCGCAGACGGGATGGCTTAGTACAACAGAGATCTAATCTCTCAGTTTTGGAGGTTGAAAGTCCAAGGCCACATTCCCTCTCAAGGATCCAGGAGGGTCCTTCCCCTTCTCTTGCCAGCCTCATTTGGCTTGTGGGAATTATGCTAAGTGAAATAAGTCAGACAGAGAGAGACCAATACTGTATGATCTCACTTATATTTGGAATCTATAAAAGCAAAATAAACAAACAAACAAAAAATCCAACTCATAGATACAGAGAACAACAGATTGATGTTGCCAGAGGTGGTGGGTGGTGGGCAGTAGGTGGTGGGTGAATAAAATGATTGATGGGGGTCAAAAGGTACGAACTTCCGGTTATAAAATAAATAAGTCCCAGAGGTGTAATGTACAGCATGGGGACTATAGTTGATAATACTGTGTTGTATATTTGACAGTTGCTAAGAGAACAGATCTTAAAAGTTCTAATCACAAGAAAAAAAAATTTATAACTATGTATGGAGATAGATATTAACTAGACTAATTGTGATCATTTTGCAATATATACAAATATGGAATCACTATGTTGTACACCTGAAACTAATATAATGTTATATGTTAATTATAGCTCAATTAAAAAAACACACAGACTGAGAGTTTAAAAATGGAAAAAGATGTACAATGCAAACTTTAATCAAACAAAACTTAGAGTGGCAATATTGATATCAAAGTAAATTTCATCACAGTCAACAAGAATAAAGATAATGAATGACAATCCATAATCATAAGGAAGTTGATTCTTCTCAAAGACTTAATTTTAAATGGGTATGCATCTAATAATAGAACTTCAAAATACATGAAGCAAAATTGACAGAAAAAGAGGAGAGGGGAATGGTCAAGATGGCATAGAAGGTAGATGCTAGGAACATCTCCTCTTGCAACCACACCAAAATTATAACAAAACTACAGAGCAACTGTTAGTGGGAGTTGCCTGAGGTCTGGCTGAACAAAAGCCCCACAACTAGTGACAAACATAAGAGGTCATGTCAAACCAGTCGGAGGTGCAGAGATGTGAAATGGCTCAGACCCACAACCGCCTGGGTGATCGAGAATCAGGAGGGCTATCAGAGCCTCCTTCCCCACTTGAGGAGTGAGGGGTCCCAGCCCCACACTGTGCTCCCCAGCCCAGGGTTCCAGTGCTGGAAAGAGAAGTCCCCATGACCTCTGGCTGTGAAAACCAGTGAAGACTGTGGCTGAGTAAGACAGAGGGCTGCGAGAGTCCCAGACATTCCTCTTAAAAGGCCCACACCCATACTTTCTTGCTGACAGACTCACTTGCTCTGAGCTCCAGTGTGGAAGACACTGAGTTGTCAGACTTCAAGGCAAGGGCCTAAGGGGTGGCTTTCTCCCAGACAGAAGTTCTGGCAGTATCCATTGTTCCTTTGTTGAGCCTTTCCCCTCTTCCAACATGTGGACACAAGCAGCTGCCATATCTGAGTCTCCATCATCTGGTGAACGCAGGTTGCTCCACCCAGGTGATTCTCTGAGATTCTGCCTCTCCCAACTTGTGGGCCCACCCAAGCCACTTCCAGTGGTTTATTCCATATAAATAGCCTATCTTGTCTCTTGCTGTGGACTTTCCTAAAATCTCTCAAATGCTCACAAAACCCAAAGAAGCAGCATCTGGCCCGGGTGTGCCCTGTATCTCTTGCTGAACAGCCCGAAGCCCTGCACTAGTGGCAGCTAGCCTCGGTTCCTGGCTTGGTCTTACAAAGCACTTATAAGCCCAGTATGGACGGTGGCCATCTGTGAATTGCTTGGTGACTCTTATCAGGTGGTCCCAGAGGTGCACAGGCTATGACTGTACTTGGCCTGCAGCTGAACCTCTCCCAGGAAGCCCTTGGGCTAGCATACCCAGTAGCCAGCTTTGACCAGCGCCAGAGCTAGAGCACCACCCAAGGGCTGCATCTGAGGAGGACACACCCAAAAGATAAACTGGGCAGGCACCAGAGCCCTGCTAAAGGGAATCCTGCTCTGAATGGTCAGCCCCTCACCAGCCAGTCCTCACAACCAATCAGCTTGAGGGTCAATCCCTCCCAACGGCATGCAAACAGCAATCAAGGCACACACAAGCCACACAAGGGACACACTTTGAGCACCTCACTCAGGTGACCAGGGAAGACTGTGCCACTGGACCCCACAGGACACCTACTACATAAAGCTACTCTATTAAGATCAGGAGACTTAGGAGCCCTACCTAACACATAGGAACAGACACAGGGAGGCAGCCAAAATGGGAAGACAAAGAAACATGTCCCACATGAGAGAACAGAACAAAGCTCCAGAAAAAGAACTAAACAAAATGGAGACAAAAACTCTACCAGATGCAGAGTTGAAACACTGGTTATAAGAATGCTCAATGCAGCTAGGGGAAGAGTAGAGAAACTCAATGAGAACTTTAACAAAGAGATAGAAAACATAAAAATGGAGGTGGAAAACATAAAAGGGAATCTGTCAGAAATGAAGAATATAATATCTGAGATGAAGAATGCGTTAGAAGAAATCATCAGAGTGGATGACACAAAAGATAAAATCAGTTATTTAAAGGATGGAGTAGCAGAAAACACCCAATCAGAACAGCAATAAGAAAAAGAATCCAAAAAAATGAAGATAATGTAAGGAGTCTCTGGGACAAGATTAAGCATAACAACATTCACATCATAATGATACCAGAAGGAAAAGAGGGAGAGCAAGGAATTGAAAACCTATTTGAAGAAATTATGATGAAAAACTTCCCTAACCTGGTGAAGGAAATAGACATACAACTCCAGGAAGTTCCAGAGAGTCCCAAACAAGATGAACCCAAAAAGGCCCACACCAAGACACATCACAATTAAAATGTCAAAGCTTAAATACAAAGAGAGAATCTTAAAAGCAGCAAGAGAAAAGCAATTAGTTACCTACAGGGGAGCTCCCATAAGACTGTCAACTGATTTCTCAACAGAAACTTTGCAGGCCAGAAAGAATTGGCAAGAAATAATCAGAGTGATAAAAAGCAAGGGCCTACAATCAAGATTATTCTACCCAACAAAGCTATCACTTAGAATCAAAGGACAGACAGGAGCTTCCCAGACAAGAGAAAGTGAAAAGAGTTCTCGCCACCAAGCTTGTAATACAGAAAATGTTGGAGAGACTTCTTTAAGAAGAAAAAAATGTGTCTCAAAAATATGAATAAAGAATGGTAATAGCTACATATATATCAACAAGCACTTTAAATGAAAAAGAATTAAATGCTCCAATCAAAAGAAAGGGTGGCTGAATGGACAGGAAAACAAGACTCTTACAAATGCTGCCTATAAGAGGCTCATTTAGATTGAAAGACACATACAGACAGAAAGTAAAGGGATGGAAAAAGGTAGTTCATGATGGACCTAGAGGGTATAGTGCCAAATGGAGTAGTGAGAAAAAGACAAATGCTACATGATTTCACTTACAAGTGGAATTTAAAGAACAAAACAAAGAAACAAACACAATAAAAAAGAAAGAAAAAAAAGGAGAAATAGAGAAATCCTCATCATAGTTGGAGATTTAAAAATTTGTCCGAGAGTAACCGACAGAACAAATTGACCAAAAAGTCAGTAGGGATATTGAACATGTGAACCACACAATCAACCAACTTGAGTAAATCGACACATGTAGAATACTTGCCCAACAGCAGCATTACACATATTGTGTTCAAGTGCACATGGAACATTCATCAAAATAGAATAAATGCTGGACAGAAAAATCAAGTGCCACAAAGGAGACAATTCAACCCATAACATCCTCCCACCACCAAGACATAAAGGGGGCCCCAGAGGATAGAGGAACTGTGAGATGGAAGGAGCCTAGATTTCTGAGACTCTGGCAGGAGAAACACCATCCACAAACCGGAATATCCAGGTTGGACAAGCATGTCCAACAGAATGAAACAGAAACTGCTAATGAGTTAAGCCATAGAACTCTTGAAGTATTTGTGTCAATTCTGTAACAATTAGAAATAGGTCATATCTTCAAAATGACTGCTAAAACATGGGTGTAGGAACAGACACAAGAAGGGGGAGACACTGGCCAGGAAACATGGGAACATGCTGAAGAAAGGACATAGACCTAGGGTGAAATCTTTTTGGAAGAACACCAGTCTCAGGATGATGAGACATCACAGTGAAAAAAAACAAGGGACCCTGGGGGCTTCCCAGGGCTGTTAGAATGCCTGGAATTTCTCGGGTGTGTTTTCACTGAGTATAAAGCTCTGGGTTGACATTTCTTTTACTTCAGCACTTAAAAATATTGCTTTATTGTCTTCTGGTCTGCACAGTTTCTAAATATAAGTCTATTGTCATTGTTACCTGTGTTCTTGTATTGTACCTTTCCTTCTCTAGCTGCTTTATAAGATTTTCACTTTATCTTTGGTTTATAGTAATTTGATTATGATGTACTTTGGTGTGGTTTTCTTTATGTTTCTTCTCTGTGGGGTTGGTTGAGCTTTATAGGTATTTGGGTTTTCAATGTTCCTCAAATTTGGAAAATTTCAAGTATTATTTGTTCAAATATTTTTCTTCCTTTCCTCTCCTGCTAGGACTCCAGTAATAAGTCTGTTAGGCCATTTGCTCTTGTCCCACAGCTTACTAAAGTTCTGTTCCTTTTTTCAGTCTTTTTTTTCTTTCTGTATGCTCTATTTTGGATAGTTTCTGTTGCTGTTGCTACGAGTTCACTGATCTTTTCTTCTGCAGAATCTAATCTACTTTTAATACCATCCAGTGTATATGCCATTTTAGTATCATATTTTTAATCTCTACACTTCCATTTGGGTCTTTTTTAAATCTTCCATTTCTACAACTGAAACCGGATTTCGTTAGTCAATGTCACCATAAAAAATCAATTAATTAATAATAAATAAGTAAGTAAATAAATAAATCTTCCATTTCTTTCCTCATTATGGTCACATTTTCCTCTATAGGCTTGAGCAGAGTAATAAGGTGTTTAGTAGTTTTTTTATATCTCTGTTTATTAACTCCGTTATCACTGTCATTTCTCAGTCTATTTCTATTGATTGATTTTTTTTTCTCCTGGTCATGGGCTATATTTTCTTGCATACCCAGTAATTTGTGACCAAATGTTAGATATTGTAAGTTTTACAGTGCTGTTCAGTGCTGGATACTGTTTAAAGTGTTGCATTTTGGTCCAGCTGCACTTAAATTACTTGCTGATCAATTTGATCCTTTGAGGTTTGATTTTAAGATCTGTTATAGGGCTTTCAGAGTAGATCTTATTCTGGAGATAATTTAGCCCTATTACTTGGCATGGCCCTTGTGAACATGCAACCCAATGCCGCAGATATTATGAGGCTTGTGAGAACACAAACTATTCCCAGCCTTATCCAAATCCGGGAACTGCTTTGTCTGCTGATTTCTGTAATTTTGTTCCCTGGGCTTAGAGAATTTCCTCCCAAATAGGCACAAGTACACTGACAAGTATTCAATCTAACAAGGATCCCTCTGCAGATTTCTAGAACTCTCTCTAAAATACTACTCTCTTCTATATTCTGTTCTGAATTTTCTAATCTTGACATCCCAGAATCCAGTGTCTGTCTCAACTCAGTCAGACTTCTGAGTCCTGTAGGATTTCCCTGTCCTGTTCTGCACTGCTTCTTAGAAGTTGACTCTGGAGCAATTTTAGGGCTCATCTTTCTTTCAGCTTCTCAGTCCTGTGCTACCTGTTCAATAACTGGAAATAGTTGTTTCAGATATCTTGTCCAGTTTTCTAATGTTTTTTGTTTATGGCCTGAGGGCAATTCCTGTAGCATGTAATCCTTCATGGACAGAAGTAGAAGTCATCTATTGAGTTCTTAATTTCAGTTATTACAGTTTTCAATTCTAGAATTTCCATTTGATTGTTTTTAATAGCTTCTAGTTCTCTGAAAAAAAATCTCCATTTTTTTCACTGGATGTGTTAAAGATATGAAATATGAAACATAACTATTTTAAAGTTAACATCTATCATCCTAGTATCTGGGCCTTCTGCTGATCTGCCTTTGAACTTTTTTTTCCTCTTAAATTTTAGTCAGTTATTGTCTTTTTGTATGCCTGCCTGTGTTTGGTTGAGTGTCAGATATTGTGGTTTAAATATAATGGAGATAATTTGAGACTTTGGGCTCCTTCTAATATAGAGATTTACTTTTGCTTCTGGCAGGCAGTTAGTAGGGACAAACCACTTTATTCAAACAAGATATTGAGTTGATTGAAAGTTGGATTTGGTCCTTGTGAGAACTGGCCTGCTTCCTGTTTGCCATTTCTCTTAGGGTGTAAACTTTCAGAGACTCATCTGAGAGCTGGGATGTTAAACAGGCTTCTCTTACTTGGTCACCTTTGAATGACAGTTGTCCCCAGGCCCATGGAACCACCAACAGTCTTGCTGAGCCTCTCGGCCTCTGCAGTAGCAGTATTGGTAACTGGTAAATATCTTGAGGAGAAAATGTACCAAATGTTGGACTTTCTTCTCTAGGGTTCCTGTCTCTCTGCAATTCTTTCAACAAAAAGATGTGTATTTAGATTTTGTTCAGCTTTTCTAGTTGCTCTTGGTGTGAAGTTTAGTTTGAAACGAGCTGGTCTACCATTACAAGAAATGAAAATCACCCTGATTTCTTTATAGCAATATTTTTGATCCTCGGAAGACAGAGGTTGTGCCCAATGATGAAATCTACACAACTAAAAACTTCCCTGTAGTCAAGGCTAACTCTATTCCCTGAACACCGAGATTATAAACATGACAGAACTCTCTCCAAACAGCCAGGGTGGATATAGCCCTTAACGAAGCCAGACAGCAGGATCCTTGAACTAAAATAATTTCAAGCAGAAAAGACCACCATGATGTGTGAAAATACCTTATCGAAAAGTGTGTGGTCACCTATGGTACATGTGCTTAGGAATAATGGTTATGATACTAAGATCCAGGGAAAGTTATTATAATGGTTATTGCTAGCATATTCAGTCTTCAGAGATTGAATTTTCTGAGGATATATCATAAAAATCTCCAGTCAAGATCCTTCGATTAAATTCTAGACCCCATTTCTCCATTGCCTCCAGCATTTTCCTCCTGGATGCCCGACAGCACCTCAGACTCAGGGGTTCTGGATAAAGTTCCTGTCTTCTCCCCAAATCCTCATTTTTTAGAGACAATTTTTGAAAGGACACAGATGAAACTATTTTAATAAGGGCTACATCTGGGGAGTTTATTTGTGTGATTGGAGAGGATGGCTTTTGCTTTTTTTATCTTTTATGCTATGCTTTTGAAAATAAAAATAAACTATGAATGGGTATCACCCTTAAAATAAAACCAAACTGTCTCTCCCAATTTCCTCTCAGGACAATTAGGGTGAGAGCTTGGACCTCTCCCAATGCCCATTCCCACCCCTCCTGGTCCATCTGGCACCAGACCCTCTTTTCAATCCCATCATCAGGCATGAATGCAGAATAACTTCTGGAACTGCCCCCAAGACTTCCAGCCTTCTCTCTCCACTCTAGTCCAGCAAACCTCCAACTTGAATTCCCTGATACACAACCAAGCATTAGAGTAGCAATGGTCTGGGATGAAGTCTCAAGTCCTTGGCATGGAACAGAAACTTTGAACCAGAATGAGGGCAGGAAGAGGTGGTGTCATTCTCCCGACTCACGGAAGTCTTGGGGCTAAGTCAGGTCTATGGTGGTGTCTTGACTGTGGCTCCACTGGATACATCACTGCAGCAACATGGAGACATGTAGCCTGATCTGCATACTTCCAGTGTCTGGAAGCCAGTGAAAGATGAAAGGGACCCAGACCACCCTACTCATTTTCAGTGAGCAGAGTGTTGCAGATGTCACCATAAGAAATGTGAAATGCAAAGAGATTAAGCAATTCTAGTTTCAGAATTAACTTATTGAGTTATATGTAATCACCGGAAGGATAGTTATGGCAGGATTTATCAAATCTCAAAATTATCTACACCAGGGTTTCTCAAAGTATAGAACTTGTTGGAAATGCAAACCCTTAGGCCCTGCCTTGGACCTATGTGTTATAGACTGAATGTGTCTGTGTCCCCAAAATTCATATGATGAAGCCCTAACCCCAGTGTGATGATGTTAGAAGGTGGGGCCTTTGGGAGGATATTAGGTCACGAGGGTTCTGAATGGGATTAGCTCCCTCACACCTTCTGCCATGTGAGAAGATGTCTATCTGCCACCTAACCTTGCTGGCACTCCGACCTCAAACTTCCAGCCTCCAGAGCTGTGAGAAATAAGTTTCTGTTGTTTAAGCTGCCCAGTTTGTGGTACTTTGTTATAGAAGCTCAAGTTAACTGAGACACTACACATCCTCAAATACCCAATAATCCTTATCTTACCAAGCCCCTGAGAAGGTAGAGTCCACAAGACAGAGGGCCGAGAAGGATGGGGGATACCTCCTGGTTTCTGATCTGGGCTTATGGATCAAAGGTGGTTTCATTTACTCAGCCAGAAGGAGAATCAGTTTGGGGAAAGAGAGAAAATTCAGTTTTTAGAAGGTTGAGTTGGAGGTACCTGTGGGATAAGCAAGTAAAAATGACTGTTAAGTATAGTGTTCTGAACATAGCAGGGAGATGTGAGATGGACATAAATGAAGACACTCTTAGCATGTTATTGGGATCACTGCCTTATAGCTGGTATGGAAGATAATTTAGATCTGGTGCTCTTCAAACTACCCCTCATTCCTTAAGATTTTTTATAAAAGAAAACTAAACATTTTATAAAAGAAAACCAACATTTTATAAAAGAAACCCCAATATTAAGAATGTATTTTAAAAGTTCTTTAAACAGGTTAAATCTTTATCTGGCATACTTCAGATCCATAATGATCTATCCTAAGAATACTGCTGCCAGACATTCTTTTCTGGGATGGCGAACCCTCCACAATGTGTCCACTGTCACGACAATACTTACAGTCAAGGGTTTCCATCCACATCCAACCTTCCTCTCTCTTGTCCACTTATGTGCATTGATTTTGGCTCTTGTCTTCATTAGAAAGAGATTAATTTCTCGCTGCCAGTTTATACAATAATACTTTTAAACTTTAAAACTGTGATTTGACTATTCCAAACATACAGATGAAAAATTAAAAATGTAGTTGTCAAAATGTTCTAAATATAACCAACAATTAACGTACTTTATTGGTTTCCCATGCTTCTAGAACAGAAACCAAAATGGTTAAAATGGCCCAGAAGGCCCTGCACTATCTGTGCCCCAACTGCCTCTTGAGCCACAGTTTGTGCCTTTCCCCCCACCCATTCCTCACCTGCCATACTGGCAAATTTAGGAGTCACCAGAAGTGCTCCTTTATAATGACTGCAAATAAATTGACATACAATTCAAGATAAAGGGCAGAAAAGGGGTCACATATTTTCCTATGGGTCTTGATTTCTTCATCTGTAAAATAAGGTTGAACTCGACTAAGGTTAGACTCCAAGAATGGGAACCTCTGGATTCTCAGGGGGCCCTCACTTATATGAACAGGCTTCAGTAAGACAATAAAATGGAACTTTTGCCCACAAAAGGATTGTGAAGAGGCTCATGCTTCCTTACAGTTATTTGATTAAGCAGGTGCTGCTGTATCGATTTTACCATTTCCATTTTCCTATGAGGAAATAGGCCACAAATGTGAAATGACTTTCTTAAGGCACAGCTGGGGTTTTACAAGCCTAAGTAAAAAACAAAACAAAGGGGTTGTTTGCTTTTATTTTATTAAAAAAATTTATTTTAATACAGTTGTCATACACTATGTTAGATTTAGGCATACAATACAGTGATTCAACATTTGTATACCTTATGACATGATCACCATACTAAGTCTAGCAGTTGTCACTTTTTATGTGTGTGTGCTTGTAGATATTATATCAGCTGAATAATGTAACCAGGATTATCCAGTTAACAGGAGGGGAAAAGGAAGGGAGAGTGTCTTTGTTTGACAGATACCTTTTAAAACATGACCCATAGTGGGAGGCAGATCATCATACGTATCCTTCTCAGTAAAGCTGGGAACATAAGGAATAGTTGTCTTCTGAAGTACACACCTTCCAGCTCAAAAAACACTAGGATTCTCAGAAAACCTGACACACAATATGTGCATTGATAACTAGCTGCCACAAAGTGGCACAGTTCTCAGTAAAGAAATGATGTTGGTCCAAGGCTGAAATCTCACACTTGCCTTCTCCACTTTTAGCATCCTTTTTCTTTTAGATATTCAACCTGATTTCTCTACTTATAAGAACGAGTTTGCGTGAATGTTGTTATTCCTTTGGTCTGGAGTCCCTCCCACCCTCCCTTCTTCTCCTTCCCTGGGTAACTCACATTTACTTTCAGTTATCACCTAAAATATTATTTCCTTAGAGAATCTCACCTCCCTGGACTAACTTAGTTCCCTGAGAAAACATTTCCAGAGTATCTTGCCCTTGGCTATCATAATACTTTACTCTCTTGAAATTTCTAACTTCCAGATTTTAAGCTTCACATAAGGGCAAGAAACACATTGATTCATCTGCAGCTCAAACCTAGAGGCTAGCCCAGTGTCTGAGTCATAGTAGGCACTGATAGACTATGAAGTAGAGAAATAGATAACCTCTAAGTTTTCTTCCAGTGTGAAACTTAAAAAATTTCAGAGGGGAGGCAGGGGGAATCTTCCCACCAGAAAGAAACAAAAGATGGACCAACCAAGTTTTCATCTTGTCCGGTCTTTAAGTCTGGATTGTGGTGGGAACAAATTAGCAATGCTTAGGAACCACCTTAATAATTAGTTAGTGTCACACTACTATCCATAATTGTTGTATAATTTAACTATCAACTGCCGGAGCAACTGTCTGGAGTAATAATAACCGAGCCTCCGGTGGCTGACAAGAATAACTTGATCTGATGTGGAGAAGGGAATTCCTCTGAGCACTCCTTCTGGAACCTGAAGGACTTTCCTGAGTCACAAGGGCTTGCAACGTAGACCCACCTGGAGAAGAGTTCTTGAACTAATAGGCTCTGTGCTTTAAGACCACTCAGGTTTGGTGCGTGCAGGAACCTGGGCATAATTCACTAGGGAGATTTTGATATAATTTCAAAAGGGCAGATCAGTGTGTGCCTACTGATCTGATAATTCTAACCAGAAAAGGTGAAGTGCAACAAAACTGTCCTCAAGAGGGGATGTGCTCACAATCAAGGATGAATGAATATTGATTATGTGGATTGAAAATTAGAGAGGTAATATCAGACTCAGATCACAAAGTTCCCTAATCCCCCTCCCTTTTCTCCACTCCAAGTACTCGAGCAGTAATCTCCTAACAGTTCCCTATGACTAAATACCCACCTCGGTTTTAGTATTGAAAGTGCAATCCACCTTCTGCACATGCTGTGGCCTCAGTTCAGTGTGCTTCAACCACACGGACTTGGGATGCCACTCACCTTCAAACCCCAGCCCAGACTCATAGATGCTTCTCAGACTGCCACCCCCTCAGGAGCTTCAGATCACTTTGTCATCATAGCTCAATCATGTGGGAAACAACCTTCCACACTGTACCTCATTCCTATACCACCTCTGACCCCCGGCATGGGGCCTCAGGATGCCAGAGGTCATCCTGCCTCCACGTTTTCCCTGACATCTGCCATAGAGAAGAGGGGGCCCCTCCGCAGTCAGAGATACTTTCTCTTCCTTATATGTCCACTGACATTGCCCTAAAATACAGATTACTTTCATGGGAAACTGACCTAGAAAATCCCAAGAGGTCATCAGATGACCAGAAACATTATTAGATTGAGTACTTATTCTTTTTCATTTATACATTTTCTCAAGATTAAAATGCTTTCATATGTATTATTTTCTTTCAGTCCTTACATTTTAAGAATCTTAGAATCATCTGAGCTAGAAGGAACCTCAAAGATCACATCTAACTTTAAAACAAAAATGAAAAACACAAGTTAAAAGATTTGCTCCAAGTTTTAAGATTTAGCAAGAAAAACAAGGTTCATTAGTTTTCCATTTCTGTAAAGCAAATTGGGAGGGGTCTAGGAAGAGAAGTTCAAATCTCACCTACACACAAGGGTGTGGGCATCACACAGACATGTGCCTGATACCCACTTTACCTCACACCACCTCTGCAATTGCAAATATCATTTAATTTGAGCCCCTTTTTCGTCATCTGTCATGTGAGAATAATAGATACCCCCAGGGGTTCGTAAGGGGTAATGAGAATATGGACAAGAAAATGGTTTTATGGTATAAGGTACCATCTGGCAGGGTCCTTTTGAAGTAGTTTGTACAATCGTGTGGCACTAGACTCAAACTTCCTTAAAGTTAGAGGAAATTTTTCTCTGCTGACCTGCCAAACCAGGGCTCCCTCCCCTGCAGTGTGAGCCTCACTTTTAGTCACAGTAAGATGGAATTTAGGGCACCAAGAAATGATGAGCAGCTACAGTGTTTCAGACAGCCCTTTCTTCCACCCCAGGACAATGTCAGCTGCATTTGAATGTATCTGGACTGCCCCAGCCCTCTGCTGAAGCTGGGATCTCTTCAAGTGACCAGACAGTCCTGGACCCCCAAGCAGACATGGCTCACTTGGTAGAGTTGGGGCTTACTATTTTCCATAGTGGCTGTACCAATTTGATCCCACCAACAGTATATGAGGGCTCCCTTTTCGCTTCATCATTGCCAACATTTGTTGTTTATTGTCCTTTTGATACTAACCAAACTGACAGGTGCGAGGTGATATGTATGGTGGTTTTGACTTGTATTTCCCTGATTATTAGTGATGTTGAGCATCTTTCCAGGTGTCTGTATGTCTTCTTTGGAAAAATATCTGCTCAGGTCATCTGCCTATTTTTTAAATTGAATTGTCTTGTTTTATTTGTTATGTTGAGTTTGTATCAGTTCTTTATATATTTTGGATATTAACCCTTCATTGGATATATCATTTGCAAATATCTTCTCCCATTCAGTGGGTTGCCTTTTTTTTCATGCTTTAGTACAACTTTATTTTCATTATAATATGTAACATATTAATAGAAGTTAAAACACACATAGAAATAGGGACCATGTATTTTGTTTTTAGAAAATTAAATCCTTCATGATCAAAAGTGGTTATTTTATTTTATGTCCTTCAACACAAATTCTCTATGAATAGCTTAACTCAAATCTCTTAGGTTTCTCTGTGCAATACATTAACTGTAGTTGCTGGTATAATTTAAAAAGAAAACTTGTAAAAATAATGTCACTCACCTGACATGGAAAATTACTCACATAAAATGAGTTCGATGGTGTTTTGAACTTAATAAAGAATTGATTTAACTAGGCTTAAGAGTTATAACTGAACATTTTTTCTAATAGAAGAACAAATACAGAATATATTTTGCTTTAAACACCAATTTTTTAAAGAATGAGAAAGTATAAATATTGATTAAAAAATAAATAGGCATGCTTAATGAGAATTATTTCAACTATCTATAAAACAATATTATAATACATTATAAAAATATATTAAATTTTAGGCTACCATTATTCACTTAAAAAAGTGTGCTAGAAAGTTTTTTTTGCCAACATTTTTTTCTGGTAAGTGTTAAATTCCACATTAAGATATTGAAGACAAAAAGCTGTTGAAAAAAATCTTCAAATGTACAAAGTTCTTTACTTTTTTTTGGCAATTTAAAAATACATAACCATTTAAACTGAATACAGTTAGTATTATTTCCTCACTATTCAATTGATATTATAAGGAAGAGCTCCATTCAGTTAAAACCTAATGAATACCATCAACTTTTCCTGGCTTATTTTTCTGAACAGAATTAGCACATAAACATATAATTTTGTTATCTTTTATTAAATGCTAGAAAAATTATAACATAGTTCACATGAAGCCCTTTAAAAATTCGATGTCACAGGTTGAGACATTAAAGGTAAATGATGACAGCAGCCTCTGTTGGAAGATCCTCTTGGAAGAGGTATTCTATACTAAGCAGGTTATGTAAACATAAGAAACCACCACAATTTTTAGCACCAGATCTGTTGCCAACTTACATGAAGTTCATCTGTCACATTTTAAAATGGTTTGAATTGCAACATAGATATTATGGCACAGAATTTTAAATTCAGTGGTTAAATCAGTTAACTGGTAATAGTTAAAAATTATACTTCTAAAATATGGGAACCTGTTGTATTACTTTATTTAAAGTGTGAATATAAAATAGTATGTAAAAACATAAATACCAGACTTTTGACAGATTCAGTTCTTTTGCTTGATCCTTAAGCCAGTAAAGCTGCTATTCAAATTAATATTTTGGAATTTCTTTCTGAGTTAGACATATAATCAGTCTTATTTTGTATGTTTCACTTCTGCACTTTAAATGGGAAAAAACTGCTCCCCTTTTACTGCTGCTATTATTCTGAATAAATTTTCCTCTCCAAATCAACTAAATTCTAAAGGGAAAAATTCATCACATTAAATATATTTAAAAACTGAATGTATAATCAAACATGGATTTGAAAACTGGAGTTTTAAAAATGTTTTGCATAAAAGCTGTATCATTGGAATCAATGGGAAGCCTTCGTTATTTTGAGGCTATCACACTTATTTAGTGTTTATCGTAAGATTAGCCTTATAGTCATACCGTATAACTCTTAAAATCTCACAAAATAAGTAAGGAGCTTTGAGTGCCAGCAAAGCCATTTTGTCATTCCACAACATCAACATTAAACATAACATTCCCTCTATCTGTAAAACTTTCACATTTTCTCATATTTCTTTTAAATACATTTTCCTCTGTTAGTCTATATGCAATGAGCAAAAGTGCATTCAAGTCCCTGATGTAGTGATATTTTATATTTGTGCTACCTATTGCCATAATAACATATTTAGCAACATCTCACATTTCCTTTTTTAAAAAAGGACTATTTAAGTGCTGGGACTTTTTCCCCTTGGATAGGATAACACAATATCAATTATATATTGCCTTTTTAAAAATTCGGTGTAAACTTATAAAAGATTAACTCATTTTCTACTTACCTTCATTATTCTAAACTGAGCTGTTCAGAAAATGATTAAAGTGAAAAATTTCTTTCTCTACTTTCCAGTTCCATGAGTTTGAGTGTTAACATAGTGCATTATACTTTCCAATAGCACTGCAGTCGTCTAACATTTAATCAAGTTTCATATGTTGTTTATATTCCTTTTTACTTCTAAAAACCTCACCCATTTCCATGCAAAGGAGGCATATATTAAGATTGCATATTAACTGTTTAACTTATAAAAAACTTTTGAGAATAATAAATACTAGAAAATTTTAGAAATGAAGTGGAATTTTTGGTTCCATGAAGTTACTCGATTTTAGATTTTACTATGGTATAACTGTTTTTATCTGCCAAGTTTTGTCTATAATGAGAAATAATTTTCTCAACAATTCTGAGTTTGGGAAATAAAAAAAAGGAAGTGATTTATAAACAGTAGCCTTGTCACTCTCCATTTTTATGCTATCACTCATACTGTCGTCAATATCTTAGCTATAGTTTCTTTGGACCCTGACATAAGTTAGAAAATTTGTCATTGGTACTTTAGAGTTTAACATTTGGTGGCGGGATGGGGAGGGGGGAGCAGCTTTGTGCAACCATATCTGGAATTCCAGTTTATCATTAAAAACATGCAGAGTGAAGATTTTCTTCTTTTGATTCCTGTATGTAAGTGAGGAAGTCTACATAAGTGTTTTACATTTTAGCAGTTTTGTGCATATAAAGTAGGCTACTTGAATTATATCCTACCTGATTACTGTGGCTCTGCAGCAGTGAAATAATCTTCTAAGAAGGACTGGATATATTCAAATGTTGGTCTTTCATCAAGGTCCTTCTTTCAACAAAGATTCATCAATTCATGCAGGGATTCAGGACAGCCCTGAGAGCACTTGTTCCACCTTTTCCAGCACTTCATGGTTTACAATACCTAGATATGGCACTCTGCCCTTTGTTACCAGTTCTGTCTGTAGAATTCCAAATGATCACACATAGACTTTATTGTAAATTGATCATATACTGCAGCCTCAGGAGCTATCCATTTGACTGGAAATTTTGCACCTGCTCTTGCCGTATATTCATTGTCTTCAATTAACCTTGCTAAACCAAAATCTGCTATTTTGCACACAAGATTTTTCTCCTACAAGAATTTTGGCAGCCCAAAGATCTCAGTGAATACAGTTCATTCTTTCAATATATGCTATACCATCAGCAATCCGAGCAGCCATATCAACCAGTTGTGGGAGTTTCAAATACTTTCCATCTCCCTCCTTCAGGAAATCTAATAAGCTCCTTTTTGACATAAATTCAGAGACAACAGCACTTAGTGGAACAAGTTTGTCATGCCTTAATTTTTTCATTTTCTGAGCCTCTTGAAGAAAAGCTTCTGGCATCATCATACCTGGTTTTAGTGTTTTGATCACTACTTTTGTGGTTCCATTCCATGGTCCCATCCATACTTCACAAAAACATCCTTGTCCTAGCTTAATACTGTCTACATCCATTCATCTGATCATAAATGGTATAATTCCATTACTTTTTTATGGCTGAGTAATATTCCACTACACGCATGTACCACTTTTTCTTTATGCAATTGTCTATCAACAGACACTTAGCTTGCTTCCATATTGTGGCTATTGTAAATAATGCTGCAATGAACATAGGAATGCATGTATCTTTTGTATTTTGGATTTCTTTGGATAAATACCCAAAAGTAGGATTGCTGGGTCATATGGTAGTACTATTTTTAATTTCTTGGAAAAAATTCCATACTGTTTTCCACAGTGGCTATACTCATTTGAAATCCCACCAACAGTGCACAAGTGTTCTCTTTTTTCCACATCTTCACCAACACTTGTTTATTGATTTTTTATGATAGCCATTCTGACAGGTGTGAGGTGATATTCCTATATGGTTTTAATTTACATTTCCCAAATGAATAATGACACTGAACATCTTTTCATATGTCTATTAGCTATTTGCATGTCCTCTTTGGAGAAATGTCTATTCAGGTCCTCTGCCCATTTTCTAATTGGATTGTCTGTCTTTTTGGTGTTAAGTTGTATGAGTCCCTTTTGTATTTTAGATATTGACTCCTTATCAGATGTATCATTGGTAAATATCTTCTCCCATTCAGTAAATTGTTTTTTCATTGTGTCAATGGTTTCCTTTGCTGTGCAAAATCTTTTTAGTTGGATATAGACCCATTGTTTATTTTTCTTTTCTTTCCATTGTCAAATATATATGTATGTACATATATATATTTGGAAAGAAATATATATATGAAAGAAATATATATATATACATATATATGTATATATATGTGTGTGTATGTGTGTGTGTATACACACACACACACACACACACACACACACACACATATATACTAAGAGCAATGTCAGAGAGTTTACTGCCGTGTTTTCTTCTAGGAGTTTCATGGTTTTGGGTTTTAGATTTAAGTCTTTAATCCATTTCAAGTTTATTCTTGTATATAGTTCTTGTATATGGTGAAAAAAACTGGTCATTTCATTTTTTTTTTTGCATGTATCTGTCCAGCTTTCCCAACATTATTTATTAAAGAGACTGTCTTTACCCCATTGTATATTCTTGCCTCCTCTTTCATAGATTTATTAACCACAGAAGAGTAGGTTTATTTCAGGGCTCTCTATTCTGTTTCACTGATTTGTGTGTTTTGTTTTTATGCCAATACCATGCTGTTTTGATTAGTATAGCCTTGTAATATAGTTTGGTATCAGATAGTGTGATACCTCCGACTTTGTTCTTCTTTCTCAAGATTGCTTGGGATATTTGGGGTCTTTCGTTGTTTCATATAAATATTAGAATTACTTATTCTATTCTATGAAAAATTCCACTGGTATTTTTATAAGGACTGCATTGAATCTATAGATTGCCTTTGGTAGTATTGACATTTTAACGATATTAATTAATTCTTTCTACCCATAAGCATGGTCTATGCGTCCATTTACTTGTATCTTCTTCAATTTTTTTCTTCAATGTCTTATAATTTTCAAGTACAAGTCTTTAATCTCCTTGGTTAAATTTATCCTTAGCTGTTTTTTAATGCAATTGTAAATGGGATTGTAAATTGTTTTATAATTTTTTTTCTCATAGTTGGTTGTTGGTGTATAAAAACACAACCAATTTCTGAATGTTAATTTTGTATCCTGCTACTTCACAGAATTCATTTATCAGTTCTAGTAGTTTTTTGGCTGACTCTTTAGGGTTCTCTCTATATAGTATCATGTCATCAGCAAATAATGACATTTTTACTTCTTTCTTTCCAATTTGGATGCCTTTTATTTCTTTTTCTTATCTGCTTGCTGTGGTCAGGACTTCCAATACTATGTTGCATAGAAGTAGTGAAAGTAGATATCTTTGTATTGTTCCTGATCTTAAGGAAAATGATTTTAGATTTTTACCATTCGGTATGATGTTAGCTGTGAGTTTGTCATATATGGTCTTTATTATATTGAAGTATGTTCTCTCTATTCTTCTTTGCTGAGTTTTTTAAATCATAAATGGATGCTGGATTTTCTGGATCTATTTCTGTATCTATTTCTTTATCTATTTTCTGTATCAAATGCTTTTTTTCTGTATCTATTGAGATGGTCGATGATTGTATGATTTTTATTCTTCATTTCATTTATGTAGTGCATCACATTAATTGATTTGTGGATGTTAAATCAAACTTGCATTCCAGGAATAAATCCCACTTGATCATGCTGTATAACCTTTTCAATGTACTGCTGAATTCAGTTTGCTAATATTTTTTGAGAATATTTGCATCTATGTTTATCAGGAATATTGTTCTATAATTTTCTTTCTTTGTAATGTCCTTGTTTGGCTATGGAATCAGGGTAATGGTGTCCTCATAAATAAGCTAGGAAGACTTCTTTCCTCTTCAATTTTTTGGAATAGTTCAAGAAGGCTAGGTATTAATTCTTCTTTGAATGATTGGTAAATTTTACCTGTGGAATCATCTGGTCCAGGACTTTTGTTTGTTGGGAGTTTTATAATTACTGATTCAGTTTTGTTTTTAGTTATCAGTCTGTTCAGATTTTTCATTTCTTCTTGGCTCAGTCTTGGAAGATTGCATGTTTCTAGGAATTTATCCATATCTTCCAGGTTTTCCAATTTGTTGGCATATACCTGTTCACAGTATTTTCTTATAATCCTTTGTATTTCTGTGATGTTAGCTGTCACTTCTCTTTCATTTCCAATTTTATTTACTTTGATCCTTTCTCTTTTTTTCTTGATGAGCCAGTTAAAGGTTTATCAATTTTGTTTATCCTGTCAAAGAAACAGGTCTTGGTTTCATTGATCTTGTATATTGTTCTTCAGACTCTATTTACTTCTTCTCTGATCTTTATCCTATCCTTTCTTCCACTTAGTTTAAGCTTTGTTCTTTTCCCAGTTCATTTAGGTTGAAGGTTACACAGTTTATTTGAGATTTTTCTTGTTTCTTGATATAGGCCTGTATTGCTATGAATTACCCTCTTAGAACTGCTTTTACCATGTCCCATAAATTTTGGGTTGTT
Source organism: Eidolon dupreanum (assembly GCA_028627145.1). Lineage (NCBI taxonomy): Eukaryota > Metazoa > Chordata > Mammalia > Chiroptera > Pteropodidae > Eidolon > Eidolon dupreanum. Next base: position 93,452,922 of record CM053509.1, on the reverse strand, counting down.
TCGTTTTTATTTTAATTTCTCTCAAGGTATCATTTGATTTCTTCTCTGATCCCTTCGTTAACCCATTTATTGCTTAAGAGCATGTTATTTAGCTCCCATGTGTTTTTTAGTTTTCTTATAATTTATTTCTAGTTTGATCTTGATTCTAGTTTCATACCATTGTGATTAGAGAAGATCCTAAATATGATTTCAATCTTCTTAAGTTTATTGAGACTTGTTTTGTGGCCTAACATGTAGTCTTTTCCTGGAAAATGTTTCATATGCACTTGAAAAGAATGTATATTCTGCTTCTTTGGAGTGAAATATTTTTAAAATATCAATTAACTCCATCTGGTGTAGTTTGTAATTTAAGGCCACTGTTTCTTTTTTGATTTTCTGTCTGGATGATCTATCCATTGATGTCAATGGAGTATTAAAGTCCCTTACTATGACTGTATTACTGTGACTCTTTCCCTTTATGTCTGTCAATATTTGCTTTATATACTTAGGTGCTTCTACACTGGGTGTGTAAATGTTTAAAAGGTTTATATCCTCTTGTTAGATTGATCCCTTTATCATTGTGTAATGTCCTTCTTTGTCTCTTGTTATAGCCTTTGTTTTAAGGTCTGTTTTTCTGATACAAGTATTGTTACCACAGATTTTTTTTAAATTTCCATTTTCATTAAATATTTTTTCCCATGCCTTTACTTTCAGTCTGTGCGTGTCTTTCAATCTGAAATAGGTCTCTTGTAGGCAGCATATGTAAGAGACTTGTTTCCTTATCCATTCAGCCACTCTATGTCTTTTGATTAGAGCATTTAATCTACTTACATTTAAAGTAATTCTTGATAGATATGTAGTTATTGCCATTTTATTTATCATATTTTTTAAATTTCTTCTCCTTCTCTTTCTCCTCCTCCTCTTCCTACTCCTCCTCCTTCTACTCTTCACCTTCTTCTTAAAGAAGTCCCTTTAACATTGCTTGTAATACAGGCTTGGTATTGATGAATTCTTTTAGTTGTTTTTTTTTTTTTGCCTGGTAAGTTCTTATTTGTCCTTCGATTCTAAATGACAGCTTTGCTGGGTAGGGTAATCTTGGTTGTGGGTCCTTGCTTTTCATCACTTTGAATATTTCCTACTAATCCTTTCTGGCCTGCAAAGTTTCTGTTGTGAAATCAGCTGACAATCTTATGGGATCTCCCTTGTAGGTAACTACTTTTCTCTTGTTGCTTTTAAGATTCCTTATCTCTAACTTGATGTTTTAATTATATTATGTCTTGATGTGGGCCTATTTGGGTTTATCTTGTTGGGACTTTGTGCTTCCTGAACTTGTATGTCTATTTCCTTTGCTAGATTAGGGAGGTTTTTCTATCATTATTCCTTCAAAATAGGTTATCACTGATACCCTATGGTGTAAATGTTGTTACACTTGATGTTGTCCCAGAGGTCCCTTAAACTATCCTTATTTTTAAAATTCTTATTTCTTTTTGCTGTTTTGATGGGGTGTTTTTTGTTACCTTGTATTCCAAATCGCTGATTAATACCTCTGCTTCATCTAATCTGCCATTGATTTCATCTAATGCATTCTTCATTCCAGTTACTGTTTTCTTCATTTCTGACTGGCTTTTGTAAATCCTTTTTCTCTCTTTGTGTAAGTTCTTACTGACTTCATCTATTTTTTTCCCTAGGTTCATTAAGCATCCTTATAACCAGTGTTTTGAACTCTGTATCTGGTTAGTTTCTTGCTTCCTTTTTAATGTAGTTCTTTTTCTGGAGTTTTGTCCTGTTTTTTCATTTGGGACATGTTTCTTTGTCTCCTCATTGGCTGCCTCCCTGTGTTTGTTTTTATGTATGAGGTAAATCTGCTATATCTCTCAATCTTGGCAGGGTTGCCATATGTAGTAGGTGTCCTGTGGGGACCAGTGTTACAGTTTCCCTGTTCACCTGAACTGGGTGCTCCAGGTGCGTCTTTTGTGTGCATTGTATGTGCCCTCCTGTTGTCATTGAGCCTTGATTGCTATTGGCATGTCATTTGATGGGATTGACCCTCAGGCTGACTGGCTGTTAGGACTGGCTATGATTATGGTGGATGAGTTTTTATGTGAAGGATGACCCCACAGAGTGGGAAGCACTGAAGCAGAGCTCTGGTACCTGAGTCCATCTTTCAGGCCTGTAATTTGTGGAGCTAACTGGTGGTGCTCTGGTGTGGTCTGAAGCCGGCTACCAAGTGTGTTGGTTCTAGAGCATTTGCGGAGACTCTGGCAAAGGCCCAGGTCAGCCACTGCCACCTGTGCCCAGCCCAGGGCCACTTTGTAGAGCTAAAAAGTTATCTGTGGTTGGTAGCTGCCTGTGATGGTCTTAAAGGTGCCTAGGAGAGACTATAGTAAACCAAGACTTGCTACCACTAGTGCTGGGCTAGGGCTGCTTAGGAAAAGGTACATGGCACATTTGTTTGGTATTTGTGGACAGTTTTACTTCCTACTTTCCAACTTGGATGCCTTTATTTCTTTATCTTGTCTTATAGAGATTTTAGGGACATCTACAACATGAGGCCTCTTGTGAGTAACAGCTGCTGAAAGAGGTTCTGGTGTGGGTGTGTTGGATGAGGTGAGTTCTCAGGGAATCACTAGGGTGAGTTGAGTTTGATGGAGACTCAGGCTGAGTAGGAGTAGGACTTAGAAATAATGATGGCAACCTGCTGGCCTTGTGAGTGGAGGGCTCAACAAAAGAATAATGGCACCTGCCTGCCTGCATTTTAGTGCAGGAGAGAGCTTCCCCTTCCTCCCTTTCTCTGAAGTAGAGAATTCATTTCCTCCTCATATATCCCTTGTACTTTTTGAGCTGCTTCCCCAGCATTGGATCTCAGAGAAAGTGAGTCCATCAGTGAGTAAGACCATGCTGGGGCCTTTTAAGAGGAATGCCTGGGACTCAAGTAGATTTCCAACTCACCCAAATGGAATCCCTACTGATTTTAACAGCCAGATGTGGGAACTCCTCTTCCTGGCACTGATGGTCTGGGATAGGGAGCCCAATGTGGGTCTGGGGCCCCTCAATCCTCAAGGGGGAACTCCACAGCTCAGAATCCCTCCCTATTCTTAATTGCCACATCTCTGCCCCTCCTACCAGTCTCAACATGACTTTTCCTTTATATCCTATATACAGTATCACGTCATCTATAAATAGTGACAGTTTTACTTCCTACTTTCCAACTTGGATGCCTTTATTTCTTTATCTTGTCTTATTATTGTGGCTGGGTTCCTAATACTATATTGAATAAAAGTGGTGACAATGAGTGTCCTTGTCATGTTCCTGATCTTAAAGGAAACGATTTCAGCTTTTCACCAATGAGTAGGATATTAACTGTGGGTTTGTCGTATATAAACTGTTATGTTGAGGTTTGTTCCCCCTATCATAAATGAATCATAAATGAAAGTTGAGAGTTTTTGTCATAAATGAATGTTGAATTTTGTCAGATGCTTTTTCTGGCCCCATTGAGGTGATCATGTAACTTTTATTCTTCATTTTGTTGATGTGGTGTGTCATGTTGATTGATTTTTCAGTTATTGAACCATTTTTGCATCTCTGGAATGAATCCCACTTGATCATACTGTATGGTTCTTTTAATGTATTGTTGAATTTGGTTTGCTAACACTTTATTGATAAGTTTTGTATCTATGTTCATCAGGGACATTGGTCTATAATTTTTTTGTAGTATCTTTGTCTGGTTTGGGTATCAGAGAAATGCTAGCCCCCCCAAAATGAGTTTGGAAGCATTCATTCCTCTTCAATTTTTTGGAATAATGTAAGAAAAATATTAATTCTTTAAATGTTTGGTAAAATTCATCTGTAAAGTCATTTGGTCCTGGACTTTGGTTTGTTGGAAGTTTTTGATTACTAATTCAATTTCATTACTAGCAAACCATCTGGTCAGATTTTCTGTTTATTCTTGACTTAGTTTTGGAAGATTATGTTTCTAGAAACTTATCAATTTCTTCTAGGTTGTCAAATTTGTTGCTGTATAATTGTTTGTAATAGTCTCTATATTTCTGTGGTGTCAGTTGTAACTTCTCCTCTTTCATTTCTGATTTTATTTATTTGGGCCATTTCTCTTTATTTATTGATAAGTCAGTTTAATGTTTATCAATTTTGTTCATCTTTTCAATGAAGCACCTCTTAGTTTCATCAATCTTTCCTTTTCTCTGTTTTTAGTCTCCATTTCATTTATTTCTGCTCTGATTTTTATTATTTCCATTCTTCTACTAACTTTGGCCTTTGTTCTTTTTTTCCTAGTTCTTTTAGGTTAATGTTCTTGTTTATTTGAGATTTTTCTTGTTTATTGAGGTGGGTACGTATTGCTATACTTTCCTTGTAGACTAATTTTGCTGTGTCTCGTAGATTTTAGAATATTGTTTCCATTTTCTTTTGTCTTGAGGTGTTTTTTTTTTTAAATTTCCTCTTTGATTTCTTCACTGGCCCATTTGTTCCTAGTAACATCTTGTTTATCCTCCACATATTTTAGTATTTTCCTGTTTTCTTCTTGTAGTTGATTTCTAGTTTCATATCATTGTGGTCAGAAAAGATGGGTGATATGATATCAATCTTCTTAAATTTATTAAGACTTTCTTTTTGTGACCAAACATATGATCCATCCTGACTGTTTCATGTGCATTTGAAAAAAAAAATGTGTATTCTACTGTTTCGGAGTGAAATATTCTTTATATACCTATTAAATCAATCTGCTCTAATGTGTCATTTAAGGCTAATGTTTTCTTGACTGTTTTATGTCTAGATGATTTATCCATTAATATAAATGGGGTGTTAAAATTCCCCTGCAATTATTGCATTACTGTCAGTCTCTCCCTTTATGTCTCTCCCTTTATGTTAGTATATGCTTTATTTATTTATGTACTCTTATGTTGGTGTATAGATGTATTTCCATTTTTAAGGAAAAAAGAATCTATATTCAAAACCTTGGGAGGAGAGTTTATCTGTGATGGTGTCAATTTTGTGTCATAATGATGCAAATTTTTTTCTTTTGCCTTGGAACATATTGGCATTCATTTATTTAAAGATAATGTAACATACTTGTGTTCATTAAGGCAATCTCTGTATATCATTAAACATGGATACCCATGTAATATAAAGGATGAAAATTTCAAAATTGCAATCAGAACTTCTGCACTGCTAAAAATAATTCGTATTGAGAAAATTGCACCATGGCTTATTTCAAACACAATTACAAGTGACTATGAGGAAACAAAATCACAACTTGGGTAACTGCTATGACAAAATATTTATTCTACTCAATGTAGGCGTACCTTGTTTTATTGTGCTTTGCTTTATTGCACTCTGCAGATACTGTTGTTTTGTTTTGTTTTGTCTTGTTTTAAGCAAATCGAAGGTTTGTACAACCCTGTGCAGAGCAAGTTTGTCTATTCCATTTTTCCAACAGGCTCAAATGATGGCATTTTTTTAGCAATAAAGTATTTTAAATTAAGGTATGCACATTTTAAAAAACATAATATAATTTTACACTTAATAGACTACAACAGGGGTTCCCTACCTCTGGGCCACCTGTCCATGGCCTGTTAGGAACTCAGCTGCACAGCAGGAGGTGAGTGGTGGGCCGGCAAAGTTCCATCTCATAGGAGCACAAACCCTACTGTGAACTGTGCATGTGAGGGATCTAGGTTGCACATTCTTTATGAGAATCTAATACCTGATGATCTGAGGTAGGCCTGAGATGGTGATGCTAGCACTGGATAGTGGTTGCAAATACAGATTAATATTAGCAGAGAGGTGTGACAGCAGAGAGACCATAATAAATCAACTGTTTGCAGACCCATATCAAAACTCTATCAGTGAGTGGCAAGCGACAATTAAGCTGCATCTGGTGGCAGGCTTTATAGTTGAAGTATATCAAGTGAGTTAATATACTTCAATTGTACAGCTGCAGGTGGTGGCAGACTTTAAGTCAGAATTCAACCACTATTTTAGTCTGTGCATGGCCCGTCCATTATTTTATTTACCACTTCCATCTGTACTTCTTTCCTGCACTGTGCTCTTGTCTCAGTCACAGTTTTGGTAAGCCTGCAAGCTAATCCCAGCCTAAATGAGTGAAAAACAAATGTCACTGGAGAGCTTCTTTGAAAAGGGAGAAAGAGCCAATGATGAGACAGCAGAAGACTCTAAGACTGCCAACAAAAAGAAAGCTGCATTTAAAGGAAAATACCATGAGTCTTAGATTATGGGTTTATCACAATAGGTGGTTCACATTCTCCAAGCCCGCTTTTTTAATATGTGATGACCAGCTATCCAACGAAGCCATGAAACTTTTGAAAATGCTTTGCCACGTGGAGATCAAGAACCCTGAATTAAAAGACAAGGCTTTGGAGTTTTTCAAAAAAAAAAAAAAAAAAAAAAAAACATGAACACGAAGAACAGAAGCAATTACTGAAGGCCACCACTTCATCAAATGTGTCTGCCCTGAGTGTATCAATTTTAGTAGCTAACCGTTGCATTGCTAAAGCTAAGCAGCCCTTTACTACTAGTGAAGAGTTGATCCTAACTGCTGTTAAGGACATTTGTCATGAACTTGTAGGAGAGGCTGCAATTCAAAAGGTGGTACATGTTTCTCTTTCAGCTAGCACCATAACTAGATGAATTGATAAAATAGCAGAGGCTATTGAGGCATGATTTTTAGAGAGGATTGGTGAGTCACTGTGGTACACAATCCAAGTTAACGGGTCTACTGATATTGACAAAAGGCAGCAATGCTTGTTTTTGTGCAATATGCTTTTCAGGAGGATGTGCATGAGGAGATATTATGTACGCTTTTGTTGCCAACCAACACCACAGCTGCAGAATCATTCCAGTCTTTGAATGATTACATATCAGGAAAACGGAATTGGTCATTTTGCGTCAGTATATGCATGAACAGAGCGGTAGCCATGACTGGATGGCTTTCTGATTTCACTACTCGTGTCAAAGAGGTCACTTCTAAATGTGAGTCTACTCATTGTGTCATCCATAGGTGTCAGCACCGAGCTGATCGAGAAGGGAAGGTTCGATGGTGAGACACCCAGTTGGAATAATGCACAAAAGGCTGACTCGAGAATGAAACAATAGGCACCAACTTTATTCCTGGGAGCATGCACTCTACACTAGGGGACCACATGGGCTTTATATATGTCAGAGAACAATAGTGGCATTCTGCCACAAATGCATAATAAACAATAAGCTGAAGCACCCTACTACATTAATGTAACATTTTAAATCTGGAGTCCTATCCCTAGCCACGAGCCTGGATCACAGCCAGACCTGGGATGCACACTCCACCCCTAAAAGATCTCCATGTAGGATCTAGCCCGGAAGCTGTTACCTTGGACCCACGATAGGGAAATGCTGGCTAGCCGAAAAATGTCACCTGAACTTCATAATATTTTGCAGAATGTGATTCAAATGACCAACCATGTTAAAGTACATGCCCTTAACTCACATCTGTTCATACAGCTCTGTAAGGAGATGGACGCAAAGCATACATATCTTCTCTTATACATGGAAGTGAGATGGCTTTCTAAAGGTAGATCACTGGCCAGAGTTTTTGAGTTACAAGAGCCACTCCAGAGATTTCTTCTAGAAAAAATCACCACTGGCAGCACATTTCAGTGGCACAGAATGGGTCACAAAACTTGCTTACTTGTGTGACATTCAACTTGCTCAGTTAACTCAATCTGTCACTTCAGGGGAGAATGACAACTGTATTCAAGTAGGCAAATAAAGTAGCTGAATTCAAAGCCAAACTGGAATTATGGGGGTGACAAGTGAACACTGGAATTTTTGACATGTTTCAAATGTAAACAAAGATTTTGAAAGACTAGGCCAGGGCCTTCTTTCTCCCAGTTGGTGCATGCTCACCTATCAGCTTTCAAAAGAGTTTGAGCATTACTTCCCAACCACAAAGACCACCGAAATGAAAAGGAATGGATCCGTGACCCATTTGTAAATAAGCTAGGTGAATCGATTTTGTTAGTGCTAGAAGAGGATCAACTGCTTGTGATCGCAAATGATGGTGGCCTTAAAAGTATGTTTGAGACAACTTCAAATCTCCTTATGTTCTGGATTAAAGTCAAGGCTAAACATCCTGAGATTGCCACAAAAGCATTGAAAAGCCTGCTTCCATTTCCAACATACTATCTTTGTGAAGCAGGGTTTTCTGAAGTGACAGCCACCCAAACGAGATTATGGAGTAGACTGGGCATAAGCAACACACTTTGTGTATCACTGTCTCCCATTACCCCCAGGTGGGACCATCTAGTTGCAGGGAAAAAAGCTCAGGGCTTCCACTGATTCTGCATTATGGTGAGTTGTACAATTATGTCATTATGTATTACAATATAATAATAGAAATAAAGTGTACAATAAATGTAATGCACTTGAATCATTCTGAAAACATCCCCTGCTGCTGCCCCAATCTGTCGAAAAATTGTCTTCCATGAAATTGGTCCCTGGTGCCAAAAAGGTTGAACACCACTGGACTATACAGTATAGTGTACACATAACTTTTATATGCACTGGAAAGCCAAAAAAGTCATGTGACTTGTTTTATTGCACTATATACTTTATTGCAGTGATCTGGAATGAAACCAGCAATATCTCTGAGCTTTGCTTATAATGGGACATTGTAGGTAGACTAACAGGGCAAATGCTTCAATAAGAGCATCACTGCATGTTCAAGAGTAATTGTCCATTTATCTTCATTACAGTAGATGGATGCAGAGATGGAAGCAGTGGCTAAGGTATATTATTGAGGGGAATATAATTGGAGATAATGCCTTGGAATAAACTGTTTTAATATTAACTAAGAAATACATTTGGTGGAAGACTGATAATAAGGTTTAAAGATTCATGTTTATGCCAGGAATTTCTTTTTAATGCTCTAATTCATAAAGCAGTCTACTGAATTAGGTTTAATGAATCATTAATTTTCAGATACTCAAATCTGGGAAGCAAAATTTTTAAAAGAGTGGGGATTAAAATACACAGAAATGCTAAAAAAACTATCATTTTAATATAACCTAACTTATGATTTTTTTTATGCCTTAAGAAAAAATTATTTTAAAAGTCTCACTAGCAATACAATATCACTCACCAAAAATAAGTTGAGTTTCTTTGCAAGTGGTTCTAATTAGTAGCCCTCAGGGAACTTAAGAACACAGCTTGGCTTTTATGCCATACCACCCACAATGTTGTCTTCTCTCGACATTACTGTTCTTTATCACAAGCACATTAAGCCTCCCTTATTCCAAAGTTAATAACAATTCTTCTGGATAGGGTTTCCTATAGCAGCAATAATTAAGTAGCTTTACAGGTCAATCAAAGAAGTCATTCTCAGATAAACTATAAAGTTGCTAGAGAGATGAAAAAATACATTTCATCTGCATTAAATGGTTTGAAAAGTATTCCATATGTGATAATCTTTCCACAATTATATAATTACTCTAGGGTTGCAGTGAAAGAAAAGAAATTATATGTAAGCATGTGGGTTCTATTCAACTTTCCCCATCATAAAATTTGTCTATGCTAAAATTCACAAGAGAGAATGACTCAGACTCATGGGAATAAATTTAATTGTGCCTAATACTCCAATCATTTTTTTCCCTTTACAGTATTTGGATTAGAAAGCCAGTATTACTTGGTAAGAGATGGGAAAGTGCTTAAAATCAGGGTTTATATGTAATAACTTATTCTTTCACTTTAAAAAATTATACACCTTTGATTTCAAGGGATCAAACATGAAGTGCACCAACCTCAGCCTAGCTTCTGTACACACATCAGAGCATCCTTTTGAGAGGTTGAAGGATAAAAGTGAGATCTAACAAACCAGCTCTCCTTCACCAGCCATTTACTGACATTACTGTGTGGTAGACAATGTGAATTAGTATTCACCATTGACATCCCATTCTCCTTCTGGCTGGAGATGTGGAAACTACAGTTGAATCTATGTTCTTAGTGTAAATCAGGATTATGAGATTTGAAAAGTGGGAGTGAGACAAGGTCCTCTGCCTTCCCCATTCAGCTCTTTCTGCTAGGTTGTAAAGTCTTAGAAATATAGAGTTTTTCTGTCCAGTTCTCCAGTAACCCTCCTCCATCCTAGGGAGTTAGAGGTCATTATAGCAGCTGCAGCAGCACGGACTATCAATTCTGGCTTCCTATCCCTGGATCACAGCTACTGGGTGTGTCTCAAAATCACACTAGTGGAAGTCTTGAAGGTAGGAGTTCTCGTAGGCTGTCAGTTCTGTTTCATTCTGGGTAGGAGGATGCTGTAGTTTTAAGCCCTTAGAAATTTAAAAAACTAAAGAATTCACATATAGCATAAATAACACAGCAATCATTTTTCCACTGGGGAACCTTGTTGCTGGGTTGAAACTCCCAAAAGGTTGTTAGGTGAACATGGAATAAGAGTAAAATTGGATAGAGTTTTTTGCACATATTACTCAAAAAATTTTTTTAGTAGAACGCCCCACCCAAATTGTCATAGAGAAATGATATCGACATAGTCTGAATTTTCCATAACATGCTGAATAAAAACACTTAAGTACTTGATTTTTGGTTAGAAAACAATTACATAACTGGAGCACATCTTTCCAGTAAATAAAATACAGTACTTATATCCAGTGATAAGACGCAAAAGGAAGTAACAAGAATCCAGGCTATAAGAAAACATTACACACATAACCCCTAGCCTCAGCTGGGCCCTCCATCCATCTCGTAATCTTTTCATGACCCAAACAAACCCCCCTCACTTTCTCTCTAGTGGGTATATTTTGACATTTTTCTCAAGTCCCTATCTCACAACTTTGTCTCAGTCTTGGTGATGTTCCGATTGGCTTAGCTTGAGTCAACTGCCCACCAATTGGCTAGGAGAGCAGAGGGTGCCTAAATTAAGAATGACACCAAGACTGCACACAAGGTAGTTTCTCCTAAAGCAAGAACAGAGTCAAAGCTGGAATTGACCTACCCGCAGCCAGGCAGAAGCGGGCATGCAACCGCCCGCCATTCCCTCGCGCCCTCATCTCCACCTCTGCGCGGCCCACCAAACCTACAAGTGCCCGCACCGCTTCTCCGCGAGCCACCCGTAGCCTGCCTACACCTCACGCTCCGGCTGCCCTCAGACCTAGCCTGCTTTGAAAGCGCCCAGAGCTGCGGGTCGCGACACGGGCCGCCTCGTGCTGCCATTGGCCGTCACGCGTCACGTGCAGCAGCGCGCGGCGGCGATTGGGTTGGGCAGGGGTGGGTGGGGCTGACCTGGGCGGTGCAGGAGCGGCACCTCCCCCGGGAACGCCCGCGTTGGTGAGTGGTCCGCGCGCGCGCGCGGCAGTTGTCCGGTGGGTAGGTGAGGCGGTGAGGAGGAGCGGGGCTGTGTGTCCTGGGCTCCAAGGGCCCCGGCTGCCTGCCGGGACCCCGCTGCCCCCGGGCGCCAAGTGCGGCCTGTGGGAGCCCGGTCGGCCGCGGGATGCGGAGCGGGAGAGGAGGCGCCGACCTGCCTGCCTCTGAGGCAGCCGCGCCAGTGGATCCCGGTTGTCCTGATGTCTGACTCGTATGCGGTGAGCCCTGGGGGCCCTTAATGGGACACGGGAGGAGGTCTTCAGCCCCACGTTCCGGGACTGCGAGGCTGCTGCCGCCCGGGACCGAGCGATCTCTAGCAGCTGAATGTCCAGATGCTCACGTGGAAGCTCCTGTTTTTTAATGTTGGCAAACTAGTTAACAGTAAATTATGAAACACTGGGAGAGCCAAACGGGACATCTGTGACTCTGATGTAGACCATATCTTGTCCCCATTTGTGGTAACCTGACCAAGTCATCTCTCTCTAGGCTCCTGGGAGTAAGGGGAGAAATGAGAAAAAGATATGAAATAGTGCTTTAGGGGAAGAGAATCAGAGGGTCCAGTAATAGTTGTGTATATTCAGGGATTAAAACAAACTAAAATTCACACAACTACACACGCACATTTTTACTTGGTCTCCACTGCAAGGTAACTGTCATCCTACTTTCTATATGAAAAAATTGTGAGGCTCGAGGGTTTGGGTGACTTGCAGTCAGAGCTATTAAATGGAAGAACTGTGTGTGATTTAAACCCAAATCTGCATGGCTCCAAACCCACCCCGCTCGCTCATCATTTTGTCTCTCAGCCTCCAGTCCAGTTCTGTCCGAACCTCTTGTGCACAAGAATTTCACCTTGTGACCCTTTTAAAATGAAGATTCCCAGCCCCCCTTCAGAAATGTAAATTCATTATCTGGAACCGGGCCTGGGGATATGCATTTTAACCATTTCCTAGGTGATTCCATTTTGGTGATCCAGGGAGCGTTCTGAGAACAACTACTACAGTCTAATTTCCCACCCAGTCGCCATGGGGTTGTACCCAAAGGACTCAAAATTTCCCTTCCTGCTTAGAGAGTCCATGTCTTTTTCCAGAGAGGTGACTGACTAACCAAGCTTTGAGAGGAAATCCTTTGTTGGGAGAAGCCAAGGTTTATGAGATAACACCTTGCACTGTTCAACAGCTCTATCTAGGTTTGAGAAAATGCCGACAATTTGCTTTGCCTTTTTTTTTTTTTTTTTTTTTTTGTAGCGCTTCCTTCAGTGCTATTTTGACCTTCCTAAAAAACAAAACAAAACAAAACAAAACAAAAACAGGCTCAAGGCATTTATTTTAAAGTTAATATTAAACAAACTTTAAAACATGAAAAAAGTTTAAAAACCACAATTCATCCATAATGTCACCAGTCTAACAGAATTACTTTCGTGTTCTTTTGTATTTTTCTGCTACTAATGATCTCCCTGTTGTTAATAATATAGATTGTTCAAGTTCACAAAATTTAGAAAATTCTTTGGAGAGATGGGCATGAACTTCAGATTCCAATTGGAAATTTGAAAATTACCCTGAAGATAAATCTTAAATCACAGTTATCTAAAAGGTATATCTCATCCTTTTTTCTCAATTAAAAATGCCTCAAGATCTGAAAATTTTCATTATTTCTACAATAAGTGTATAGTGGGTGTGAAAATATATACATTGAAATGTATCTTTTCTTGTGACTTTGTTACCTATATTACTTCAGCCTCACCAAAAGATACATTTAATTTAATTATTAATTTACATATTTTCTGTTCTAAAAATTATGTAAATTGAATAATCAAAACATTTCTTTGGAAATAATAACTATCATTTAATGCACTTAATGTGTTGTTACTGAAAAAATTATAGTTATTTTTTCTGCTTCCTGTGGAGACAACATGGAGTAGAAGAAATAAAGTGGGCTTTAGTTTAAGAAAGAACTGGTACTCTAATCCCAATTCCAACACTCTCTTGACCTTGGGCCAATGACTTCCTCTCTGATTTTCACTTTGCTCATATTAAAATGAGGACAGTGCCTCCAGGGTTTTATCTGAGACAACATGTATAAAATCCTGGTAGAGTACTAAGCACAACTATTTTTCTACCATTAGTTCTTTTTCTTCTTTCTTCTTCACTCTCTTTAGAGAAAATTTGTGAGTTCAAACCCTGCTGTAATGGAGGTCATTTTCATTTCCAAAAAAAAAAAAAAGATGCAATTTTTTGAGCATATACTATATGTGAAATATAAAAAGATCCATAAAATAATAACAAACTACCTTAAAACATTTTTTTTGAGGGCATAGACAATCTAAGGGCATAGACTGCCTAGCTCTTTATCATGTTTTGCTTTCTGACTAAAATCATTTGTTAACCCAGTAAATATTTATGAATACTTGTTAGTGCCAGGTACTATGTTTGAAGTAGGAGATATACCAGTATAGAAGACTGAGTCCCTGATCTTACAGAAATTATGTAGAAAAAAGACAATACGCAAATAAAACAAGGTAGCTACTGATTGTGATAATGCTTGAACAATAAAATTATATCTTTGAATGTTAACATGGTAAGGAAATGTGTTCCTTACTGAGTATCATTTGTGACAAAATATTCGTTAGAAAATTCTCTTTAATGCAAGTCTCAGTTAAGATTGTGAAAGTAGTTTGTGTGTCAGAAAGTAGGGACTTAAGAAAAATTAGCAGTTTAAGATTTCCCAGGTCTGAAATACTTCTTACAATTGATCCAAGAGATGTAATTTACATTTGTTCCATAAAAATGTCAGTGCTTTGATAGACTTTTGGCTTAACTTTAGAAAGTTATAATCTTATTTTTCGTGGAAATCATTCCCTTTTAATAGCAATTAGTATGAGCACCTATTTTGGTAGAAAATTATATCAAAAAAAAAGTCTCAGTGATTTCTGTAAAATTTATTAATCTTTAAGCCCATGAGAATTTTAACATAAACAATGAGTAATGACTGACCATTAAAACAGGTTTCTAAGAGATCAGCTAGCCCAGTGACCATAGGCATAGTTTAGAAGTTACATGTCTTTATTTTTCTCATTGATCGAACAGTGATCAGTCTGATCACAGCAAATTGAATAGATTGGATTTTTAAAGAAACTGAATTTTGCAAGTGACTAAGTTGCAAAAATGAAGATTCAAAACTCCGTAAGTACTTACACTTGCATGAAAAAAAAAAAACTAAAAAATATTAATAGGTATTATGCTTTAGTATCTTCTCAGTGTTATTTATCATGTTTTCTGTGCTATCTAAGTATTTGGATGTTACTTTTTTGTTATGGTTTAAAACCTAACATTTATCCTCTTTGGTTGTAAGCCTTATGATTTTAATTCTTAATCTTTTGAGTGGCGAATTCTACTACAAGGTGATTGATCACCTAGTTTAATTGTAGGTGCTAAAAAAGAACACTTTATCTTTTTGTTCTTTGTGGGCATAAATAAGTATCAGTCTCTGGATCAAACTTTTTGTCTGGTTGCTGCAGTGTTTATAGCACAAGAAGCTGTCCATTGCAGGTGGAGAATGGTTAGAAGGCCCACAAATTACCTGAGAAACAGAGGCATGCCTTTTTGATCTCTACATCATTTCCATTCACTACGGTTCAAGCAGAAGCATTTCTTCTGCATGTTTGATCTAGTAATTGTGACATCCTACCCTTCAAAAGGAAAGTTGTCTGACCCTGTATATGAACTCAGGACTTTATTTCATCAGATGTTTTGAGCACTTACTATATGCCAGACATCATAATGGTTGAAATGGATCTATTATAGTAGATCCAATTCCAGATACCTGTACGTTTAGTAAGGGCCATGTGATCTTAGCTACTCATGAAAACATTTTTTCATTTTGAATCATGCCTTTGCAAAGTCATCTTTGACAAGTTACTTTTATACTTTAAAAGATTAATTTAACTCTAGATGAAAAGAGTTCTAGAGAATTACATTTTCTCAATTTAAAAAAAATCTTGTTTTAAGAATTAAATTGCCTAGTAGTTTAATTAGTGTTGTAAGTATGTTTTTATTTTATTCTGTTCCCAATACTGTTTCCCAAGGAGTTTGCATATAATGTATATGGTCTATTAAATATAACATTTTTTCTTATAAAATATGTATTCAGTGTCAAACTTAGGAAATAGTAATAATCAGAAAATAATAAAATAAAATATAACCTGTTAATATTTTGATATATATTCTTCCAGTCTTTTGTCTATGTACATATTTTGTTTGTATTTTTTATAAAAATGAGATCATACTCTACATTCTACTTTATAGCCTATATTTTTAAATCTAGTATTATATGGTGCATAAATATGCTTTTTACTTACATGTTTCTAATTGTTTTTAAGCAGTTGTTTTGTTGCTAGAATAGAGATCAAAAGAATCTATAGAATTACTTTAGGGGATAAATTCAGAAACCCAAACTGTCCACTCAAGAACAAAATCCCCTTATTTGTTCCTTTCCTTCCTTAATTCTGGTCGACTTTACCCCCATCCGTCCCCGCCCCCCATCATCTGCCCTCCCACTCACACCCACAGGAGGGTGTGAATGGTTAGAAGGCCCACAAGACTCTCTCTTGGAGGGAGTCTCTGAAGGAAGGTTTATCTAATCAATTATACCATACTTAACATTTTAAGTTCTCTTCTTTTTAAATCTTTTCAGCCAATTTTTCAGAATTTTTAATTTTTATTTTATTTGCTTGAGGCAGAGCATCAAGAGTAGAGTTGGGAGAATTTGGAATAATATAGGAAATAAAATCTTGTTGAAATTCTTTCTCAGAATTGTAAGCAAGGGGGAGTAAGTTGAGTAATATAGATTCAAATTTAAAATTTTATGTTCCAAAGAATATAGTCCAGTTTTTAAAATTCCATTTTGCCTTTTATATATTACCTCAAACTTTCTAGCAATTTTGTTATGTTTACTGCTAATATGCAAATATATTTGACTATTAAATCATCCCTCTTTTGAAATACACAATATTTTTGCTTCATTCTTAATGTTTTTCTAGTCTATAAGAAATTATGTATAAATGACTCAGGGCACAGATTAAATTTATATTAAATATTTAAAGCAATGGTGGGAATATATTTTAAAATGTAGCATTAAAGTAAATATCTAAGATTTATGTAATAGTAACCAGTACAACTACAGAATCTTTTTAAAATAGCATTTTTATTCCTATAAAAGTAAAACGTTGAGTATAAAAATTTAGAAAATACCAACAATCCCACTACTGTTAATATTCCATTAGTCTACTAATCTAATTTTCCTTTCTCTTAGTCTATAGAGGATTCTGTTTATAATAGTCATATAAAATGACAGCTCTCCTATGAGGGCTTTAACCCTTTTCATTTGAAATGAATATGTATATGTTATCTGTTTTGAGCCTGTTCCATGAATAGGTGGGTTTATTCCTATTTTCAGGTCAAACTGCTTTATCTACCCTGTTTATAAACTACAGCAGATTTTGACTTCCCAGGTCTATCCTATGTCTTTAGGGAAAGGTATGAGTAAACTAACTTTTTAAGTTTGTTTTCGTCATCTTAGTAATAACAAATAAGAAACAATGTAAGTAAAAATGGAAAATACAGAAACATATAAAGGAATAAAAGTCAACCATACTTCCATCAGTATTTTGGTTAGTCTCTTTCAAGTCTATGAAAGAGATTTTTCTCTGCCTACTTATTTTTACATACTACGTGTGCAGTTTTTGTATTTGATTTTCTTTAGTAGAATTGATTTACCATTTTAAATCAATTTTTATATTTTAATATGTTGCTGAAATAAGGTACTGCAGCTAATGCCAGTGCCTGTCTTTCCCAGCTCCTTTACCTGAAGTCTCCTACAGGCCAGGTTCTTCCTAGATGCTGATCTTTCTGACCTGGCTACTTATAATAATCACTGTCATCATTATTGTCATTTCTTGAACACTTCTTACATTTCTGTATTTTATATTAGCAGCCTACCTGAACAAGTTTACCTTTATTATGTCCTAGTGAGCACTATTATTGGACTGCTATCTCTTCCTTTTTTTTTCATAGCTGAGTTCATTTCCTCAGCCCCTATGTTCCACATATCCTCCATTCTATAAGCTTGTTTTGCAAAGGTTCTATCATGCATCTAACTTAGTCTGCCTAATTTTGTACAAAATCACTTGACTCTAGTTCATTGTTTTCTTCCCTTTGAACAAAAGCTCATTGAAAACAGAGATGATAAGCAGGACCACAGAGAGGTTTTCTTCTCTCCATGATTAGTTGTGTTTCCTAGTACACATGAGAAGAGTATTCTCATTTAGATAATTTTCTTCCCTCCCATCTAATTCAAATGAGTAGATATTTTTAAATATTTCTAATTATTTGTAGAATTTTAAAGTGTGAATGCCCTTAATGACCTAAATCACTATAAAGAAATTGTAGAATAATTATGCTTTTATCTTGTACATTCTAGAGTCTAGTTCTATAATTGATTATTATTTGGCTCAGTAGTAGACCTCCTTGATAGACAAATAAAACTTTATGATTCTTCACATTTGTGTAAATGGAAATAAAATTGAAATATTTTTCTATTAAATTTTAGACTTGTAAATGTTATTCTTTTTTAAAAACTTAGCTTTTCTACATGATTATAACAATATAGGATGAAAATAATACCCTTTCATTTTCATGGTAAAATTTTATTGGTTTTGGAGTGAATTCTGTTGTATGGGGCATTTAGAGAAGAGATCTTAACATGTTAATCACTAACTTTGTACAAGATAATGAGTCCAAGTCAGCCTGTTACCCTATCTACCCTTCATTCCTAAGACTGTCCCTCAGGTCATACTGAACACACTGACTCTCTTCTGTACAACAGTCCTTTAAATATTTGGATTCATTACTTCCTGCATGTATGTTTTTATCCTTTCTACCAGACAGTTACCTTCTCAAGGCCAGAAACCATTTTATTTATCCTCATGTTTCTCCATATCTTTCATAGTTCTTGGTACCTAGTAGGGTCTCAAATATTTGTTGTATTGAATTGGACTGTTGTTCATTTGAATCCCTAATTATCTTGACCTCTTTCCCTCTAAACATACTTCAGTGTGTCTGTCCCCTTTAAGCTATGTTCCTGGTATATTCTGTCCTCCTACTTTGAAAAAATATATCTGTATAAGAACACAACTTTATATGAATGAAAGTTGGAAGAATATAAAAGATTACTTAATATTATTATTGAGCATGTCAGAGTTTTCTGTTGTTATAACTGAAAATTACATTTATTCTGTTGCTCAAATTGTTTCAGCTTTTGCCATTAGGAGCTCTTTCAGTTGGCTTCTGTATCCCTTTGTCATATTCCCAGCAGTTTATTTTGAGCACCTCCTTCATTTCTGGCACCGCAGGATGGATGCTCCAGGCTCATCATATATTCCCTGCTTCATCCCTAAAATCAGCCATTTCAATGAAGATCCCTGGATCTTTTTATTGGAGAATGGTATTAGAAATCAGGATTTGTTCTGTCAGTGACCAGAGTTAGGAAATAAATGTATGTGTATTAACCTCTATATACATACATATCTGTATTCTTTCTACTTTGACTTATTAGTTTCTACGTTAAGCTAAACAGGAATTCTCACTGATGTCTCAGACTCTAATTCAGAACTATGTAGTTCATTCTAGCCTTTCCCCCTTACTTACCTGTAACCTTCCATTCTAACAGTGAGAAACCTAGCTCCTAACATTCACCATCTTTTTACTTATTTTTTCAGTCCCACTGTACATGTACAGCAGTATCAGAATTGTTAACCAGTATCTTCATGAGAAACAGCATTACTAACTACAGTGCTTATGTACAGTTCCTTTTGTTTTCTCTTACAGTTTCCATTCATTTCCATAGTTATTTAGATCCCTTTTTCTTCCATCCTCTCCAGTGAAGTTATATTTATACATTTGCAATACAATTACTTTGTCATAGTCTGCATTCCATGCTGGAACCCCGCCAAGTAGATGTTCTAAAATTTGCATTTTAAAATTAAGGTTCACAGTTTGTGCTATAAAGTTCTGTGGGTTTTGAGAAATGGATAACATCATTATCCATCACTGTAGTACTATACAAAATAGTTTCATGGCCCTAAAAATCGTCTAACATGTTAGAAACATAACCGGTTTATATTCTGTGAGAAATATTAAGTCCAACTTAAAATTTTTTCTTTCATGAATTTTGCTTTTCGTGTTTATTGTACTTAAATACTCATCATCAAACTCAAAGTCATACAGTTTTCCTCTTATGTTTTCTTCTAGAAATTTCACAGTTTCTGCATTTTACATTTTAGGTCTGTGATTTATTTTGAGTTTTTTTTGTGTAAGGTGGGAGCTCAGTCCAATATCTAGCATCATTTGTTGAATACTACTCTCTCTCCATTGAATTGTGTTTGTACCTTTGTCAAATATTGGCTGTATTTTTGTGAGTCTGTTTCCAAGCTCTTTATTGTTTCACTGTTCTTTCGCCCCTCTCTGTTCATTACTATAGCTTTATACTAAGTTTTGAAATCAAGTAATATAAATCCTCCAACTTTGTTCTTTTCCAGAATTGAATTGGCTATCCTAGTACCTTTTCATATAAATTTTAGAATAAGCTTATGCATGTCTACAAAAAACCTGGCTGGATTTTCGGTAGGAATTGCAGTAAGCCCATAGCTCAATTTGGGGAGAATTAACGTCTTTACTATGTTGAGTCTTCCAATGCAACAACACACATCTCTTTGTTTATTTAGATTTTCTTTCATTTCTTTCATCAGTGATTTCTAGTTTTTTATACACAGGTCCTGTACATATTTTGTTAGATTTATACCTAAGGACTTCATTTTGGGTGCCATTATAAATGTATTATTTTTTTTAATTCAAATTCCAAGTATTCACTGATCGTATGTAGGAAAGCAGTTCAATTTGTAAATTGACTATGTACCTTTTAACCTTGCTTAAGTCACTTATGTACAGGAGTTATTTGGTAAATTCTTGGGGTTTTCTGTACAAGCAATAAGTCATCTGTGAATAGAGTTTTATTTCTTTGTTTTCAATTTGTATACCTTTCATTTCTTTTTTTTTTTTTTTTTTTTTTTTTTTTTTGTCTAATTACACTAGCTAACACTTTTAGTATGAAGTTGAGTTGTAAGTGGTGAAAGAGGACATCCATGCCTCATTCCTGATCTTCTAGGAAAACTTAACATCTCACTATTAATATGGTATTAGCTGTGATTCTTTTAAATAGTCCTTATTAGGTTAGGGAATTCCCTTCTATTCTTAGTCTTTTGAGAGTTTTTATTATGAATAGATGTTGAATTCCTTCTTCCGCATATATTAATATCACATGATTTTTCTTGTTCAGTCTGTTAAATGATGAATTACATTGATTGATTTACAGGAGTTAAATTAGCCTTGTATTGTTGATGAACTCCGCAGGATCATGATGTATTATCTTTTTTATATGTTGCTGAATTCAGTTTGCTAACATTTACATCTAAATTCATGAAAATTACTGGTTTATTTTCTTTTTTGTAATATCTATTTTTGGAATAGATCATATGAGCTGGCCTTAGAAAACGAGTTGGGAAGTAATTGATCTCTCTGTTTTCCGTTTTCTGGAAGAAATTGTAAAAGTGGTATAATTTCTTCCTTAAATGTTTGGAAAAATTCACCAGTGAAACTATCTGAGCCTCGTGGGTTTTTTTTTTGGGGGGGGGCGGGGGTTCCTACTAATTTTTTTTTTAGATATGAGTCCGTTCATATTATCTATATATCCTTGAGTGAGTTTTGGTAGTTTGTGCCCTTTAAGGATTAGTCCATTTTATCTAAATTATCAAATTTATGGGCATAGACCTATCTGTAGTATTCTCTCATTATTTATTTGATGACTGATGTCTGTGGGATTAGTGTGATGACCCCTATTTTTTTCCTTGATATTTAGTAATTTGTGTCTTCTCTTTTTTTTCTCGGTTTGACTAGAGTTTTATCATTTCCTTCCTTCCTCTTGCTTTAGGTTTATTTTGTTTTTCTAGTTTCCTAAGTTAGAAGTTTAGGTTATTGATTTTAGATCTTTCTTTTTTTTTCTAAAATATACATTTAATACTATAAATTTCTCTCTAAGCACTACTTTAGCGGCATCGCATAAATTTTGATGTAGTCTTTTAAAAAATTAATTGTAGTCAAATACACATAACATAAAATTTGCCATCTTAATAATTTTTATGTGTACACTCCAGTGGTGTTTATATTTATATTGTTATATAAGAAAAGTTGTATTTTCATTTTTATTTAGTTCAAAATATTTAAAAATTTCTCTTGAGACTTCTTAACCAATGTGTAATTTAGAAGTATGTTGTTTAATTTCCAAACATTTTGAATTGTACAACTATCTTTCTATTATTGATTTCTAGTTTTATCCTGATATGCTCTGAGAACATACTTCATATGATTTCTTTCTTTTACATTTGTTGAAATATGTTTTATGTACCAGAATGTGGTCTCTTGTTGAATGTTTCATGTGGGCTTATGTTGTTAGATGGAATATTCTATAAATTTCAACTAGACCAAGTTGATTAAAGTGCTGTTCAGGTCATCTGTATTCTTACTGATTTTGTACCTGCTTGATCAATCAGTTATTGGGAGAAGGTTGTTGAAGCCTCCTACTATAAAATGTAGATTAGTCTACTTCTCCTTTCAGTTCTATCAGTTTTTGCTTCATGTTTATAAAGTTTATGTTTTTAGTTCTTCCATTTTGGTGTATGATACATTTTGAATTAATTTTTGTAGGTGGTATGAGAGATCATTTGAGGTTCATGTTTTTTGCATATTGCTCTTCAGTTCTAGAACATTTTGTTCAAAAGAACATACTTTTTCTACTTCATTGCTTTTGCATTTCTGTCCAAAATAAATTGTCCAGTAGGTGTATCTTTCTGGACATTCTTTTTTGTCCCATTGCTCAATTTATCTGCTTTAAACTACTTCCTCACTGTTTTTATACTGTCGCTTGAAATCAGGTAGTGTTAAGACTCATAACATTTTTCCAAAGTTGTTTTGGCTACTGTAGATCCTCTACATTTCCATGAAAGTATTATAATTGGCCTGTCAATTTCTACAAAAAGCCTTGTGGTATTTTTGTTGAGGTTGTGGTGGATCTGTAGTTCATTATGGGAAGAACTAAAATCTTAACTAGTTTACTGAATTATGACACAGTCTATCTTGCCATTTTTTTAGGTCCTCTAGTTTTTCTCAGTAGTATTTTATAGTTTTCAGTATGCAACCTTTTCACATCCTTTGTCAAATGTATCCCTAAATATTTCATACTTTTTTATGCTATTGTAAATGTGTTTTTAAATTTTAATTTCATAATTTTTCCTTGTTATATAAAAATACTATTAATTTTGTATATTGATCATGTAAATCACAATCTTGCTAAATCTTGTTAGTCTAGTAAGTTTTTTGTGGATCGTATTGTATGTTCTATGTAGATGAATGTCATCACTGAATAAACACAATTTTACCTCTTCCTTCCAATATGGAAGATTTTTACTTTTTCTTGCATTATTGCTTTGGCTAGACTTCCACACTATATTGAATGAGAGTGATGAGAGTGGACATGTTTGTCTCGGGGGGGAAATACATGGAATTGAATGAAATTATAACATCAGAAATTTGTAAACCATACCTAAAGCAGAGTGTAAAGAGGGTGCAAGACTGATTCAATATATGAATGTCAGTCAGTATAATTCACCCTATTACGGGTTAAGAAAACAAAAACACACAATTATATCAGTTGATGCAGAAAAAGCATTTGACACAGTTCAGCAATGACTCATTACTAAAAAACTCTCAGAAAATTAGGAATAGAGGGGAACTGCCACAACTTGAAAAATGGCATTTTTTTCTTACAGAACTTATAGAAATAAAATTAAAATTCGGTTTAAACTTTGAGACATCCAACTATTTTTATATGTCAATCTTGTATCCTGCCAATTTGCTGAACTTATTTGTTAATTCTAATAGTTTTTCTTAATGGAGTCTTTAGAATCTTCTAAATCTACTATCACATCATCTGCGAATAGAAATTTTACATCTTCCTTTCCTATATGGAAGCCTTTTTATTTTTTCTTGCATTATTGCAATGACTGGAACCTCCATTACAATGTTGAATGAAGATGGTGAGATTTCATATCCTTGTCTTGTTCCTGATCTTGGGGAAAAGTCCCCCATCTTTCACTGTTGATCCTCCTGTTGTAAAATGTCTTTCTTTTGTCTTTAGTAACATTTTTTTTAGTCTACCAGTATTTTGCATATTATTAATGTGGCCAGTTCAGCTCTATTTTGGTTACTGCTTGTATACTTTTCCATTCTTTTTCTTTCAATTGGTGTGTGTCTTTGAATCTAAAGTGTATCATTTGTAGACAGCATATAGTTGAATCATTTTTTTTTATTTTGATGGAATCCAACTTATGCTTTTTTATATTAAGCATTCTGGGTTCATTTTGTTAAAAGACTTTGTTTAAAGACTTTATTTTTTAGAGCATTTTTAAGTTCACAAGAAAATTGAGAGGAAGGTACAGAGACTTCCCACCTGTCCTCACACATGCATAGTCTCCCCCATTATCAGTATCACTCACCAGAATGGTGCCTTCATTACCAAGGGTGAACCTACATTGACACATCATAATTACCCAAATTGTATAGTGTACCTTAGGGTTTACTCTTGGTGTAGTGTACATTCTATGAATTTAGACAAATGTATAATGACATTTATCTGTCATTGTAATATCATGCAGAGTATTTTCACTGCCCTAAAAATCCTCTGTGCTTTGTCTTTTCATACCTCTCTCCACCTATCCCAGAAACCACTGACCTTTTTTTTATTATCTCTGTGGTTTTGCCTTTTCCAGAATGTCATATAGTCGGAATCATGCAGTATGTAGCTTTTTTTACTTAGTGATATGAATTCTTTTACTTGGTAATATGCATTTATATTAAATGGCTTGATAGCTCATTTTTTAATGCTGAAGAATATTTTATTATCTGGATGTGTCACAGCTTATTTATCCATTCACCTATTGAAGGGCATCTTAGTTGCTTCCAGGTTTTATGAGTAAAGCTGCTGTAAATATCTCTGAGCAAGTTTTTGGCTAGAATAGTTTTTGGGAAATACTTCCTTTGGGAAAATACCAAAGAGTGCAGTTCCTGGATGATATGGTAAAAATATGTTTGGTTTTTTTTTTTTTTAAGAAAACACCAAACTGCCTTCTAAAGTGGTTGTACCATTTTGCATTTCTACCAACAATATATGAGAGTTCCTATTGCTCCACATTCTCACCAGCATTTGGTGCTATCAGTGTTCCAGATTTTGCCATTCTAATGGATGTATAGTAGTGTCTTGTTTTTTGCATTTCCCTGATGACATATAATGTGGAGTATCTTTTCATATGCTTTTTTGCCATCTGTATTTCTTCCTTGGTGAGGTATCTGTTAAGATCTTTGCCCCATTTCTTAATCAGGTTGTTCTCTTATTGTTGAATTTTAAGAGTTTTTTGTAAATTTTGGATAACAGTCTATTATCAGATGTGTTTTTGCAAATATTTTCTCCCTAACCGTGGCTTGTCTTCTTATTCTCTTGACATTTTCTTTAGTAGAGCAGAATACTTTAATTTTCATTAAGTCCAGCTTATTAATTATTTCCTTCATGGATTGTGTCTTTGGTGTTGTATCTAAAAAGGTGTCACCATATCCAATGTCATCTAGGTTATCTTTTATGCTATCTTCTAGGAGTTTTATAGTTTTGCATTTTACATTTAGGTATATTATTTGTTTGAATTAATTTTTGTGAAAAGTGTAAAGTCTGTGTCTAATTCTTTTTTTTTTTTTTTTTTTTGCATGTGGATGTCCAGTTGTTCCAGCACCATTTATTTAAGAGACTGTTTTTTCTTTATTGTTTTGTCTTTGCTCTTTTGTCAGACATCACTTGACTGTATTTATGTGGGTTTATTTCTGGGCTCCTATACACTTCCATTGACCTACATGTCTCTTCTTTTGCCAATACCACATTGTCTTGATTATTATAGGTTTATAGTAAACCTTGAAGTTAGTGTGAATTATCCAGCTTTGTTTTTTTCCTTCAATATTGTGCTGGTTATTCTAGCTCTTTTGTGTCTACATATAGACTTTAGAATCAGTTTGTTGATGTCCATAAAATAACTTGCTAAGATTTTGGCTGAGATTACATTGAATCTATAGATTAAGTTGGAAAGAACTGACATCTTGACAATATTAAGTCTTTCTATCCATGAATGTGGAATATTTCCTCATTTATTTAGTTCTTTTTTAATTTTATTCATCAGAATTGTGTAGTTTTCCTCACATAGATCTCATATATTTTGTTAGATGAATTAGTTTTTAAATTCATTCTGTCAATCTGACTTTTGGTTGGGTATGTAATCCATTTACATTTAATGTAATGACTGATAAATTAGAATTTATACCTACCATTTTCCTATTTGTTTTTTTATAAGTCTTATGTCTTTTGTATTTCTTTATTCCTTGATTCTTGCCTTCTTTTTTGTGATTATCCCTTTTTAATTCCATTTTTGTTTCTTTTTTATATATTTTGAGTTATTTTCTTAGTGCTTACCCTGTAAATACAATTAGCATCTTAATCTAAACAGTCTAGTTCAGATTAATACCAGTTTAATTTCAGTACTATATAAGAATTTTTCTTCAGCATACTTCCATTCCCTTCCCCCACTTTTATACTATTACCGTTATACAATTTAATTTACATCTTTATACATTATTTGCTCATCAACTCATTTTTATGATTATTGTTTTAGGCAGGTATTTTTTAAAACATATCAAGAAAAGAGTTATATTTAAATATATTTTTATAATACGTACTTAGCTAGGCTTTTGGTGCTTTTTGTGTGGATTTGAGTTACCCTTTAAGTGTCTTTTATTTCAGCCTGAAGGACTCCCTTTAGTATACCTTGTAGGGCAGGTCTGCTAGCAACAGATGTTCTCTGGGTTTTGTTTCTTTTTAAATCTAGAGATGTCTTCATTTCTCCTTTATTTTTTAAGGAGAGTCTAGCTGGATGTAGAATTTTTGGTTCAGCACCTCTTTCTTCCAACATTTAGAAGATGGTCATCACACTGTCTTCCATCTTCTGATGAAGTACCCATAACCCCCCTCCCTATAGTACTCTATTCATGGTCATATCCTAGGCTAAAACTTGATCAACTCAGTTTTAGTTGCCTTTTTACTTTCATCTGCCTGCTTTCTTCCAAAAGCTCAATGAGATAACTAGTCTATTGATAACCTCCTCCTGCTCTTTGCTCTGTGGGCTTTTTAAAAAAATTTCTCTTCACCAGGGTCTTAGGAGGAAGGGGAAGCTAGAGTGTGAGCTCAATTCACTACTTAAACCAGATGTTTTAGGTATCTTTTATGAAAGGTCTGATCTAAACCTGTGCAGTCACATGAGCCACACACTGCCTGTGTTTTAAGTTACCCAGGCTCGTCCCCCAAGTACTTGAGATATTCACAGAATAGCTGTTTCTTAGAGAAATATTTGAGGAATTGAAGAAGTAGAAAATATTGTTATCCTTCCTAGTCTATAAATTAATGGAATAATAAAGTGAATAACAAACTCTCCTCTACCCAGTATTTTAAGTTTTTCATGTTGAACTAATTCTAAACAGTATGTTACAAAATATGTATTAAAAGATGAACATTTATACAGCTGTAATATTTATGTATTTATGAAAAGGAATATTTAGATAATGCACATCCGCTGGTTAGGAATCCAAATTATGGTCTCGAAAATGGTGTAGTATCTGGTGCTGAGCCAAAAAATGGCTTCTGTGGGGTGTCTTTTTTCTTGCTGATATCATCTGCATAGCAATGCCCTAATTCCAGGTGGTGCATTTGGTTTAAAATAGAGTTTTGGTAGGAACATTAGTACCCAGGCCTCACCCAGGAATATGTAGCTCTTTCTAGATTTGATTGGTGATGTGGAGCTTCTTAATGTACTTCAAGATTTTGTGAGTATTATCCCAGGGGCTGTAAGTATGCTTTGTTGTTTGACAGCTAAAGAGAACCAAGGAGACACACCTTCACAATAACCTATATGGATACCTACTTTTAAGTAAATACAAACTGTTTACCTAATCCAGTGGTTCTCAGAGCATCAATATCACTGAAAACCAATTGGAAATGTGGATTCCCAGGCCTACCAAGTGGAAATTTTGCGATATGGTCCTGTAGTCTGGGTTTTTAAGAAAGCCCTCCGCGTGGTTCTGTTGGTATTAAATTAGGAATTATTGACCTCTCAATGAGTTTAGAATTATCTGGTGGTGACGTTGATGTGAGGTTGATTTAAACCTATAGGAGTAATTAGCCAGATATGGCTGTTTGTGGGAAAAAATGAAGAAGTATGGAAATCTTGCTTGTGAAAATCAGCTTCGCCTCTTGTTAACATATTACCCATCTGCTTTGTCATGTGTTTTCTGAGGAATCTGGACCAAGTGGAATATTTCTTTAAATGATGAAATTGCAAGCATCTTGCTGTAATGTTTTTCTCTGATATGTGACACGTCTCCTGAGGGTGGAGGACCCTCCCTAAGGTGTATTTAAGGTGTGAGATCACAGAAGCCAGTGAAGGCCATAGTGAACTGCCAGAGGTGTGTATCCAAGGCAGCCCTTAATATTTTCTCTGAGGACTTAGCTTGTTAGGCTGGAGGGGATCCAAAAAAAGAAAAGGGTTTTTTTGTTTGTTTGTTTTTTGTTTTTTTTTGTTTCTTTTTATACAATAAAATTATTTAAATTGAACCCAGATATAGTTTAACATAGGGAGTTAGGGAAAAAAAAGAAAACTCTCTGCTTACAATAAAGCACATTATAAAACCCCAGTCTTTTGAAGAGGATGTAACTGAAATAGAGGAGATTAACTCCCACTCACTCTGGTGAGGAGAAAAGAAAAAATGAATATATTAAAGAGAAGATTATTTTTATTTCAATATTTCCATTATATTTTCTCCAATAACATGCTAAATAGAGTTTTTTTACTGCTACTGAAACTCCAAGATAAAGTTTAAAAGAGTGGATCGTGGAAGATAAAGGCAGTTCTCTTTGGCTGGGTGAAGGATAGGTTTTCCAGACAGAAACAGAGAAGATGAGACATTAAGTGTCTGGGGAGGTATGTAGTCCTGAGTGAATCAACAATGATAAATCCCTAGAGGCTCTACCCTTTGTCAAATTTCTCTTTCTAAACTGGATAGTATAAAAAGATTCTTTATACACTGCTTCTTGAGAGGCTATGTGTGTGTGTAGAGGATAGTGGGGAAGTAGGGGAATGAGAGAAGAAAGTAACATCTTGAAAATTCTTGCTAGATGTTGTAGAATTTCAGAGTTTGAAGAAACCTTAAAGATCACCGGGTCCTAACTTTTAATGAACAAATGAATAAATGATAAGAATGAGGCTCAGAGATAAGAAATTATTTTCTTTCAGACATGTATAGCAAGGTGGACAGAACCATGTCTAGAATTTGGGTTTCCGCCCAGGCCAGAGCCAGACTCCTAAAATGAGCAGCCACACTTTCTGTGAGTGAAAGTGATCTGAAGAGACAGACCCAGGTGCAAATACAGGTTCTACCTGGTATCTGTATGGCTCTGAACAAGTTGCTTAATGTCCCTATGCCTCATTTTCTGTGTATATAAAAGATGATTATGCCTAGCTTTTAATGTAGTTATGAAGATTAAGTGAGAGGAAGTGGGATGAGTCACCCAGTGGAGCAATTGGCATCCCCTTTCTGTACCCACTGCCCTTTAGCTTAGACTTGACTCTTTACCATGACCAGGCTTAACTAGTTTTCCAGAGCCTTTCAGCTTCTCTCGTGTTAGTCCTCTCTGGCCTAGTGCTGTGAGTGCCAAATCCAGGCAGTGCTGAGTCACTGCCCACAGCAGAGTCAGGTGCTCACGCTATTCTGCTCAGCACATTTATATCCCCCCAACCCCTGTTGCATACAGCTCAAGTAGTCTCCGAAGGTCAGGGCCCAAACACTGACAAGTCCTTTCTTGAATTTAATCAAGGAATCCAGATGCTTGTTCTGATTAGAAAAAATTATAGATAACTGACTCCTATCAACCATGTCATCCACCCCAATTTTCAAGAAAAGGTGTTTTTAAAAAATGTTGCCTGCCTGCCCTAGAGATAATTTAAGGAGAAAAGGGATTTTATATTCAGAAGTGAGGACATTTCAGTTTAAAATAAATGTTTTGTTTTACTACATAAAGAATCATAAGGAGTGCTTAAATTCTTTAAGGATAAACTACTACTATGATATTAGGAAACTTTTATAGCATCTGAGCCACTGGATAAATCTTCAGTCAGCAATTCATGAGGAGGGAATATAAATAAAATATGTAATCAGTATCAAGGGAGGCAAACTGTTGTAGGCATTGGAGATATAACAGTTGACAAAGCAGACAGAAATCTTTGCCTTCATGGAGCTTACATTCTAATAAGTGAAGGCCGACAATAAATGGGATAAGTAAGTAAATTACATAATGTGTTAGATGTATTTTCTTCATATGTCCTGAGGAGAAAAGTGAAACAGGGAAGGGGAGCTTATTTAAATTGTAAATAGGATGGCTATAAGGATTTGAAGACAGAGATGATGTGACCCAGCTGATGTTAACAAGATTACTCTGACTGCTGTGTTAAGAACAGACTGAATTAGGGACTAGGTATGAATTAGGTCTGTATACAGGCTTTCAGGTAATCCAGGACCACTGGGCAGATATTCTCAGAGACGTTAATAAATGTGCCTAAGTTCACATAGATAGTAAGTGCCAACAACTCTATTGAAAACATGTTTGGATTTTATAACCTTATGTTCAAGCCAGCTGCTTTTGTGTTTCTCTTAGGAGGGAAGAGGCTAAAATGTGTGAGGGGCTGTGTTCTTAATATTTGTCTTTGGCACAGCAGTAAATGAAGATTTAGATAAAGGATCAGCAAATTGTCTGCACAAAGCAAAAAGATTTTAAAATCTTATCGTGTATATAGAGATCTGAGAAGTTTCTTCCAAGCAAAGGAATTATAAACAGTGCAGGATCTAGTGAGGCTGAGTTAAAACACATAGAATAACATGAAGTTCCTTTTGTTTAATGCGAGGTCTTTATTGTTAAATAGCTGTGTGTATAGTGGTTCAGAGCATAAACTCTAGAGCTGAACTCTGTGGATTTTCAAATCTCAGCTCCACTACCTAACACTTGTGTGACTTTAGGCAAATCATTTGACTTTTCTTTACCTTAGTTTCCTAATCTGTAAAATGGAGTAATATATAAAACTAAACATGTTCTTGCCATATAATCCAATAGTCATGCTCCTTGGTATATACCCAAAGAAGCTGAAAAACTTTATGTCCACCCAAAAACCCACACGCAGATGTTTGCAGCAGTTTTAACCGTAATTGCCAAAACTCATAAGCAACAAAGATGTCCTCAGTAGGTGAATTAATAAATAACTGTGGCACATCCAGACAATGGAATATTATTCAGATTAAAAAGAATTGTGCTATCAATCTAAGAAAAGACATGAAGGAGTTTTAAATGCATTTTAATAAGTGACAGAAGCCAGTCTGAAAAGACTATATATTGTATAATTCCAATTCTGACATTCTGGAAAAGGCAAAACTATGGAAACAATAAAAATATGTGTGGTTGCTGGGGAGAGGAGTGGCGGGGCAAGGGAATGACCAAGTGGAACACAGAGGATTTTTAGGGCAGTGAAAATACTCTGTATGATACATGTCATTATACAATTATACAATGGTGGATACATGTAATTATACAATCGCTAAAATCCATAGAATGTCCAACACCAAGAGTGAACCCTAATGTAAACTATGGACTTTGGGTGAGAATTATGTGTCAGTGTAGGTTCATTGATTGTAATAAATGGATATGGGGGAGGCTCTGCATGTGGAGGTGGAGCTGGGGGTATATGGGAAATCTCAGTACCTTCCACTCAGTTTTGCTATAAACCTAAATTGCTCTACAAATAAACTATTTTTTTAAAATGGGAATAATAGTAGTACTAGTAGTGTTGTGGTAAGGATTATATGAGTTAATATATTTAAAGCACTTGGAACAGTGTCTGGCATAGAGTGTGCTTATGTTATTAGTTATTATATTATTCATTAACATAAAAATATATAGCTTTCATAGGCTTACTCATATATTTGGACTTCCATCTCTGTTTTTCCCCATAAATACTTAAGTTTTTCAACCTCAAATTCTTCTACCATAATTGCTATGTAGAATATAATCATATTGACAGCATTTCTTTAATGTGGGCAGAGGGCCTCCTACATCAAAATAAACTGGAGTCTTTTTGTAATACAGATTGTTGTTACATTCCTCACCAGAGTTACCAACTCAGACATTTTGAGGATGGGGTCAAGGAATTTGCTTTTTCTACAACCACCCAAAGAGATTCTGATGCAGGTTGGATTGCTAGTGCTTTGAGAATCTGGGAAGGATTACACTACACTTTTGACATTCCAGGCACTTCTTCATGCAGTCCCCACAAATTCTCACCAAAAAGTACACATGTAGATTTTGGCAGAACATTGTGTGTCTGGGAGATGGAAAGGAAAATAGTGACCTAAGAACTCATTTTATCTCAGAACCCAGCCTGCTATGTGAAACAACTTTTTTTGTGAAGTGGAACATTTTTTAAGTCAAACTCTTACTTCGTGTCAGCTTTTCTTAACAGCATGAGTAATAGTTCATTGCTGTTCTAAGTTTTAAGTATTAGTGAGCATGTGATTAATCCTAAACAATTGAGTCATTTTGAGGGACTTTTGGGGATAAAAGGAACTATAGGATAGAGTGAGCAAAATATCTGTCAATAGCAACAGGACATGAAATTAAATAGTATGTGATGGAGCATTGAAAGGACAGGATTACTGGCCAAACTCTTTTTCTTGTGACTATGCAACCAGGCACATGAAGTAAGTTCAGTTGTGAGTGAAGGTAATGTTTCCATAAATCTTGAAGAGCTCAACCATTACTAACTACTGGAAGGACTGTTATACATGTAATGAAGCAAATACTGTATAAATTCTTATAAAAAGAGGGAAATGAAATGAATACCGACTAAGAAAGGAAAGAAACAAAACTATATTATCGATGTTGCTTTGCAAATTTAACTAACAATCATTTATTGGACACCTATGTGCCAGACATTGTACTAGAAGCGTGCACGCACACACACAATTCCTCCATCCTCACATCAGCCTAAGAAAGTAGTTATAATAATCCTCATTTCACAGAAGAGAAAATTGAAGCTCAAAATGGTTCATATAACTGACAGTGAACAGAGTCAGGATTTAAACAGAACTTCTGACAGTACTAACCTGAGTTGTACATAACTGATCAGCAGTTATATACAATTGGACTATAAATTCATGTATTTATGTAACATGCTGGCAGAGTTCCCCTGGGTTTGAGTTATTTTAAGAGGGCCAAGGGTGATTTCTGCTTTCTACAAAGATAAAATTGAGAGAGAAAAGAATCACCCTCCTGGCCTTAAACTTGAAAAACAAACAAAATATATATAAATGGGTTTTGGACATTGGGAAGCATGCAGCTCGAGACTGTGATCTCTGAGAAAAGAAACAAACATAGTAAGCCTAAGATTGTACTAGCTGCTCCCTGGAAGCGATTTCTAGGCTACAGTGCAGGGAGAAGGCCCTAAGCAGAGCCTGCTCAGAGATACGCAGAGAGCCAGGGTAGCTGGAACGTGCAGTGTAGGGTACTGGAGAGAAGGGAGTAGCACAAAGAGCGAGCTTCGGAGACATGCAGGGGTCCTCAAGTCTTTACTGGCCTAAGGTATTTACTTGGGTACTGATGTGTGCAAAATACCTGAGGCCAGGGAAAGGCACAGGAGGGAGCAGAGAGGACAATTTCCAGGGTTCTCAGAGGACTGGAAATAGTTCATGTTACCCTAGCCAGAGAAGAAAGGCCTCAGGATACCCAGAGCAGCAGGTGGAAGCCTCAGAAAAATATTGCCTTAGCAGTGGGGCTAAATTAGCCTTAAAATGAAGGCTGCTCTGGAGTTGCCATACTGATTTCAAATAACAAGGAAAAGAAGTCAGTGCGGAGACCTGTTGAATAAGTAATGGGGATTCCCTTGAAGATAGAAGGATTAACTAGGATACAGCAGGATGAAAGTGTGACAGGTACTTGGGCAAAAGGAAAGCTGCTTAATTTGTAGATCAGTGGAAATGAGGCTACTAGACTTTTAGATGAAGGCAAGTGATGAGCAACCAACCACAAGAAGAATGAAGAGGACTCTACTGTATGCTTCTGAGGGCCCTACAGATATAAGTAGGGCTGATTTTCTCTTTTAGCTCTTAGACTTTGACAGATCTTCAAATGCTGTTTCTGCAGCTAATGCTTATTGTATCTCAGATCTTTGAAAATTGGTAATTGAACTCTAAGCATATGTAGTAACTCTCAGGTAATTAAACCTTTCAAACTTTCTATTCTTCCACTGTTTTTCCTGGGTTAGGAGAATTGCTTTTTCATAAAAAGCATATATTTGTGTTGTTTGATAAAAACATTTAAGCTCTGCAACTGTAGATAATGTATAAGTGAGTTTTTTAACTTTTAAAAGTGAAGTCACATTAGGATACATAATATTCTTTGAAGATGAGTCATCTTTAATTCTGTAGATTATTACACTTTAGCAGTAGTACTATCAATCTGCAACAAAGGGACAACATTTAACAACCCAAAATGGGAGATATTAAATCGCAATTTATATCTTGTATTGAAGAAAGCCTTTCTTACTAAGGCACTAGAACCAGAAAAGTCAAAGGAAAAATAATACAGGTTATACTCCACAAAAGGTAAGAATTCTAGGCAAAACCCATCATTAATATAATTAAGATATTAACTGTTAAAAAAAGATATTTGACATATATGATGAAGAATCTATAGTCTTAATATAGAAAAACATCTTTCTAACTACCAGAGCTGTGTGATGACATCACTGTTGCTGTTCAAAGATGTTGCAGAGGGCATGCTCACATCAGCTGGGTTCCACTAGAGGACTTCAATCATGTGTTGGTCTTTCTGATGACCACTCCCCATTCAGGAGCCATCCAGGAGTCTACCTGGACATTCTCGTTAGAACAGAAGATACTCCTAGTGGTCTTATCACTTAGGAATATATAAGGGTTTAGTTGCTCTATGTCAGGAACTGGGGACAGAGAATTACACACACACATACACATATACATATATAGACACATGTATATATTTCTTATTTCATAGACACATAGTAAGAACTCAAGAAACACGATGAGTTTTGTTTTTTTTTGATATATAAGATGATTTTACTTCAGTGAAAATCAGCAACATAACAATCAGTCATATAATTTAGCGTGAGCTACATGAAGACTTAACTATAGGTTAAAATCATAAATATTTAGTAAACCCTCACTTAATTGAATTAGTAAAGAATGTGAGCTTTTGTTCAATTGCCTAGTAAACTGTCAAGTCCACAATGTTACTCCTGGAGCCCAGTTCAAATGGGAATTCCTCCTTGAAGCCTTGCACCTACCCTGAAGTTGGACAGCCTGCCTGCTTGTCCAAGCCTGTCTTGTGACACACTAAGCATATATTAGCATTATGTGTGTCTACATCTTATTTTCCTGACAGGCTTTAAATGCATAAGGGAGACTATGTCTTATTTTCCTCTATAATGTCCATGCTGCACAGCACTGTCCAGTAGAATATCATGTGAATGATGTATTTAGTTTTAGATTTTCTAGTAGCAACATTAAAAATTAAAAGGATCAGAAAAATTAATTTTAATATATTTTATTTAACCCAGTATGTCAAAAATATTTCAATATAGAATCAATGTAAAAAATTATTTGTGAGGTATTATACATTCTTTGTTTTTGTACTATCTTCAAAATTTTATATCTACAGCTCATCTCAAGTCTGTATTAGCCACATTTCAAGTGCTCAGTAGCCACTTAGCTAATGACTACCATTTTAAGACAGCAGAGGTCTAGCACATTATAGATGATTAGTAAATGAATATTCCATAGACACATTTTCAAAAAATAATTTTTTTTCTCCCAACAGACCACCATGGCTGCAGGAGTCTTGCCTCAGAATGAACAACCATATTCTACTTTAGTGGATAATGATGGGCATGCTGCAGACATGAAAGGTAATAGTTCTTTAATATATTTTTTGTTTCTTTGTGCAAACTAGAGTTTAATAAAATTATGTGAATGGACACAAAAGAAAAGGCTTGAGTCTTAATATTGGAATCCCAAGTTCCAGGTAGTACTGTACTTATGGTCTTTTGTTTATTTCTGCCTTACCATTTTTACTAGTTAAAAATCCTTTTCAAAATCCTGAATAATGATCTTGACCTTTTAAAAAGGAAGGGTGAAAACAGTCTCCTACATTATTCTTATACTGAAATTATCCTTTTGTCTCTCTCATCAAATTCCTGCTTGTGAACCGAACTTTTCATTTCTTTCTTCTTTGGTTACTTACAGTGTCACTTATAAAGCACATTCAGAAGCAATGCTAGCCCTTCCTCCCCCAGTTTTTGTCTTTCACAGTTTTGCCTTCCCACAATTTTGGTTTTCATGTGGTTCCCTGGGGGGAAGGGTGCTGTTACTTGGACTCTTACTAGCACTTGCCCCTCACACTCTCTTACTGTTGCAGATTCGTAGCTGGAAGTGCACCCTGATTTTCCTACCGCTTTGGTACCACTGGTCTTGCTGCCATCACCAGCAGTTAGCAAAGAGAGGTGTTGAGTAATTTTTCTAGTACCACTGATATGATTTTCTTACCGACCACTCCTGGTTTTGCCCAAGTTCACTTTAATTATCCTGTAAAGAGAACTTTGCAGGATTTCCCCCACTAAGTATGGATTAGGTAATATAAGGAAAAGTAAAGGAGTACGTGTCAAAGGTATTAAGAGTTCAGCACTTGCTGAGAAAATTGGGAGTTGATTGTGCTCTCGTTGGAACCCAGCCTCTCCACCAGGGGGAGCTCTCTTTCACCAAGAAAACCATTGTTTTCCC
The DNA here is from genome assembly GCA_028627145.1 of Eidolon dupreanum. Lineage (NCBI taxonomy): Eukaryota > Metazoa > Chordata > Mammalia > Chiroptera > Pteropodidae > Eidolon > Eidolon dupreanum. The sequence continues at coordinate 93,416,398 of CM053509.1, read as the reverse complement.
ACTTCTGATCTTATTAGATCCTCCCTCTGCTGTGTCTGACTCTAGAGGGACCAAGACTACCGTTTGTGGACAGTTTCTGTGTGCCAGACTTAACTGTGTGTTACTTTCCCTGGTTTAGAAAGAAGTGCTATCTAAAACAAATGCAATAATGGTATCTATTTTCTGCTTCCCCTATAGAATGATGTTTTTTTTTTTTTCCTAAGTAACTCTTAAGCTAATAAGATTGTCAGCTGTACCTTTTTCCCTGTTCTTTCTTCTGCCAAAATATTACCTCTTAGCTGGTGTTTCTCACTGGAGATTCTATTGGCTTTAGAAGTGGGGCAACTATTCATTGTGCAGGAGAGCCCCAGCACTGAAGATACTTAGTATCTTTGCCCCGCTAGTTCAGTAATGTCCTCAAATTACAATGACAAACAAAAATCCTTATACAACTCCAGATTCCTCCAGGAGGATTGTAACAACTCTATTGTGATCTACTAGGTAAGCTGATTTTTACCTTTCCAAAAACCATCTTTTTAATTAAAATAGTCCTCATTGTATAAATGTAGCTAATTTTTAATTTGGAAAAAATCTGGAAAAATAAAAACCTTATTTTATATCTAACTTCTTTAAAGTGTGTCTCTTCTATAAATGTAATCAGTTATTCTTTATTGGGTTAACATTGGAATAGGAAGTATTTTTTTAAATGTTGGCTAATGAATCATAGAAAAATTTAATTAGGGGATACATAAATATTTAAGTTACTTTTAAAGGAAAATAGAAAACTCATCAAGAACTAGCTTTGAAATGACCTAGATTTAAATTTTGGTTCTATTCCTTTTTGAAAATAAAAACTTATTTTGGTAAAAGTCAAACATTTACAAAAGAATACAGTAAAGATCCCTGTGGAGATACTGCTCTCTCTCTCTCCATGTAGACACCACCTACTCATGTAGGTACCATCACCCGGCTTTAATAATTTCAGCTTATTTACTTCCCATCACTCCTTTCCTCCACTTCTGTTTACTTCATTTCATTCATTTAACCTTGTCATCATCCTCATAATTTTTAAAAATAGCAGTAATTGTTTTATATTATCTAAACATCACTCAAATTTCTAGTTGTCTTATAGATGTAAGTATGTTTGAATTGGGATCCAACAAAGGTCAATATATTGTAATTGGTTGATGTGTATCTTACATCTCTTTTAAAATTGGAATTTTTCTCCATCTCTTTTTTTTTATAGTTTATTTGTTGTTTGCCTGCATGGTATTTTCTATAAACCGAACTGGTGGAGGGATGTAAAAATCTAGTCAAGTTGTTCCTTTATTGACAACAATATTTCATGGATAATGCTATCTTCTTCCATCTGGATGCCCATGATGTCTGGTTCTCTCTCTCTATTCTTGTGATGTTAGTTTTTTTATTTTGAAATAATTTCAAACTTACCAAAAAAAAACACAAAAATTTCCTATATACTATTCACCCAGCGACCCGTATTAAAGTTTTGTCATAATAACAATATTATTATTGTTCCAATAATATCCTTTAATAGTAAAAGGATGCTCGTCATGTTTTTTAGAGTCTTTCAGTGACCATAGTTAGTCCTTTCTTGATCTTCATGAAGATTACAAACCAGTTATTTTTGCAGCATGTTCCTCAATTCGTGTTTGTGTGCTGCTACGTTATGATAAGATTGAGATTATGCATTTTTGGCAGAAGCATCTCAGGATGGATTCTATACTTTTCTCACTGCATCCTATCAGGGGGCACAAGACATCATTTTGCTCCATCACTGGAAATGTTAAGTTTGATCATGTCAGCACAGTGGGGTCTACCAAGATTTATCCATTATAGATTATTCTTTTTCTCTTCGTAATTAATATTTTATGGAGTGATGCTTTGAGACTATGTAAATATCCTGGTCCTCATTCAACTTTTACCCTTTTATAGCCAAACCCACTTCCATCCATGACTCTGGCCCCTGATGACCACTAATCTGTTCCCTATTTCTATAATTTTATCATTTCAAGAATGTTATAAATGAAATCATACAACATGCACCCTTGTAAATTTGGTCTTTTTCACTTGAAATAACTCTCTTGAATTTCGTCCAGGTTGTTATATGTATCTTCAATATATGTCTCTTTATTGCTGAGTAGCATTGCCTATTATGGATGTACTCCCAGAAGGTTTATCTACTCACTCATTGAAGGACATCTGAATTTTTTTCAGTTTGGGGTTATTATGAATAAGGTGTTCTGAACATGCACATTCAGGTTTTTGTGTGAGCATGAATTGTGTCATTACTCTGGGGTAAATGGCCAAGAGTGTACTCCCTAGGTCATATGATTGTTGCATGTTTAGTTTTATATGAAACTGCCAAACTATTTTCTAGAATAGCTATATCATTTTTCATCCCCACCAGCAATGTATGAGTGATCAAATTTCTCTGCAGCCTTGCCAGCATTAGTTGTCACTATTTATTTTAGCCATTCTAGCAGGTGTCTAATGGTATCTTATTGTGGTTTTCAGAACTCACTTATTAAGTCTAGGAGCTTTATGGAGACTCCTTGGGATTTTCTATATAAATAATCACATCTGCAAATAAGGATAGTTTTATTTCTTTCCTTTACATTCTGTATGCCATTATTTCTTTTCCTTGCTGTATTGTAGTGGCCTAAAACCTCTACTAAGCAGAGTAAGAGTCATGAAAGCAGACATCCTTGTCTTTGTCCTGATCTTAGGGAGAAAACGTTCAGTCCTTCACCTTTCAGTATGATGATGATTTTCAGTAGTTGAATTAATTTCCCTTTGTTTTTAACTTGCTGAGATTTTTTTTATTATCAATATGTGTTGGAATTTGTCAAATGCTTTTTCTGTGTTATTTGATATAATATGATTTTTTTCTTTAGCCTGATATTGTGGATTATATTGAATGATTTTTGAATGTTTAAGTATTCTTACATGCCTGTAGTAAATCAATCCCATTTGATAATGGTGTATAATTCGTTTTATGTATTACTGGATTTGGTTTCTTAATATTTTGTTGAGAATTTTGTGCTTAAATTCTAAAGAGATGTTGGTTTATAGTTTTATTATTTTTTTTTGTGCTATCTTTGTCTGCTTTTGGTAAACATAATTCTAGCCTCATAAAAGAGGTTTAAAATGTTCTATCCTCATCTATTTTATGAAAAATATTGTATAAAATTGGTGTTTAATCTTCTTTAAATGCTTGGTAGCATTTTCCACTGTCTTAGCAGTAATCTTGTGCCCCAAGAGGCTGAAGATTTTTTTGTTCATCACACAGTATTTTCAAATAATACCCATCACTTTTCTCCCCTGAGTGAGCACCTTTTATCCATCTTTCACATATCCCCCAGACAGGTTAGGACGGACACATGCAGTAATTTGTAAGTAAGGTCTACTCTGCTTCCCCTGGAACCAGGGACCAGAGTCCAACACTGGGAATGTGAATAGCCCTTTTCAAGACTGCTGCCAAGCTGTGGAGGGGATGGGGCAAGGACAAGGGAAAATGTTTCAAACATTTCCTACCATTGCCTTTTTTATTATTATTCAGCATTGCTTGATTGCTGTACATCTTTCATTATTTTCCAGAGTTCTGACAATTGTCACTTTTTTATTCTTGAAGGATATTTTTGCCAGATATATAATGTGCGTATGATAGTAATTTTCTCTCAAAAAATGCTGTGCCACTTCCTTCTAGCCTTCATTTTTTTAGATGAGAAATAGCTGTCATTTGGATTGGTCTCTTCTTATAAATGTGTCATTTCTTTTTAGTTGCTTTCAAGATTTTTTTGTCTTCAGTTTTTAGAAGTTTTATTATAGTGCATCTTGGCATGGATTTCTTTGGTTGTATCCTATTTAAGGTTCATTTATCTGCTTGAACAAGTAAGTTTATGTCTTTCCCAAAATTTGGGAGACTTTCAGCCATTATTTCTTTGGATACTTTCTTAGTTCCATCTCTTTCTGCTTTGCCTCTGGGACTCAATGATGTGAATGTTACCTTTTAATATCCTACAGGCCTCTGAGAATCTGTTCATTTTTATTAGTCTGTCATTCAGATTGTATGATTTCTGTTGATCTGTCCTGAAGATCACTAATCATATTCTCTGTCATCTCCACTGTACTATTGAGCCCTTCCAGAGAGTTTTAAATTTTGGTTATTTATTTTTCAGTTGTTATTTCTATTTTTTTAAATAACTTCTACTTCTTTGCTGAGAATTTCTCTTCGTTTTAGGAGATTTTGTAATTGTTGAATCACTTTTAGTATAGATTCTTTAAAATCCTTCAACGTATCATTTATCTCTGTTTTGCCGTCTGTTGATTGTCTTTTCTCATTCAAGTCATGATTTTCCTGGTTCTTGGAATTAGAGGTGATTTTTTATTGTTGATATTGTGGGTCTTGTTTCTTATTTTAATGAATATCCTTCCTGTTGAAGTGTAGCTCAAGAGCCAGGTGAGTGTGTACTCTCAGCTCCCTGTTCAGCCTTGTTGACACCACCCAACAAAAGTGGAGCACTTACTTATTCTGCGTCCTTGCACATGAATGAGGTGGAATTTCAGCTTCCCCACCAGCTCTCTTGACACCTTTGTGGGAAAAGTGAGGCACTGCCTTGCATTGTCATGTTGCTTTTGATTGGAGGTGTAAGACCAGCTCCTTGAGGGAAAAAAGATGATCAGCTCCCCACTGGGCCCCACTGCCATCTGGGAAAGGGGAAGTGAAAGGGTGATTCATCCCACTTTGTTGCTACAGGGTGTAACTGAAGCTCATGGTCTGCTTCACACCACAATTTTTATGCATTCATAAGTTGATAGACATTTGTGTTATTTCTACTTCTTGGTTATTATGAGTAATACCGCTTTGAAATTTGTGTACAAGTTTTTGTGTGGACATATGTTATTATTTGGGATGGGGTATATACCTAAGAGTAGAATTTTAGGGTCCTATGCTAACTCTTTGCTTATTCATTTGAGGAACTCTTAGATTGTTTTCTAAAATAGTTTACCATTTTACATTCCCACTAGCAGTCTGTGAGGGTTCTCATTTTTTACATTCTTGCCAAGACTTATTTATTATCTTACTTTTCGATCATAGTCATCCAAGTGGTTATGAAGTGGTATCCATTGTGGTTTCAGTTTTCGTTTTCCTAATAGCTAGGATGGTGAGCATCTTTTTATGTACTTATTGGCCATTTTTTTTTTGGAGAAAAGCCCATTTAAATCTCTTGCCCATGTTTTTATTAAGATAAAATTCACATATCATAAAATTGAGTTTTTAAAAATATTCAGTGGTTTTTATTTTATGTTATTTTTCCCCTCTTTAATCCCCCTCCCCCACTTCCACCCCTGTATGTTGGTACACTTAGTGGTGTCCAACATTTTTCTGAATCTCTATTCATTTTTCTTCATTCTTTATTTTCTCTCTTCTTTGGAGTATGTAATCTCTATCAGTCTATCTTCCAGTTATCTAATTCTTCCTTTTGCTGCATCAAATCTGCTGGTGAACCCCTCTAGTGAATTTTTCATTATTATTGTACTTTTCAACTTATGAATTTCCAGTTGTTCCTTTTTTTATATTTTGTCTTTTTGTTTGATGAGACTTTGTCGTCAAAGCTTCCTTTGCTTCTTTAAGCATGGTTTCCTTTAGTTCTTTGAACATATTTATAAGGGTTGCTTTGAAGTCTTTGTCTATAAATCTGATGTCTGGGCCCTCTCACAGATAGTTTCAAATGGTACTTATAGATCCCCTCTTCTCTACCAGGTTAGTTTTGTTGTTTTTGCTTGTCTACTGTTTAGAGCCTTGACTAGACCAAGTGAAGTCTGTTTTCTCCACATTCCAAAGCTTCTGATGTGACTCCTTCAAGAGGAGGGTACAGCCTTAGACATGCAAACAGAAACACAGTCACCCTGCAATATCTGTGTTGTGATCACACCCAGCTGTTAGGTTTCACTAATTGCCTGCTGGTCACTCTGTTGTTTTGAACAAAGCCTTGAGCACATATTGCTCTTCAGTTTTATCCAGTTATGTTCAGGCAGTGGTGATTTTTGAGGCCAGTCTTTGAGGTTTGTTCTTACCCTGTGAGGACTCTTTGAAGTTGTTTCTTTCTCTTGTTCTTTCTAATAAGTTAGCCAATTTACACTTTAGCTTATTGCTCTCATGAATCTGTCAGCCTCTTAATTGCTTAACACCAAAGTCTCCATTGTTTTTGAGAACATTGTTAAGCTTGAACTTCTCTACACTATGTTTCAAATAAATACAGTTTCTTCAGAAAGAGGTTCAACATTCTCTGTTTTTAGGTTCTGCCTTTCCCTCTGGGCAAAATCTCCTAGGCATGACTCTGGGGCTTGGGGGCGAGGACAGCAGCCCCCTTCTCTAAGTGATACCTCCGCTTTGCAAACTGAGTGGTGGTGATAGTGTCTGGTCCTCTTGGCTTGCCTTTCTTAGCACAGGACCTCTGACCTGCAAATGAGGTGGGGGGAGGGATCAAGGCCCCAGTATTCTCAGCTTACCTTATTAAAAACTGAAAACATTGCTGAAAGAAATTAAAGAAGATCTAAATAAATTGAAAGACATCCTCTGTTAATGGTTTGGAAGACTTAATATTAAGATGTCAGTATAACCCAACAGGATCCACAGATTCAGTGCAATCCCTATCAAAATCCCAATAATTTTTTTTGTAGAAATAGAAAAATCCACCCCAAAATTCACATGGAATCTAGAAGGAGCCCCAGATAGCCAACATAATTTTGAAAAAGAAGAACAAAGTTGGATGACATGCTTCCTGACTTCAAAATTTACTAAAAAGCTGCAGTAATCAAACAGTGTGGTACTGGCATAAAGACAGACATAGTGATGCAGCACAGGGCAGATTTCCCCAAGTGACTGGGAGACCAAGCCCTGTAATAAGAGAAGAGGGTCCTTTGGAGAATGTAGAAAGAATTCAACACATATGCCAAAGTAGGAGTCAAAAGGAAAGTTTATTATAAAATGGATAACACTCCACAGACAGAGTGTGATCTCCTCTCAGAGGCAGAGAGCAGGAGGGACAGTGAGAGAGAGACAGTAAAGGCACTGAGAGGGACAGTGAGAGACTATGTTAAGTTATTAAGAGGGACCCTGAGTATTCAGGGAATTCAGTTTATATGTCATTCTTTAGTTCCCATTTCCTTTGATATGGACATACAGTGAGGAAGGGGAAGAGTATGTAGCATGAAAAGGTAAGAGTATGTAGAGTGAAAGGCCTGTTGGCAGTTCCCAGCCATTAATCCTTAGATTCCCCATGGTTTTAGCCATAGGGAATGACTGTTGGTGCCTGTTTCTCCTACACAGGTGTGGAGAATGGTTCTTTAGTAATCCAGCAGAAATCTTTCCATATTCTGAAAGTGTCCTCCTAGCCTGGTTGCAGGGCTGATCAGTATTTTACAGTCTCTGAATGTAGTTTGATTTAACATTTTAATTCTCTTGCCTCCTCCCTACATTAGGGGGAGATCAAGCTGAACTGAGAGAAGAGGAGGATCCTTTGGCAGAGAATGTAGAAAGAATTCAACACACATGCCAAAATTAGGGGCAAAAGGAAAGTTTATTAAAGAAAGAGAAAAGCAAAGACTAGAGAAAGTAAGGACAAAAATCTAAGAAAAATCCTGGAGTGCTGGAGGATCCAGTTTATATATCGTTCCTTAGGTAAAGTGAAAGATCTGCTGGCAGTTCTCAGCTTTTAATCCATAGATTCCCCCATGGTTTTAGCCATAGGGAATGAATGATTTTATTTTGTGTAGGGCACAATTTAAAGACTATGTTTTTCCTGTTTCCCCTTCCACAGGTGTGAGGAAATGGATTGTTAGCAATCCCAGCAGAAATCTTCCTTTGTTTGGCTGGTGTCCTCCTGGCCTAGCTGCAGAGCTGATTAACATATTGCAGTCTCTGATTGTGGCTTGATTTAACATTTTAATTCTCTTGCCTCCTCCCTACATTAATATAAACCAATGGAATAGAATAGAGATCCTAAATTAAAAAAAAGAAAACATATGTGATCAAATGATTTTCAAAAAGGATACCAAGACTAATGGGGGAAAAGGGCAATCTTTTCATCAATTAGTGGTAGGAAAACTGGGTATACACATGCAATAGAATGATATCGGACCCTTACCTTATGCCATATACAGAATTAACTCAAAATGGATCAAAAACCTAAACATAAGAGCTAAAAGTATAAAACTCTTAGAAGAAAACATAGGAGAAAAGCTTCATGACTTTGGATTTGGCAGTGATTTCTTAGATATGATACCAAAAGCACAGGCAACAAAAGAAAAAATAGATAAATTGGACTTCCATCAAAATTCAGTCTACTAAATGAGAGAAACTATTTGCAAATCATGTATCAAAAAAGGGACTAACATCTCAACTAATATCTACATATGTAACTCCTAACACTCAGCAACCAAAACCAAACAATACAACTCAAAAATGGACATTTCTCTAGAAAATATACTCAGATGTCCATAAGCACACAAAAAGATGTTCAACATTATTAACAACTATGGAAATGCAAATCAAAACCACAGTGAACTACTACATATCCAGTAGGATGGTTATTATCAAAAGAAAAAGAAAAAAAATAACATGTTGGTGATGATGTGGAGAAATTGGAACCCTAGTATATTGCTGGTGTATAAATGGTACAGCCACCTTGGAAAACAGTATGGAGGTTCCTCAAAAAATTAAAAGTAGAGTTACCATAAGAACCAGCAATTCCACTTCTGGGTATATACCAAAAGATTTGAAAACAGTGATTCAAGTAGATAGTCATACACCCATAGTGATAGCCATACTCACAGCACCAAAAGTTAGAAACAACCTGAATTTCTGTCAACAGATGAATAGATAAATGTAGCATGGACACACAATGGGATACTATTCAGCCTTAGAAAGGAAAGAAATTCTAACACATGCTACATTATGGATGAACCTTGAAGATACCATGCTAAGTGAAATAAGCCAGTCTCAAAAAGACAAAATAATTACATGTTTTCACTTATATGAGATACATAGTCAAATTCATAGAGACAGAAAGTAGAAGGGTGGTCACCAGGGGCTGGGCAAGGGAAAAGTGGGGAGTTAAGTGTTTAATGGATACAGAATTTCAATTTGGGAAAATATTCTGGAGATGGTTGGTGATGATGGTTGCACAACAATGTTAATACTTAATGCCACAGAACTGTACACTTAAAAATGGTTAAAATGGTAAATTGTATGTTATGTATATTTTACCACAATTCACCAAGAAATCAAAAAAGGAGTGTGCTTTTTCTTCCTCTTCTTTCCCTTCAAGGGGTGAGCTTTCTCTTCCTCTTCTTTTCCCTTCTCTTCCTCTTCTTTTCCCTTCTCTTCCTGAACAATTCAGTCTAAAAGCCACTGGGCAAGGAAGGCCATGAAGAGCAGGCATATATACCAGAGAGTGGATCAGGCTACAGCACTGTAGGCCAAGCAGGGTGAGGGAGATCCATATGGAGGCAGCCCAGCAGTCATAAGAACATTGAGATAATCAATGTATCTTGAGTGATGTCTGTAGAATAAAGGGCAACTAGCAATTTATCAATCGTAATTTTCTGATTTGGGGGAATTGTATAGAACATCTTTGTTTATGCAAAATACACACTAAGTTATTTGGACCTGTGAGGCAGTGTGTTTGCAGCTTATTCTCAAATGGTTCAAAAGAAAATATTTCTTGTGTTATATTTATAACTTTTCTATAAGTTTGAGATTACTTCAAAATAAAAAATAAAATCCTCTCCGAAAAGTTTTTAAAATTAAAACTAAATTGTTGGACTGTGTTGCATGCTTCTGAGCAGTCCAATAAGACAGAACACCTTGAAACAGAAGCCATGGGAGACCTTAATAAGACCAGTTTCCAGTGTACAATGAAGGTAGAGACCAGAGTTAGAGGTTGAGAATGAGACAGGTGACGAATGGAAATGGCAGATTCAGACAGCTTTTTTTAGGAATTTTTCTATGAAGGAGGAGGAAGGGCCCTCAAAAGAGGGATCTGGAAACTGACATTTACTAGGGATGCTGGAAAATTTTAAATGGCGGGGGGGGGGTTGGAGATTGGGGAAGTTCTGTCTTCAGATATTTGAAAATCATGCAAGTCAAAAGGATGCTTTGTTTTTTTTCTTTAGAGGGATGAACTAGAACCAACTTTTACCGAGAAATGGTTTTGACTCAACATTAGAAAACATCTTGATGTGTCTAGCAGTTGAATAAATTTTAGATACCTCATGAGAAGTTTGCCTCCTGTGACAAAAGTGGAAAATGAGAGACTGGAAAGTCAGTGTTCCAGCCCACTTTCAACCCAGTTCCTGAATGTGACTCTTTTATTGACTTAGGGTTGAGACTAGATGGACCTCCTGCTCCCACTGCATTCTCAGGCCTATTGTCACATGAGTGTTTAAGTAGGAGTTCTTAGCCCTTTCTGAAATCTTGAGTATAATAGGACATTACCAATTCCTGAGGTTCCACATCTGCTTGGGCTCTGTAGTGCTTTAACCAACGACATGTAGAAATTAAAGAGGAAACGGCTGAGGGTTCACAGGAAACTTTAAGTGGGTTTTTTTGGTTGTTTATTATGCTTCCCACAAGTGTAGATAATTTCACATTTTGCAGTGACTAGTATCTCATTTGGTTCCTTAAATATTACTCTAAATGGGTCTGATTGAAATTATGGGTGGGTCTGATTGCCCACCTGCAAACAGGCCAATGGCCACAAAGGTATTGTGTGCAAAGTGCAGTACAGTGCTGTGTTCATTATACTGAGAGAGATGCCTTTTGTGCATTGATGATTACAGCAGCTCGAGGGAATGTAGAATTGCTTGTGGGGGATCATCTTTTGTTGTTTTCCTACTTGTTCTTGGAGCTTATTTTTTTTTTAGAGACAGCATGTTTGGAAGCAAGAAGGGTAAGAACAGTAATGAGACAGGGTCCCCTATGATTTTATATTCATGAAATAAATAAGACTGACATTTTTTCTTATGTATTAAGAAAACTTCATTGTGAAAGGATGAAAAAATAGATCATTATTAGCAGATAGGTGGGAAAACAACAGTAGTGTTAGTTCTTGTGGCCTACGAATAAGTAATAACTGGGCAGGAAGGAAAAAAGAAGAGCAGAGAGGGGAGTGCAGCTTAGAACAATGAGTTTCTACAGAAGCTTTTTGGCTGCCAGGAAAAAAGGCTCTGTACCTTTTGAGTGTCCGTTGAATGCATGGCCCTTCGTAAAATTACTGTAAGAAATTTCATCCTATATAAATTTTTAAATTGATTTTTAGGTTGTCATACAAATATGCTTTCTTATAAATATGTGAAACAAAAACGTGGGCATATGTAACTAAATTGACCCACAAAATTAATAATGTGAGATTTCTGAGGTCAAAGAAATTGGCACAAAAGCCTATTCTCAGAGATGGCATATCTTAATCTTTAGTTTAGTGATATATTTCTCTCTGACCTCAGGAAAAACCTGTGTTAAATTGCTGAAAATATTCCCCTTTCGACGTCTTCATACATGGTTGTTGAAACATGTAAAGACTCAACTAAATAAAAATACAAGCTTTGAAAATTAATTTTGCTCACCAGTCATATCATCCCCAGGAATTTACTGGAGAAACAAAGAAATAAATTTGAAAATGTCTTTTTTTTTTTTAATGTCTGCTTTTATTGGTTACTCTTAGAAAATCTCATTTTTGACTAGACTCAGAGGTAGAAGCTCTCAGAGAAGATACCCTACATCTCTCGGCATTCTGTTCCTGGCACTTTTCTTTGGTCTCCTTCATTCTCTTACCCAAAAGTTTAGTGTATTTTATGGCCTCTTCCTTAATTTTCTTAGTACACTGTTTTTTCAGAACAACACACTGCTATTTGTATTGCAGGATGCGTGGAGTAACAAGATGCTGAATAATGGGGGCTTTGGGCCTAGGTTTCTTACCTTCTTTGCTTAAGGACTTCCTCACAACGCAGTGGCAGACATCATCTCCTTTAGACAGAGACTGAAAAATCTTCAGGTTCTGCCAGCTCCTTTGGGCCCCAGGCAATGAGGCACAGAAGTGAGACCAAGAATTTCTTTCTCCCTTTTTTTTTTTTTTTCACAGCGACCAAGTTGAGAACACCCAGACTGGCATCCACACGCAACCCCAAACAGATTTGTGCTTTCTTTCTCCAGTCCTCCTTGATCTCTAATGGAAATGCCTCTTACTCAGTAGCAGGTAGACACAGCCATGGGTCAGGACATACTGCTTTATAGGGAAACCTTTTTGGTTGTTCTCACCACTGATTCAAACCACATAACCCTTCCATTCTTCACCCAGAGTGTCAGCAGCAACTTCTGTGGCCATACACGTCTCATAATAGGTATGAAGTTTGTGTTCATCGTCCACTTCAATGAGTTCTGGCAGCCAGTGTCTGGGAAAGAGACGTTCAGCTTCATCCTGAAGCAGCCAACCACCTCCAAGGGGCCACAAAAAAGGATATTTGTCTTGTTTTTAAGTAACATCATTGATAATAACCTACATATCTAACAGCAAAAGATTGATTAGGTAAATTATGATACATCAACTTGATATGTCATAATCATTGTGCTTCCATTAAATGAAAATGATGAGATAAAAGCAAAATGAGAAGATACTGCTGTGCTGCTAAGAAAAGTAGGAAATGAATATATTTGCAGTAGATGCAGAAAATTCATGTGTCTAGGGGAAAAGACAGGAAGGGAGACAAGTCTAGAGTGGTGGGTTGCAACTGAAGGTACGATTCCCTATTGTAAAGCCATTTGGCATAAATAAAAATTAATTTTTAAAAATGGATTTGGCTTTGAATTGGGCATTTTGCCAGGGAATAGTTTAGAGCATGAGACAGTGGGGTGACAGTTCTGATGTGTCTAGGGAAAGTATAGGCCTCTGCCCTCATATTGTGCCGACAGGTGGACAGAGCTCCACTTCAGCACCAGACCAGCTCCAGGCACATCCCAGCACCCATGGGAGCCCTGGGTACATTGAGGACATGCTGAGAGGGAGAGCTGCTTCAAGTCCACTTCCTTAAAGACCCCTACACAGGGTCCCTGACTATCAGGTCCTCTCAATAGTTATGTGTTTATTTGAGGTCAGCCCGGTTCTTAGGATTTCACAGCAGAACTTACTCTTGAGATGATACATTAACGATCTCTTCCACAGCTCCATCCAGACAAGTCCCACCCTCATCAAATTTGTTTTCCTGTTCAGAACTCTTGAGAACAGACACTTGAACTCTCCTCTGTGGGTGACCTTAGAGTTGCAGACATCAGGCACCTCCTACTGGCTAGCTGAGACTTCCTAGTTGCCACCTCTTATGTCTTGTGTCTCAAATGGAGCTTGCCTGCAGGTTGTCTCACACCCCTACCTTCTCATGGGCTCCCATGTTAACCAGCTTCAATGTCTCTGCTGCTCACTTAGGTGGGAAGTCCTGGCAAGATTTCCATCCTGTCCTCCAGCTGCCATCTGTCTACCTCGGCACTGTCTCACACCCATACTTTGCTACATTTACACAGACACTGTCCCAGTAGGTCGCTAGTCCTGGCCTTCCAGCTCTGTCTCTGTAGAGCAGTGTTAACCTCCCCATGGAGACTTGCTCAGAAACTTGAGTCTGACTCCCTGTTCCTGAGATAGCAGACAATGACGTTGGAGCACTTAGGGCCTTCTGCCATCAGGTTCCAACTTGCCTTCCATGCTCCATCTACTCTTTACTCTCCTGTAAAGCTCTGGGAGCTGGGCTTTCTGGATTGTTTACATTTTAAAAATTATTCTCTGTCGCTATATACAAAATAACAAGAGCATGGTGCTACATTCTGTGTGGGAATTAGGCACCAATTATCTTATTTAACAAAATTCATTCTGTTGTGGAGATAGGGAGCTGCTTTTTAAAAGGTACTTGCTTAAAGCATTACTGCTAAGTAAAACAGGACAAAACAAAACAAAAGAGCCCTATCTATGACAGTAGGTTGTTTCCATCTGTACATGGCTGAAATACCATTGAGAGACAGAGAAAGGAGCAGGGGTGGGATGTGGGTGGGCACCTTACAGCTCGATATTAACCAGTGAGGAGGTGGACAAGGACAATGGGTGGTTGTTAAGAGTTTCTGTTTTCTTTATATCCTTTATTCTCAAGTTACAACCTCCTCCTCATCCAGTTCCTTTTTTAAAAAATGTGATACTTAGTTTTTTGTGTGTTTTTTTTTCGTATTCCTCTGCAAAGACATTATCCAAGCTTTTTCCCCAGTCACGACAAAAGGTACACAATTGTGTTTTTGAGTTTTTGAGAGGCCCGGCTACTGTAACTATCCAATAAAGGCATAACCAAGAATTGAGCTTTCACATTCTGAAAATAAAAATGTGAAAGGAAATGTCATCTAATTTATGTATCTGACCTATAGATGTCTTTATTCTATTCAAGAATTTCTTTAATAGTTCTATCAATAAAACAGAATATTTTTGACTTTCTATCTACCCTGTTCCAAAGAGGAGTAGAAAGAGAATTTTTTCCAACATGTTCAAGAGAATAGATATGAAAGGAATAAAAGAATTTAAATGTTTTAACACGTGTGTAAAAGGCAGTTTTTGCATCATAAAGTTATTTTTCTAAATCCATTACAGTATTTTCAGTGTAATTCTTTGAGCAGTCAGATCTTTTAAGTGTGTTTGAGAAACAAAATAGTCACAATTTAGGAATAATTTATTGAAAATACATGTTATTCCTCCACACAGTTGAACAATCTGTCCAAAGCAGTCCACGTGGGACTTTGCCTGTGCAGCTCTGAGTGGGAATCAGTACTTTCTTTGTTCATCACTATGGAAACAAGTCAGCCTATCCTGAATGGCCTTTAGATCATGCAGAGTGATGCTCATATCTCAATATAAGTTCATCACAGAGCAAGCTGGCACTGACATCTCCTTGCCTCCAGCTCTCCTGGGAGCCCAGAGTCATGCAGGAGCCACCCAGACGACTCTCGGCTGTCCCCTTCCTCAGCAACTTCTTCCAGGGCCGCCGGCACTCTGCCTCAGACCCCATCCTGCAGCTGCCACAAAGGCAGTGCTGCTCTGCCACTAAGATGCTCTCATCCTCCTCTCTCCAGGTGATGGTGGCGGTGTCCTCTGTCAGCTGTGCCAGGAGAAACCCAACTTGCCCCAAGAGAAAAAGTAAAGTTCCTTTTCTTCTTAAAGATTGCCACACCTTTGAGTTTAAATTTTAGGAATATGAAGAGGCTGTGCTGTGTTATACCTTTTTAAATTTTGACAATTCTACGTTATAGTTTTTATTGCCTGTTGTTTCAGTGGTTACGTAGTAGGAGATAAAATGATTGAATATTTTGTTTTTCATTGAAAATATACTTTTTGAACAAACCTCATCCCCTTATAAAAGATCTACTTTGATAATTTCCTCCTCTTCGTGACCAATATAATATGTGGAGATAATGTATGAAAGTGTTTTCTATGGTAAGAGATAGTGCACTTAGATGCAGTTTAAATGGTTTTAATCCTGACAAAATGAAGAATTAGCACCGGTTTCTCATCTGCAATCCTGTGATAAAATGGAAGCTGTTTCCCAGATCACTCTTGTATATGGAGAGTGGAATTTTGAATCTTCCCTACCTTGTATGTTCTAGGAAATTCAGGACGTCCAACACCAAAGTATACAAAAGTCGGAGAGCGTTTACGGCATGTCATTCCTGGACACATGGCCTGCTCCATGGCATGTGGGGGCAGAGCATGCAAGTATGAAAATCCAGCCCGCTGGAGTGAGCAGGAGCAGGCCATTAAGGGGGTCTACTCATCCTGGTGAGTGACTGTCAGTCTGTGGTAGCTCTCACCTGCTGCTAAGTAGGGAAAAAGGATGAAGATGTATGTGGTTCCAGGAGGCAGTGGTTGTGGAAGAGGGAGTGTGGGGCTTTGAAGTTATGACCTCACCTCCTATCCCTGGCCTTGCCACCTAATGAACTGTGTCCTACTCATACAAGCATTCTGAACCTTAATTTTCTCATCTGTGAAATGAAAATAATAAAACCAACCCCACAGGGTCTTTTTCTAGTTAAGCGAAATAATGTATGTAAATACCTTAAAGAAATGGTAACTGGATAGCTCTTAAATTTCAGAAATTGCTGGAAATAATAAAAATGTGCTATAAATTTGAGAAATTATGAGGTATGTATGTATTTTTCAGTTTCATACAGGTTAGCTTTAGCCTTGTTTTAACTGGTTCCTATATTCTGTATGAAAGGCCCCATTTTCACACAAATACAATTCCAGTCTGTCTCATTTGGAGTGCTACAAGTTGTTGGTTCAGTGGACAATATAAGATGCTTGCATTGTTTATGGTATGTAAGCGTAATTCACTCATTATTGAATTATACTACTTTTTATTATTAATAGTAAACTGACATATTTTTTAATGTAGTGATATCTGAAAAGTTCTGATAATTATACCAAATCCCATTTGAAACACACTAAAGAGGAACTCAGTGTTTAAAGAATTCTAATGGTGAATCATTTTATATAGCCAGAATCCATTTACAGATATTTGTCAACCAGCTTCTCTAACTTACAACCTGTACTTTTTCATATTAGATTTACTGGGTATGTGTATAGTGATATAGTCGGGGGTCCACTGTCCCTGTTGTCCTCAGATCATATTCTAGTCTATAACTGTCTTTCTTAAAGAATGTTCTGAGAAAGCAAACATTTTTCCTAAGATGCGGTCAGATAAGTAAATTTCTAATAATGTAGCTTAAGGCCACGTTAATATTTTTGATTTATTGCTAACTAAACCATCTGAGTCTTTTTCATCTCTGCTGCTTTCATGTTACATCTCTCCTCATCTCATACTAAGTACCATAAAATTTTGGTGGTTCCAAACCTTTGGGGTCCCTGTTGAATTTCAGGCATTACCCCAAGGAGAAGGGTGGTATCTTTTTGGCTTCTCCTCTGTTCATTTAATGTCACTGTTACTTCTCTCAGGTTCATGTGACTCACAATTTCCAATAGACTGCCTGACGTATCTTTTACAAAAATATTGAGAAATTGGACCAAAATGAGTGAAGCCAAAGCCCTAATGAGGGACAGCCATTTGCTGCGTCTGTCCATTCAAACACTCAGTAAACATCCATTTGGCTACAGGCCAGGCACTGTGCTAGACACTTTCAAGTTATTTCATCTTCATAAATCCTTGTGTAGTAAGCATTAGTAATGATATTTTATTGATGATATAATGTGCTACACAAATAGCATTTGAAAGCAGGTCCAACTGACTCTGAAGCTCCTATTTTGGCTAACTTGCAATAACTCAGCATTTATTCATAACCACACATGAGGATTTTTGCTAAAGACTTTACATCCATGTCATATTGAATTCTCACACCAAGCATACAAGGCAGGTGTTATTATCTTCATTTAACACATAGGAAGCTGAGCTGTAGATAACTCAGGAACTAGAAATGCCTCCCACTCGGTCCTCCTCATTTGGTTAATGACCTTTGGATAACTAATTCAGACTGTCACCTTTGCTGCCAACTGAGGTTTCCCCATCACATTCACTAGAATCTCATGAGAATCTTTGAAAACACTTTGTTACAGTCCGTAAATACATATGTCCTGGAATTTTTTCCAGGGATTTAAGCAATTAGGATTTCTTAGAGCCCTAATCATAATGCAAAATTGAAGCTGGATTTGTATAAGGAGATTATTATCATACAGAGTTGTCGAAATCATAGGAAAGGTAGGAGCCTAATACCTTGCTCTCTTAGTTCTTAGAGCTGAAACATTCTAGGTTTTGTGCATCTCACCAGTCCTTCCTCCCATCTATAGGGTCACTGATAACATCCTGGCCATGGCTCGCCCATCCACTGAGCTCCTCGAGAAGTACCATGTCATCGAGCAGTTCCAGAGGTAAATGCACATCGTTCACACACTTTAATAAGCTAACTCATCTCTTCCATTGCTTTTAACTTCAATGAAAAGGTTTTTTCATCCGTAAAGAGCTTATTTCAAATAAGAAATTAAGGTTTTGAGAATAATTAACAATGTTTTTTAATGCCAAAAGTGGTTACTTCTTTTTAATGCTGGCTCCCAATATGACTAATTTTTTTTCTCTTTCCTTTTAAGCCATGGCTTAAAAACAATCATCAACCTGCAGCGGCCCGGTGAACATGCCAGCTGTGGGAACCCTCTGGAACAAGAAAGTGGTTTCACGTATCTTCCTGAAGCCTTCATGGAAGCTGGCAGTAAGTCCTTCCACCCTCCTCTCCATGAGTTACCAGGGACAGCACTCAGAGACTTTTCTCTGCTCAGCTCTTAGGTTAAAAAGGTGATAGAAATAAATCCTCACTGCATGGTAGTAGGGCTCCTAAAGCATGAAGATGGGCTAACTTTGGCTTTAAAGAATGCTACCATTCTTCTGTGCTATTGCTGTTGAAAATGTAAGCTTTCTCTTTTTTTGAGAGGGTTCTTAGGAAGAGACCCTGTAGAAATAATGGTAACATTTGATTAGTGCCTGCATTAATTAACATTAACAGTATGCCAGGACCTGTCATCTATTTTATCCTTAAAGCAGTCAAGCAATATAGTCATTGTTTCTGCCTCACGCATGAGACCACGCAGACTTAGCAAGTTTTAATTTGCCCAGATCACACAGCTTCATCATGGCAACAGGATTGGAACCCAGAACTCGCTGATGCTTTTGCTGCTGCACAGTTTTGTCCCTGGGTAGGATGTAGGGATTTTTTACATGACAGTTCCAGAAGCTCCTTAGTCACAGGAACTTAGGGTAGAATCATACCAGGCTAGAAAGGATCAAAGCCATTGCAATTTTGGAACTTGATTTTAAGAAGCTCGTGTTTACCTATTTTTTTCCCACTGGGTGGAAAATTTATATGTACCATCTTATGCCATTTATCAATCATTTAGATACATTTTTTATGCTGCAACAGGATTGTATGCTTTCCCTTCATAGGTGTTTTGGCATATATTATTGACTTTATGATTTGCAGTCATGCTTTTCCATAATTCTTTCTGTCTGAGTTTCAGCAGGAAATGTCTTAAGTAATACAGAATGTGCATTGTGAGAAATGCTAACAATAAACTTGCTGGAAATGTAAAAAGCCTATTATTCTAGGCCTACACACCCAGTGAAATCTGCGTGCCTTACAGCTTTCTACTCTTCATGAATTCACTCACTTTTTTCAAATATTTTTGCAAATTTTTTTCCTGTATGTTGATGTTTTTTCCTGTTCTCTTTTTCATTGCCCAGTTTATTTCTACAATTTCGGATGGAAGGACTATGGTGTAGCATCCCTTACTACCATCTTAGATATGGTTAAGGTGATGACATTTGCCCTACAAGAAGGAAAAGTAGCTATCCATTGTCATGCAGGGCTTGGTCGAACAGGTAAATTTTAGGAGGTAGTTTTATTGTCTTGTATATATTTAAACATATAATGAATAATATTTTAAAACGTATTGTCTTTAAAAATGTAATTTTGCTTATCCAAAATAATGAAATAGAAAGCATTGTTTCACCTACAATGTTCTAAGCATTTTATTCTTACTGTCTTCTTAAGCAGCAATGTGAGTTTTGAAGGCAGTTAAGTAATTTGCTACATCTAGTAAGTGGCAGGGCCAAGTTTTAATTCATGACTATTAGGTCATTGTGAAGGAGAGTCTATTCATGCCTAGAACTCTATATAAAAATTAATGATTTTACTAAAACAAACAAACAGACAAAAACAAAAATAGTAGAATTTCAGTGTAGTGCTGATATTGGGGCAAAAATAAAGACCACTGGGTTGGAACCTTCATTGTCATCTGGTTCAACCAAACACCTGAGTTTGACTCTCTCCACAGTTTACCTGCCACAGGGTCTCTCATCTGTTCAAGAGTTTCATCAGGGTGGGGATGCAGTTCTGCTCAATATCATCAGCTCTTATGGTCCAGCAAAATTATGCTGTTCCTGGGGATTCCATGCAATAGGTCTGCAGATATTTTATACCTAACACTAAGGACCTGCCCTGTTCTAATGAAAAAGATATGCTGGACCCCACCTACCACATACTGGGAGAACATGCAGTTTTCAGAGGTTCTGATAACCATGTGTAATGAGATTCCCAACCTTGGTGAATCACACAGATGTCTTTTGATTGCTTTTTACTTTGATAAATTGAATTAATTATTTATTATCACCTTTTTGTTATTTTAATTTAAAATTAATAGCAAGAATACATAATGTTTACACCGTTAAGTGCTTGTAGCAATATAGAATTATGTCGTAGTATGAAGAAAAACATATTAGTGTAGAGATAAGTCAGCAAGAAAAATTTTCAGAGGAAAAAAATGGATTGTGAATCGATTGTGAACAGTCAATGGCAAAGGCAGGAGTGGGAAGTTCCAAGTATAGGGTATGGGTCCATTGCATGGAAATTTTCAAAAACCGTACAGTGTGGGAAATAAAAGCAGGATTTTATTTCTTCCATGTGGGAGCTAGGCATAAGGTGGATAAACAGGCCAGGTCATCTCCCCTTACTCCACGATTACTCAGTCATTCCCTCTTATGGCATCCATCCCCCACTCACTCCACACGTATTCATTCATCCCCCCTCACATCATACTTCGTCATTCCCTTGTATTCCATCTTACTCAGTCGTCCCTCCTTACGGCACACTTATTCATCCCCCACTCACTCTACATGTATTCATTTCTCATTCACACCATACTTATTCAGTCATCCCCCCTCACTCCACATTTACTCAGTCATCTCCTCTTACTGCACTTAGTCATTCCCCCTTGCTTTATCTTACTCAGTCATCCCCCATCATCCCCCACTTACTCAGTCATTCCTCACTCCATACTTACTCAGTCTTCTCCCCTTAGTCCACACTTAAAATCACTGTGACAGTTCCTGTGCTCACCCCTGGGTACAGGGGAGACTGAGTGTTCTCAGTCAAGGTGAGGGTTGCCATATAGACAAGTAAATAGATAAACATTTTTGCAAAAAGTTACAAAGTTATAATTGTTCTTAAAATGTTTCTGTGCTTAAACGGTTTCCTAACACATATCAAATTTAAATCATCAAAGAGTGATTAGTAAAAATATATGCATAAACTGTTCTCATCCAGTATTCTTTTCTTCACTATTAGGTGTTTTAATAGCTTGTTATTTAGTTTTTGCAACAAGGATGACTGCTGACCAAGCAATTATATTTGTTCGGGCAAAACGACCCAATTCCATTCAAACTCGAGGACAGCTACTGTGTGTAAGGGAATTTACTCAGTTTCTGATTCCTCTTCGAAACATATTCTCTTGCTGTGACCCCAAAGCACATGCTGTCACCTTAGCGCAGTATCTGATTCGCCAGCGGCATCTGCTTCATGGCTATGAGGCGCGATTTCTGAAACATGTGCCAAAAATTATCCACCTCGTGTGCAAATTGCTGCTGGACTTAGCAGAGAATAGGCCTGTGGTGACAGAAGAAGTGGTAGAAGTACCTGGCCTCTCTGCCGAAATTGAAAAGACTGTTTCTGAGGTGGTTACAATGCAACTGGATAAAGAGTTACTGAGGCATGACAGTGATGTGTCAAACTCTTTCACCCCCGCTGCAGTGGCGGCAGATTTTGATAATCAGGATGTGATTCTTTCTAGTGAGCAAGAATTTGACCCTCTTTGGAAAAGACGGAATGTTGAGTGCCTTCAGCCCCTGACTCACCTGAAAAGGCAGCTCAGTTACAGCGACTCAGATTTACAGAGGGCTGAGTCACTTCTGGAGCAGTCAGGGACTCCATTGACGGTGCCTGCTCAGGTCTCGTTTTGCCACAACCCCAGGCAGCAGACGCCCATAAGTCACTGTGATGCCCCACAGACTCCACAGCTGGAATTCAATAAAGAAACACTGGTCCGTAATACATTTTCTTTCTGGAATCAGGCTAAATTTGGAGACCTAGACGGTCTCAAAGATGATGGGTCACCAATTTTCCATAGGAGGAATATTCTAAAGGAAGTACAGCGGAGTAGAACCTTCTCTTCAGGTGTTTCAAGTTCATACAACCCTGGGGAACCATTTACACCCAACTTTGCAAATAGCCTTAAGGAGCCACACCATTCTTCCCAGCAAGGAACCCAGTGTCAGTGTGGAACTCCTGGTGGTTGCAGCCTGTACTCTGGTGTGGAAGACAGTAAGACCTGCTGCAACCCTGTGAACTGTGGCTCCAGCCCCAAAGCACAGTCCTTGGTTGGACCAGAAACCCAGGACAGCAAAGATGTGCCTGAAGTTGCTCCACATACTGCTCTGCAGTCTGAATTGAGTGTTGAAGAAAGGAGAATTATGGCAGCCAAAGCCCTGGCAAACTTAAATGAGTTTACAGAAAAGGAGGAAGTGAAGAGGAAGGTAGAAATGTGGCAGGTATTTATATTTCATTTAATTATATATGCTTGGGAAATACTTATGTCAGAGCAAACATCATACATTTTCCCAGATTCATTTGTTATAGGAATTTGAAGACGTGTTGGTATAATACTTAACTTTTGAACTTCAGGTTTCTCAGCTGTAAAAAGAGCCCAGTAAAATGACAGACATGAGGCTATTAGGTGGGCTAGTTTCAGTCTCCTGTGAAAAAAGGCATTTAGCACTTGGCAGAGTATGAGTTAGCAAAGCATGGATATGATTGATATGTGTAGCTTCCTTCTTACTTTCTGGATTTGTGAGACAGACTCATGTAGATGTGGGCAGGCCATTGCAGACAGCTGTAAACTGACCCGAAGGATCTCTAGGCCAATGTGAGGGAGCCACCTTTTGAGAATCACCAACTGGGAGACATAAATGAAATCAGAGAAAATTCTTTTCCAAAGCTCATTTACACAAGTGTTGAATGAGGTCAGGAGGAAGCATGATGGATAATGTCTACTCAGCATTCCCTCTTGAGAACTCCCCAGTGCTGTCCCAGTGAGGCAGCTGTCAGATCTGGAAAGCAAATGGGAGCAGTCAGAGTACCTGTATGCAGTTGGTTGCTGAGACTAGGTCTTTGGGGTCCATTTCTTGAATTTTACTTAAATTAGAATGTGAAATTATATTTTAACCCCTTTTTTGTGTGTTGTATTTTTACTAGAAAGACAATCTTAAATCAGCCACACTCTGCCCTGAATGAGCAACTGATCTAGAGATAAGGCAGGCCTTGTAAATTTAGTAGGAAAAGGGTAAATTGCCCAACTGTGGGACTTACCAGGCAGGCCTGGCTTAGCGAAATCTTGACTTGGTGGCCTGTAATCTACCACAAGTTAATTGTGTAACTGCTCTTCTGTATTCTGCCATTAATTAAGGCATGTACACTTTCCAGGAGGGCCAGAACTTTCCAGATGCAGAGGCAGAGCCTTGCACCAGCTTACAACTGTATGTCCTGAGGAGAGCACTTCCACACACACATTCTCCACTAGAATTGTATTTTGTTTAACAAATAAATGTATCGTTTTTTCCAATATGAAATGTGTTTTTTATCTCCTACTTGTAACTGAGAAATCTTTCCAGCCAGTCGGCGGGTCTTTCCTCTGCATCACTGTATGCCACAGTAGGTAGCAGCAGGCCCTTTGGTTTCATGTACAACAACTTGTGGCCCCTCATGGGTCAGCCCCACTTGTGCCTACACTGCTCAGTGTGGTACTTGGCATGGGCCGAATCATTTTAACGTGTAGCACATAGGAAAGCATTTTCTAGAGATGAACACAGCCCTTTTATCTGGGTAAGTTCGCCTTCTTTTCCCCCCTGTTCTTGATTTTATTACAAGTTTTGCAGTAATAAAACAAACCTACTGAATTCTGGAAAGAGTAATGGACATGATTTGAATAGCATGATGCTACCTGTGCCTGTAGTAGGCCCTTTCACATCTTTTATCTCATGTGATTTTTCACAGTAATCCTATGAGGCAGATGATATTATTTACAAATTCTTTGTTAATCTGTACAGTCCTTATTAATTAAGTATCACAGATGGGAAAACTAAGGGTTACAGGGGTCAAGTGAATTACTTGGGGTCCCATGGTCTGAATGCAGCAGAGCCAGGATACAGCTCATGTTTAATATTTTTCATCATCCTTGTCTTTCCTGACCCCACTGAAGATTTCAGAAA
This sequence comes from Eidolon dupreanum, assembly GCA_028627145.1. Lineage (NCBI taxonomy): Eukaryota > Metazoa > Chordata > Mammalia > Chiroptera > Pteropodidae > Eidolon > Eidolon dupreanum. Next base: position 93,392,221 of record CM053509.1, on the reverse strand, counting down.
ACATCATGACATAATGGTCATTTACTGAGAGGGTCTTTGAGTTATATTATATCATTTCTGCCCAGCTTGTTTTCCGAAAGTGTTAGCTTACTTAATGAAATAACAAAGAGAAACCCTGTGCGGAAGGACCCCAGTGGCATGGCAGAAACATCACAGACACTGGGGTGGAGCAGAGCTGGGTAGGATTGCCTGTTTTGCTACTTTCTCGCTTTGGGCTCCTGAGCAAGTCAGTTATTCCATATTTTCTGAGCTCCAGGACATTTGTTGCAGAGGGGCTTCCCTGATGGATTGCTGTAGAATCAGAGATAAATCGTGTATTATGTAGTTCCTATCATATTATAAGTATTCTACAAGTACTGGATAGTGAATGAATGAATGAATGAATGGTAGCAATAATTGTGCTTATTACTAATGCAAACATTTTATTTACTAAAACATAAATCTGAAGTTAAATTTTTTGTCAGAAATTAAAATTCTATCTCACTTTTCCCCTGCTCTCTGAGGTAAAGTTTTAAAAGCTCCTGCGTAAATTATCTCCAGGCATTTGGAGTATTGACAAGACGACCTAGTTATTTTCACCCTATCAAGTTTCAGGATGCAGAGCTCCTTATTTGTTAAATTGTACACATGATTCTAAAAAGGAATTTAAAAGAACATATACCACATTTGCAATTTTAAACACTTTTTGGGGGGCATACTTTAACATTTCACTGAGAAGCTTTTCCTTATCCCAGGTTAATTTGCAAATGTTCTCTTATTTATACTTTTTCATCTACCATTCTACTTCATTGCAGCAAATATTTCTATTTTGTTCACCAGCACACCGAAAAGGAAGGCTTCCTTCCAGAGTTGTTTCTTTGATGTCCGAGTGAAGTAGAAAACTTAGGTTCACTATTCCATTCTCTGCGCTAGGAGCTTTCACAGACCTCATTTAGTCAGCCCAACACATATGGGACAGGGATGCACTTAACAGAGGGAACGGAGGCTTAGAGAAGTTCGCTATTTCAGCCCAGTGTGCCTCCTGGAAGTGCGGGTGCTGGAAGGGGTCCCAGCCCATACCCACAACCTGACACTTTCACTCTTCTGGACAGCCTGAGGTAATTAAATGTCAAATGGTGCCTACCTCCCTCACCTCTATTCTCCTCTCTCCTCCCTCTTTCTTCCTTTCTTTTTAGAAAGAACTAAATTCCCGAGATGGAGCTTGGGAAAGAATATGTGGTGAAAAGGATCCTTTCATTCTGTGCAGTTTGATGTGGTCTTGGGTGGAGCAGCTGAAGGAGCCTGTGCTAACCCAAGAGGACGTGGACATGTTGGTTGACAGACATGCAGATGCCACAGAAGCACTGTTTTTATTGGAGAAGGTAAGGTAGATGTTGGACCAGTTGATAAATTAACTATATAAGTTTTACACACTCAAAAAAAAATCCATAATAAAAAGGAGACTTCATATAGAATCCCATATCTGGGTCTAATTTAAGTTTTTCCAAGATAAAAGAAATTCATACCCAGTATAAACATTTAGAAGATACAGAAATAAAAAGGAAAATACCCATAATCCTAGGAGAGCCACTTTAAACATTTTCAGGTCTTTCAGTGTTATCACTGCATGTGTTAACTTGGTAAAAATCATTTCATGTACACCTTCATGCTTCATTTTTGCTCAAAATTATAACATAGATATCTTTCCATGTTTAGTATAAGTTGTTTTTTTTTTTTTTTAATAAAAATTAACTTGATGAGTAATACTCTTAACGGATAAGTGGGGGATATGTTGTAATTAACCACTTTTTCACTTTCAAGTATTTGTTTCTACTTATTTACCATGAGCATATAACGGGAAAACTAACTGTGAGGTAGGTTGGAATATGCACTTATTTGTAGTTCTTTGTAAGGGGTTTATATCGCATATATACATTTGTATATAATTTATACATGTATAAAATATAGAAGGATATAGAAGGAAAACCAAGAAACTGATAGTGGTGGTTGCTTTAGGGAACATACTAGAACACAATGGATCTAGAAAGGGAGGGACGGAGGGAGACTTCTCATCGTAGTTCCTTTTTTACAATTTAATATTTTTAACCATACAGAGATACTAAATTTTCATTTAAAAATAGGCTTTGTTTTTGTTATAGGAAACTGTTATCTCATATTCAGCCTTGAGTTACCTGGTATGCTGCAGTGTAAACATCTCATTTCCACATCTGCTACTAGTGCACACACACACATGCAGATGCACATAGTTGTGTGATGCACATCTTTAAAGATAAGATTTTCCTGTATTAGTAGTCTTTCTCTTAGGCTATATTTTCAGCAGTTAAATTACAGAGATGAATCTGGGGAGGGGATAAGGGAGGCAGTTATCCTTGTTAGGTGGTGGTTGGCCAGGCCCTTGCTGGGATGTAATTTCCATTTTCACCTTTGTTTGTCTCCACTGCCTGCAGAGGTAGAGGCCCTGTTTTACTGAGAAAGAAGGGTGGAGTAACTCGGCGGAGGTACGCAGCTTGTATCAGAGCAAGGTTCAAACTCCAGTGGCTCTGACACAAAACTTGTGCACCTTCTGTCACATCATGCTGTTCCATCATCATTTACTCCAAACCCACCTGTAGGGCATTGACATCTTTTCAGCATTTTTACTTTTGTAGGCCTCACTGTTATGATCATTTGTGTTTGAAGGAGTTTCTGTGTTTCAGATTATGCCTTTAGAATAGATGTCCAGGAAAAAAAAAATGAATAGATGCCCAGGGTGAAGTTGGTGGCTCTCAGGGATGATGTGTACTGAATGCACACTGTCCAATGGTGGGGGGCAGGGGGCGGTTCTCCTTTGTTTCTCTAAGGTGAACAGCTGCCAGGAATCAAGTCATGACATGTTCGTCAGCAACCTCTGCCTTAAGTTCTGGTATGTCCTGGAGGACTGTGCTGTATCTTCTTCTACCCCTCCTCCCTCAGTAGCATCTCCAATGGACAGGCACACGTGTCCATGTATTGCTTTGACATGTCAGTATACACTGGCTAAACTGAAATGATTGTGTCCAGAAACAGTAAGAGTTGATCATCCCGTCAGTTCACTGCAAGTAAGACATTTTATTTGAAGTTGCACTTCATGTAATAACTAATGAGCTTTGATTTTATCTCCTGGAAACTTTTCAGATACCTAATTATAAACATTGGTGAGCCCTTGGTAGATAGTGTAGTATTGGAGGTTTTGAGTACTTGGTCGTCAACCAGTTCTTGGCTCTGCAGCTGCTCTGAGTTTATTTCTTGAGGTATTTCTCAGACAACTTTTTCATTTTGATTTCTGCAAAAATAGGGCCAGCACCAGACTATTCTTTGCGTGTTACACTGCATAGTGAGCCTGCAGACAATTCCCGCGGATGTTGAGGAAGCCATCCTTGCCCACGCCATTAAAGCTTTCACTAAGGTGGGTGGCACTCCTTCTTTCAGAACACAAGCAACATAATCTTGGTAAATCAAAATCCAGCATCCTCTAAAATAAAACTTTTAGCTATTTCCTCTTAATGGAAATGCGTTTGACTTTTTAAATAGTTGCAGAGTTCTGGCCAAAACATATCAGTTTTCTAACTGCTATTAGGAAAAGCTGAACTGTGGGCTTTTTGAAGGAGAACATTGAAACAAAGAGCTTTTATGTAGAGAGGAACAACTGAGTGTTGAGAAAGTATTTTTAAATGATGTACCTGCCTAGTAGGAATCAGAGAATCTTCTTGTTGAGCCAGTTCTACCTTGAGTCTAAACAAGATACCATATATATTGAGAAATCAGCATCCAGCATTGACTATTTGGTAGTGTGTCCTGTTTGGCAAATGATAAGCAAAGAGTAAAAAGTGTCCTTTCCCTGCCCATCCTTTTGGCTCACAGCAATCTTTCCTGGCTAAAGAAAGAAGCCAGGTCCTGCAAAGAAAAAATTACCCTCACCCATTCAGCTAATTCATCAATATATCTCACTTATGATATGAAAACGTCATTAAACAAAGAACCAGCTTTTCAATGACAGTGTCTGTGGTAAACATTAATGATGATTGCAGTTATTATCTGTACTCATTCACCAGTCTCCTCCACCTACACTCTTTCCAAAATGATATCCTTCTGGCAGGCTTCCTTGTTCCTTATCTGGAGCTTTATGGCACTAAGCTTCCATGCCCCCAAGTCAGCCACTCAGACCCCAACCACATGATCCTTTAAGTCTATATTTTATTACACTTCCATAGACCCAAAAGGCTACCTGCTGTGTGGGGAGAGTTGTGGTTTGATGTTTAATAAAGTAAACAATTGAAACTGTTATTAATGTTAGTAAGGTTTTTGTAAATGGGATAGACAATATCATGGTTAAGATAAAAATAAATTTCTGACTTAACTGGAAAAAAATCGTTAATATTGGTCTTTCCGAAAGCATCAGGAATTCTTTACAACTTCTGCTAGCCTTTTAGGGGGATACTAATGAAAAGTTAACTATATCAGTTGTTCCAAATATATAAAAATTTCAGAAGACTGTTCTTCGGTCTCTCCCCTTGTACACAGTCGTTATGAGCAGAGGCTGTGACAGGTCTTGTCCTAGGTTCTTCAAGGAAGTCTGTGTGGTGTCTGCTTCCCATATGGTAAAGATCATGTCTCCCTTCAGGCCAGAGCTTAGCAGATTTGCTACAACCCTCCTGCCCTGATCCTTCACATCACACATTGGGGTCCTTAGTTACGATGTAAATGCCCTGCTTATGCAGCCTCCACCTGTGTCTTCCAAGTCACCCCATGTGACTTGGAGGGCAAGGAAACCCATGTGATTATGTTGTTTGAGTTATTAAGTTGTTTGTCTCTGACCCAGCAGTCTTGTTATCTCTGCCAGTGTCCCTAAGCTGGCAGATGAAGGAGTTGTGAGAGCAGGGTGAAATCCCAGACCCTTCCCAGCCCTTCACAAGAAGACAGCCCTCTCTCCCTCCCTCCCTTCCCTCAGGAGGAAGGAGTCACTGGCCAAGTGATCTGATCCTGCCCTAAGGAGTCACACATTTCTTTGGCATTTGAG